>CM076581.1:37870027-38128501 GCA_034641835.2 Pinus albicaulis | reverse complement strand
AATATAGACCCGAAAGGCTTTCGAGGTCTCACTATAGCCCACAAAGATACCCTTCTCTGCGGTGGGCTCTAGCTTGGTCCTCTTCTCCTTGGGTACGTAGGAGTATGCAATACACCCAAAGATACGAAAGTGACCAACATCAGGCTTCTTCCCAGAAAATGCCTCCTCTGGAGTCACATGCCCCAAGGCACGATGCGGACTCCTGTTCTACAAGTATACAGCAGTATTGCAGGCCTCTACCCACAAAAACAAAGGTAACCCCTGATCATGTAACATGGCTTTGGCAGCCCCAATGATGGATCTGTTCTTCCTCTCCGCAACCTCGTTCTGCTGGGGGTTGTAAGGTACTGTGAACTCCCTCCTAATGCCTGCCTCCGCACAATACTCAACAAACTCTCCAAGGGTGTACTCACCTCCATTGTCCGACCTCAGGGACTTGATCTTCCGACCTGTCTGTGTCTCCACAAGAGCTCTAAACTCCTGAAACTGTTTGAAGACCTCGCTCTTGGTCTTCAAGAAATAAATCTAGGTCCTCCTGGAGTGATCATCAATATGGCAATACACATAATACTCATATCCACTCAAGGAAACATGAGACATCCGACCGCTCACATCGGAATGAATCAAATAAAGTATCCCAGTCGCTCTGCTGTCACTGCTGGGAAAAGAGGATTTGGCAAACTTGCCCATCGCACATCCTCTGCATGTATCAATGTGATCAGTACTAAAATCTAGCACATCTGTAGTGATCTCCCGCAATGTGCTCAAGGCTCCATGATACATGTGCCCCATCCTACGGTGCCAAATCTCACACAGCTCAGAACTGCTAGCTCTGCTGTCGGTGCTACTGCTCAATGCCATAAGGGGCTGAAATGCAAACTTGTACATCTTTGCATGGCGTACACCTATCACTCTAGCTGACTCAGCTGGAGTACCCCTGGGATATATCAGCACTTGTCCTCTCCTGAACAATATCTCATACCCTCTGTCCTCCAATGCTGAGACGGATATGAGGTTCTTCCTCATCCCTGGCACATATAAAACATTTGACACCTTCAAGGGAGGTTTGGGTTCCCTATCAAATGTTAGTGTCCCCACACCGACTGCTCTAACAACACTGTCATCACCGAGTACTACCTCTATATCAGTGCCACTTTCTGAAAGCTCTGAGAAGTACTCATGGACTCCTGTCATATGACGTGAAACCCCATTGTCCACATACCAGATACTCGAAGATGCTCCGCTAGTCGAGGGAAATGCATGCTCCCTCTGAACCTCCGTGGCAGGTGATCTTGCACTAGTGGACTCACAAGCACTGAACCCAAACTTTCGGTCAAATCTATCTGAAAAGTCCTCAATCTCTGCTGATGCTGCCATGGTCTAGTTCTTCCCCTTATTCTTCTTCTCCGGACACACAACTGCATAGTGTCCCATCTTCTGACAACTCCAACACTTCACTTTGGAGTAGTCCTTCTGCGTGTTCTCCTGTTTACCTTTACCTTTGCCTTTGCCCCCACCACCACTTGTGGAAGCATGCTTCTTGCCTTTGCCTCTCTTGCCTCCGGCCAACAATGCTACATCCTCATCCTGCTCAAAATTGGCTTGGCTGCCCCAAGTTGACTCTTCCTGATCTCTGTCTGAATGCAATCATCCCAAAACCTCTCTCATGTGGGAAGGGTCACACGTGCACAAACCCCATCAGCAAAATTCAGCCATGAAGTAGGAAGGCCATTCACTGCAATCCACACCAACTCAGTGTTTGGAATGACCTCTCCAACTGCTGCCAATGCATCTCTCACATTAGTTATCTTTGTGAGATAACCAGTTGCACTATCATTCTTCCCCATCTTAATGGTCTTCAGCTTCTCCCTTAGGACCATCTTTCTGTTCACATTGGTACTCTGGTAGAGATTGGTTAAGGCAAACCACATCTCATGAGCATGTCTCTTTCCTCTCACATGAGGAATCACATGGTCTTTAATACCATCCAGAATCAGCATTTTTCCCTTGTTATTCTTTTTATTATATGTTGCCAACTGAACAGCATCAGTAGGCACATTAATAGGCTATTGTTGGGTATGAACCATGATATCCCAGACTTCTCCCTCCTCAAAGATGCTCTGCATTCTTTCTCTCCAAACGCTGTAATTACTATGCCCATCCAACCTATCTTCCACCCTCAATCCCAATGACATCCTTGCTGTCCTAAAAACTGAAAATAGCACTGCTGTAGTAAAGATAAAAATTTTGTGTGTGAAAAATCAGCGTGCCAGAATTTTCTGAGTGAAAAATCAACAACCTGTAATTTTTCTCTTTGCTATCCCAAACTACACTTTCAGCACCCAACCTCTGATACCATGTAGAAATTTCTATTTTCCCACCCCGGTTTTCAATTTCACCTTATTTCTCCAAATAGTTAAATGCCCTTTCCCATAGCCTTACATTCAACAAGCTGGAAAATAAATATTTTCTGAAAACACAAATTCTGGAAAATTTTCACAGTGCTGGAAATTGCAGAAATAAAAATCAGCAGACTAAAACAGCCACACAAAACATTTTAACATAGTGATTTTTGGTCAACATGACCCTAGAAAAACCCCCTACAACTCTTGGGGAAAACCAGTTCGAAAGCTTCTCTTTATTTTCTGAATATTGCTTTTACAGTGATGCAAAAATTTACACAGCAAAAAAAATTACAGCAACTTCGAAATAGAACTTATCTCGAAAACCGTGCCAAACTCCACCTCAGTTTTTGTGCCCACAAAATATAAAAATTATAGCAAAAATTACAGCCTTCAAAACTATACGAACAGCCTCGAAAACAGTGCCAGAATGGCTATACGGCCTCCCTTGAAATCTGCAGTTTTCTCTCCTCGAAATTCGTGCCCACTTACCTCGAACTTCGTGCTCTGCCCTGTTGTACGGATTTGCCGAAAGTTAGTGTTGTTGCCCTCCTTCTCACTGCTCAGAAAATTCTCTTCAGCTTTCTCCTTCTCCTTCTCTCAATCTGATCATGAAAGAATTAATGAATGAATGACCTTTTCTCTCATTTTCACCTTTAATAGAACTCTAAGTGACTTTTGGGTTATCCCCAAATCCAATGGCTAAAATAGCTTTAGATCTAGAGCTGAGATTAAATGCTCTTTTAAATCTCACTTTCTATTTTTTAATTCACCCCACTTTAATAAAGACCCACTTAGTCATTTATTTCCAAAGTCACTTTTCCTTTCTAATTTTGCATTGACTTTATTAAAGTCACTTTAAAATTAGAATTTAGTAACTTTTTCACTTAAAGTCACTTTTAAATTAGATTTTACTTTATAACTTTATAACGCCACTTTAGGAGAAAAATTAAATTCTTTTGGACACTTTTCCCTAGGCCAAAGATCAAAGCCTTAGGGAACCACCTGTCCTTCGGTAACCAAATTTCAACAGACTGAATTTGTCAGCCGAGGGTGATGTCTTTGTGACTGAACCACTTCTGTTCTGAAATAAAGAAGCCAACAAAGCAAGTTACGGCGGGATGACGCATGATGTTTGGATTGCACAGGTGGATGGAGTTCTCTCTAGTTGAGAGGGAGTGTTAATTTTGGACAACTAGGTCCAAACTCCATGTTGTGATACTCAAATGAAGATGCCAATATTTTTATTGGACTCCTATTTCGGAGAGGTGCAAGATCGATCTAAAGATCATCTTTATCCGATGAGCAGAACATTTATTTTGAATTTATTCAAAATATGTGCAGGTCGGCCTGAAGGTTTGGAGCCCCAACAATTGTGTCACACACACTCATTGATGGATATAAATTGGTCAACGTTGGAGGACATTTTCACTCATCACATCCTCACACATTCTCTCTCATCATCTGATTGGTTTGATCACCTTGGATGCTCTTCTCTTCACACGTGGGAAACCCAGCAAAGAGATTTTTGTTTTCTATCCTAGGGTTTTTCAGCGCAGATTTGACTAGCGTTGACTTTGGTCAACGCTTGGTCAAACTGACCCGAAACTTGGTCAAAATTTTGATTTCCTTAGTTCGCATTTTTTGGCACTGAAATCAAGGTTGACCGTTGACTTTGACTGGGCTGCGTTGACTTTTTGCTGCTGTTGTTTTGCGTTGACCATTGACTGGGACAATGTTGACTTTCGCTGACTTTGGGTTGACTGATCTGGCTGTCCGTGAGGGTTGTGTGACACTTCTAGTTGGCTGACCATTTTGAGACTTTGTTGGTTGAAGCATCCTATTGACCGCCGTAACGCACCAACACACTTATATATTTTGGCTTGTCTTTTGTCGATCTACTGGTATGTTCTATCAACATTTTACTTTCTTGTTTATGTGATTGTTGACTGATATTGGGATAAAAAGTAAAGTTACATCAAGCATAGGACATCTACAAAAATTTACAAATTTCCATTGCTTAAGATCTTAGATTTCATATCCAAGAAATCGACTCCCCTGATGAAGCTATGAAAAAGCTAAATATTGTTTTTGGCATTCAAAATGAAATCAAAGCCCACCAGCTTGAAAATGAGTTGCTTACCTTGGACCCCAATAATTTCTCCTCTATTGAAGAATTTTTTTCCAAATTCAATACCCTTAGACTTCTCTTAGAAGGTCGTAAGGTCAAAAAGGAAGATGGTAGTCTTATCTATTCCATTCTTGCTAAGTTAGGCTATGCATACTTTGTATTTGTTTCCACCTTCCATTCCACAAGAGAAGCCCTCATTTCTCAAGGAACACCCTACAAATCCCCCTCTTTTCATGCCTTTTGCGATTCTTTGATAAGAGAACAAGAAAAACTCTTACATCTTGGTCTTATTAATATTGGAAATTTTTCTAAAAAGGCCTTAGCAGCCCAGCAGTGACCAAATCCAAAGGATCCTAAGAAGCAACATCCTAAAAAGAATGGTCCTAAATAAGGGTCTCAAGCAATCTCAGCTGCAAATTGAAAAAGAAACTCAACAAACTGATAAGGAAAATAAAAACAAAGGGAATAAGACAGATAGACATTGCAACTTTTGTAATCGTGATGGCCACGTAGAGTCAAAATGTTTTTGTAATATCCCGTCTCGGGGATATCTCTAAAACACGACAAACTCCAACCAGAGATGGACTGGGAGGGCATTTACCGGATATTCCGCCTCTGAAAAGAGGAGGAGATCCGGAGGCTACCTGGGCCTTTCCAGACTCTGTCTAAGAGTGAAAGATAAACACACCAAGTGGTATAGAACTAGAATGCTCAGAAATATAAATAAACAACAGTGTAGCAGACATATAATAACAAAGAAAGAAATTACGGCAACTCATCCAGAAAACATAGAGAGGAAATGCTGAGCCATTTTATTAATCTGAGAAATAAAATGAAGTACAATAGGTGATCAAGTGATGGCACCTAATCTTGCTCAAGGCAAGGGAAGAAACACTCTCAGAAAAATACAGGAATGGCTGCTCTATAAACTGCGTTCCAGCTGCTGGAAAACTACCGTGTAGCTGCTACTGCTGGAATGGACTGAAGACTAGGGGCTGATCCCCTTGCCGGAATGAGCTGAAAATCTGCAAACCTCCTCTCCTCAATAACTTGGACAAAACCCAGAAACCATATAAAAAATGGCCAACCCCTGAAAATCACCAGAAACTGCCTCCTCAGGGAATTATGCTGGCCTCCAAGGCTCTGCGCAGAGGCTAAATGGAAATAGCTGAAACTTTTCCTCAAACTCCGCTAAAATCCTCCTGTGGGCAAAGGCTGACCCTCTGCTCGAAATCTCGACTGAATCTCCTACAGAAACCCCAATCCGAAGCACCACCCAAAGGGGCTGCGTCCTCTCTCCCAGTGACTACGTAGTCTCTATAAGCTCCAGCTCTGCAACAAACCCAAACAATAAAACTACTCACAAAATACTGAAAAACCAACCTTGCTCGAGCAGGCAGTCGAAGTCCCCCGGGGCTAAGGGCGAGATCTCCGACCGGAGACACTCAATGCACTAAACAGTGCTGCAGACAGGCTAAATAGCCAGCGTGCTCAAGAAGAAAAACATCTCACTCAAAATCATCAACTCCAGAATGAATCAAATGAGGAGGCTCCTCCGTCTTTTATAACGTTGGTTTCCCTCCAAAACCCCAACGTAGCCTCTCTCTCCTCCACATGTTCATCTTTATCTGCGCAGAAGCTTCTAAAGTGTACATGGGTCCTCTCCTCTACGTGGTGTGTGGCCCCCCTTGGCTCCCCTTAAGTCATAACGTTGCACTACTAGGAGGACGTTTTATTTCACTAAAGTGAGTTAGACCCTCTTTACTCACTTTTTATTTATTTACAAACTTTAGACGACAAAACTATACAAAATCGAATATTCCAATTAGTTGTCGCTAATTAGGAATATTACAGTCTCCCCCAGCAAAATGTTGCTTGTCCTCAAGCAACTGAAGTGATGGATGCTGCAAAATTTTCTCGCTCTCCCAAGTGGCATCTTCATCCGGCAAATTCTTCCACCTCACCAAGAATTCCCGTACCGTCCTGCTCCGTAACTGCCTCTCCCTGGTATCAATAATGGCCTCCAGCTACAACACCAAGTGCCCCTCATCATCTGTAGGTGGTAACTCCTCTGTCACTGTCACCTGCTGCCCCAGCGCCTTCTTCAGGCATGATACGTGGAAAATGTTGTGGATCTTGCTGCCTTGGGGCAGCTCCAACTCATAGGCAACCTGCCCAATCCTGCGTATCACCCGGTATGGCCCGTAAAAGCGAGGCTTGAGCTTCTCAGCTCCCTTCTACTTCAGCAATGACTGTCGGTATGGCTGTAACCGTAGGTAGACCAAGTCCCCTACCTCAAACTGTCTCTGTAATGACCCATACCTTAGTAACTAGTAGGATAACCGATACAATTATATTTGGTTAAAACAATCAAATAATAAAATAAGTTAATTAAGGCAAATTAATTAATATTATAAACAAACAAAAGTCATCACACCCATTCCTCATTTTTTTAAAACAAAATAATTTAATCAATCTTATCTCGACATTAATGTACCCTTAAATGAAGATAAGGTCGCCTTAAATGGTGGCAGACCCTCTTAAATGTAATAAAAGATCTTCGGGAGTGAAAGGCGGTGGGGAGATAGATATAAGGGGGAGGATGTGCGGGAGTAAGGGGTCAGTGGGAGGAGAAGAAAAATCTGATATTCTGGAGCATTTGGATTGAAGGATACGCAGAGTTTTCAAAAGAGAGTTTCACCGTTCTGGGATTTTGGGCACGGGGGCAGAAGAGTAATCTTCTGGGTCTAGGATTGTTCCTAGATCGGCTGGGAGGATCGGTGTTTTGGTAATCTGTCCATACTCACCTACTGCATCTCACCTCTGCATCTCGTCTCAGGTATTTCCCTTATAGCATAAATTGAATTTTCTTTTAATTCTGAACGGCATGAAATCGTACTTTTATTTTGATTTCTGGTCGTATATGCTTGAATATAGATGTATGAAAATGATCTCTTAAATTGTACAGAAGGGAAAATTGATGAATTGCAACTGTTGCCTAAATTAGATTACATAAACTGGAATAATTTTTAGAAACAACAGTAATTCCTGTTAAAAGATTTAGCTAAACTCTGGAACTGTCTGAAACTAATTGAAGAATTGAGAAGAATTTAGAAATCCAATATCCAGGTTATTACATTTGGTATGAGAGGAAAGTTCAAACCCTCTTTACAACCTTAAAGGCCCGTTAAAAACTGCTGCTGGTATAAACCAGTCTCTGGTTGTTCCAAATTTAAAGCTGTTGTGTAAACCTGCTATTGGAGTTTCAGTTTGTATTTGATTTCCCTTTATAAGCACATCGATTATATTATCTCTTGATTACATTTCTATCTTTCAGTACTATTTTCTCTGTCTCAGAATATTGCCCGGATTGGAACTGCGCTGTAAGGATCCTAATATGTTTTACCACCTCAAAATATGTTGCCACAAAAATATATAACCATTGTCATGCTTAAACTGATCCAGAATTCTGATTTGGTAATCAATAGGGCAAAGGATTTACTGATTCAGGTAATTGGTTGTTCACATCATAAATCTCATCATATCAACAATGCTTACACCAAGATTTCATACATAAAGGGCATTACGACAAAACCATAAATCTTGCTTCCAAACAGATGAAGATTACCATGTTACCGTCATCACCTAAGCATCAAGGTGTCCATAATACAGACCATGAAGCAAAAAAAAAAAAACAACATGAAAGCAATTTCCAAGGGCATCAATGGTCCACCGAAGGAGGACCGCCGTGCTCAATCATCCTCAAACGCAGAAAATTCCCTGTAAGTCAGCCCCAAAAAGATAATTGTGACTCATGTATATGAGGGGCAGCAGGGATATTTGTACGAGGGGTTGAAGTCTCCCCCATACGAGACCTGGGCCTGAGAACTAACCCTTAATTAAATGGAACTAAAGAAAGGAAGAAGACAGTTATCAAGGAAACATCATAAGTGTTTTGTGAGGAGGACACTGGCATCTGTGCCTTTTTCAGATAGTATAGGTTGCAACATCTGGCTAATCAAGCACTGGAAACAACAAAATTAGCAACCATAGAAATTCCAATAACAATACAATCCTTATGTACACTGTAAACCAAAAGAAAGCCTGCGTAGGGACTTTGGGAGCACCTCAGAAATTGACAGGATTTTGGAAATAGGAAGAAAATGAAGAAAAGTGTCGATCCTAGAAGGAAAAATCTTTAGCATTCTGTTCAGCTGCAACTGCTTATTAACTCTGGCTCTTCAAACTAAAGGTCATGGTGCTATCCCATTCCAAGTCAATGGAACTCTGAAACAATCCACACACACAGATGAAAATTTTGAAAACTTACCATGGGACACTGGAGTTGATATTATTCGCTTGCAAAGTATATTATAGTCTGTGTTTCAAAAAAAAAAACAATTCGCTGTCAATTCAAAAATTGTGGGTAGCAGAGGTAAAGCCAGCTACCGAACGGGACATGCCTGGTTGTTGCGTTGTCTAGTATTGAAGCCACAGCTGGTCACGGCTTATTTGATTTTATCTGATCGCCGGAAAATAGATAAAATTAGGATATAAGTAGTATTTTAGCCGTCTATGCCTCATATATATATATAAACAGAAGTCGGCCTTTGCAAAATTATAAACGTATTTAAAAACGCCGATTTAGCATACACCAGTGATAATTATAAATGTGAAGTCGAACTTGGCAAACTATAAACGTATTTAAAATATATATAATTACCCATATCTATTCATGTGACAGGGGTCGAGGTCCAGTTTTGAACCCGTGACCTCCCCCACGCCTCCACCGACGGGTTTTAATAACCGGGATTGTAATCGGATCTCCAAAAATTTGTGTTTTTAAATATAAATTAAATTGTAATGTTATGGGTATGTTTAAAATTTTTTTCGTATAATTTAAATGTATGTAAGTCCGGGCGGTGACGCAATCGGCCTCCGCTCTGGGGTGAAGGCGTTGATATATATGTTTTCGGAGGTCGGTGGTTCAAACCTCCGCCCGACCTCTCCGTCGAACCTCCGCACTTTGCAACCATAGAAGTAATATCGTATTAAAAACCTTGGCATAAGGTCTTATCAACCTATCCGTTTGTTATAATGCATATACATTAAAATGTATACGTGGTTGGTTTTACATTAAGGTTCGGTTGTATATATATGAATAATATATATATTCGGCGACTATGGTTCCGGTTATTACATTGATATAATATCGTGAATGAAATTTTAAAATTCAAAATTTAAAACGCATTTAACATTTATATATATATATACTAATGCGTTTTATATTTCCGCTTCCCAAACTTTAATACAGGGCTTATTAAAAACATATGTGTTGTATTCAAAGGTTAAAAAGATCATGTGGACTTTGGTTTTGTTTATTATGTGCCGCAAACGTTAATTCTCCACCATATGATATTCCATTATTTAAACGAATAACCGAATCGAATAAATAGGTTAGTGAATATGCCACGTAATGTTTGCACTTTGCGTTTGTAAGTTAAATGTGAAATTTAAGATGTAATAAAGTTTGAAATTAATAGTAATATATATATAATAATTTAAAAAAAATAAATAAATAAATAAAATAAAAAAATATATATATATATACCATATAAAATAATAATTTTATATATATATATGGTAGGGTTATAAATGGTTAATGATGGATACGTTCAACTGTATAACATATCATCAGACAAAGAGAAAATGATAGCATCATGTGCTGTGATCACATGTGCATTGTGATGCATTAATACTATAGTTAAATCATGAACCTAGCTAGATGATTCACGTTGCGTTGGGATTAAATAGGTCTTAAACCTTGCATTTCACTTTAGATTTAGTAAGCATACATTAACCTGCATAGGACAAGGAGGTCGCGTTGCCACCCTCCTTGACCTCGGTACCAGTAAGACCTGCCTGCAGGTAAAATAGCAAAAGAACTATACCCGTATGCCAGCTCTAATATTGCGAAAATTATATTTTGTCAGTTTGAAAATTTATCCACTCCTCATGAATTTATTATTATGCATTTCAGGAAAATTTACCATGTTTAACACGTACCAAAGGCGGCAGCGCCAACGAAATGCAGCGCCGCCACCTCCACCTTCACCATCGCCCTCACCTCCATCAAGATCGCCGTCAGCACCTGTTGCTCCGCCTGATCTCACTACTGTGATGAGCTCGTTAGAGGCCATTATGGAAACCTTGAAAGGGTCACAGTCGACCAGGAACAAGGAGGAGCGACGTCAGTGAGAGGAAAGACACTCAGAAAGGCCGAGGGATTTTGATGACAAACCTCCCAGAGAAGATATTTCACGGGAACTGCAAAAGATTAAACTCCCTGAATTCTCTGGGGGACGAGCTGGAGAGCAGGTCGAAGCATGGTTGGAAGGGATGATCAGGTGCTTTGCATTAAGGGAATATTCTTCAACGTCTAAAACAAGGATCGTTGTTTTCCAACTCAGGGGGAATGCTCTGATTTGGTGGGGGAACATGGAAAAACAGTTGCATCTCACTTCAGACACCGTTCCTTGGGAATTGTTTGTGGACCGGTTCCGTGCGAAATACTTGCCACCTTTCTTTCAAGAGCAGCAAGCTGGAGCCTTCCATACTCTAACCCAAGGGGGTAAAACCGTGGAAGAATACGAGACAAAGTTCATGGAACTTGTGAAATATGTTCCTTATCTAGACACGGATGAACGCCAAGCCGAGCATTTCATATTTGGGTTAAATCCTCGGATCAGAGCCATGGTAAGAATGTGGAAGCCACCAACGGTGGCAGAGGAAGTGGAATGTGCTCGTTATGCAGAAGAGCATCTGGGGATAAAAAGGGATTTCAGGCCAGCTGAATCAATACCGCAGGCATTTACAGGAAAGACTCCCCGAAATTTCTTCCGAGGAAATAACTCGAGACCACCTCCTTATGGTAACAGGTTTACTCCAAGAGGAGCGGGGGCAGGAGCTCCCAGGACCATAAATGCACTAGCTTCCGGGTCCTCAAACACCAGTACATGGAGGTCTCGAGGGACAGGTAATCGAGGAAGGAATGGGAGGGGAAGCAGCACCAGGGGACAGAGTTCTTGGTCGGGGATTTCTCAGTCAAACGAAAGAGGACCAACCCGAGTGGACTGTTGGGGATGTGGAGGACCCCATCTTCGACGGGATTGTCCGGAGAACTCGCGGCGAACAGGAAAAGAACCGGAGAACTCGCGACGAACAGGAAAAGAGCCGTCATCAGATGCTCAAAGCAATCACAGAATCCATGCTGTCGTCAACAACAACCAAGCCGCGCATCAATCCACGGTAGTGGAATCTACAGGTACAATCAACGGGATAAAACTCAAAATCTTGTTTGACACTGGAGCTACTGATAGTTTTATTTCACCATATGCATTGACTAAATGTGGGTTGGCAGCCTGCAAACAAGACGATTTTAGACAGGTAGAAATGGCTTCCGGAGACCTTCAATCGGTAGAATTAAGCGTGGAGGATTGCAAAGTTGATCTAGGAGCCTGTGTGACCAAACTAAAAGTATATGTCACAGCCCTAGGTACTTACGACCTGGTGATAGGAATGGATTGATTAGAATCTCATCGAGCATGGGTAGATTGTTCCGGGAAAACAATACTTTGCGTAAATGATATGGGTGAGACAATCCAAATTCAAGGTATTAAAAGAAAAGTATCTTTGTGTTTCATCTCTGCGATGCAAATGAAACGGTGTTTAAGGAAAGGTTGTCAGGTATATGCAGTTCAAGAGGTAGGCAAAGAAAAAGGGCCTTCCTTAGATCAATATCCGATTCTATCAGAATTTCCGGATGTCTTTCCAAAAGAACTACCTGGACTGCCTCCTCAGAGAGAACTAGACCTCACCATTGAGTTGAAACCTGGTACGGAACCTATATCCAAAACTCCTTACCGAATGACTGCCCCGGAACTTCAAGAGTTGCAAATACAGCTAAAAGAACTATTAGATGTAGGGCACATTCGACTCAGTGTTTCACCATGGGGTGCTCCAGTAATCTTTGTCAAGAAGAAAGATGGTTCATTACGACTGTGCGTGGACTATAGAGATTTAAATCGGGCCACGGTAAAGAATAGGTATCCAATGCCTCGCATTGACGACCTTTTCGATCAAATGAAAGGAGCTACAGTATTTTCAAAGATCGATCTGCGATCAGGTTATCATCAACTCAGGATTAGCGAGAGCGACGTTTCTAAGACTGCATTCCGAACTCGCTTCGGGCACTATGAATTCATCGTGGTGCCATTTGGGTTGACCAATGCACCTGCAGTCTTCATGAACCTTATGAATAGCGTCCTCCACAAATATCTCAACAAATTTGTACAAGTTTTCCTGGACGATATCCTCATTTACTCTAAGAATGAAAAGGAGCATGAAGAGCATCTTCGGATAGTGTTATCTTGTCTCAGAGAGCACAAGTTATATGGAAAATTATCCAAATGCACTTTCTTCCAGAAAGAAATCCATTACTTAGGTCATATCATATCAGGCGAAGGAATCTCTGTAGATCCTGAAAAGGTAAATACAATCAGGGAGTGGCCGATACCTAAGAATGCACATGAAGTGCGTAGTTTTATGGGTTTAGCAGGTTACTACCGAAGATTTGTGGAGGGATTCTCCAAAATTGCAAAACCAATCACAAATCTTCAGCGTAAGGGTGTCAAGTATGAGTGGACTGAGGAATGTGATAAAGCTTTTTCTGAGCTTAAGCGATTATTGACTAGTGCACCGGTTTTGCGAGTGTCGGATATGGATAAAGACTTTACGGTATGTACCGACGCATCTAAGCAGGGGTTAGGCGCCGTTCTAATGCAGGAAGGAGGCGTAATAGCATACGCCTCGAGAAAATTAAAAACACATGAAGAACTTTATGCTACGCATGATTTGGAGTTAGCTGCGGTGGTCTTAGCCTTAAAAATGTGGAGACATTACTTGGTAGGGAGAAACTTTGTGCTTAAAAGTGACCACCAAAGTTTGCAGTATTTATTCACCTAGAGAGACTTAAATGCAAGACAAAGACGATGGAGTGAACTCCTAAGCGAATACGATTTTGCAATTTCCTATATAAAAGGAAAGGAAAATGTGGTAGCAGATGCCTTAAGTAGAAGACCCCGAATATTCTCCCTCGTACCTATCAAGGTGAACTTGAGAAATCAAGTGCTTGAACATCTGGTAAGAGACAGTTGGTATTTAAAAGTGAGGTCAGGGCTCGAAAGCGACCACTCGAAGGAACCTAAGTTCGATGGGTATGATTTAGAAGAGGATGGAATTCTACGATTTCACGGAAGGATGTATATACCAGATAGTGGGGATCTCCGAAACACCATCTTGAAAGAAGCACACCGAGCAGTATATTGTGCACATCCTGGGGTAAAGAAGATGTATGCGGACACCAAGAGACTTTTCTTCTGGTCAGGCATGAAAAGTGACATTGTCCAATTTGTTGCTAGATGCCTTGAGTGTCAACAGGTAAAAGTTGATCATCGCCACCCAGCAGGTCTCTTACAATCTCATGACATCCCTATGACTAAATGGGAGATAATTTCTATGGATTTTATCGTTGGGCTGCCACTTACGCAACAAAAGCATAATGCCATTCTGGTTGTTGTAGATAGATTAACAAAAAGCGTCCATTTCATCCCAGTAAGAGATACTTATGAGGTAGCGGATGTAGCTAGGGTATTCATAAATGAAATCATCAGATTTCATGGGGTACCTAAGAAAATTATATCCGACAGAGATCCTCGATTCACATCAAGGTTCTGGAATTGTATGCAGTCAGCCTTGGGAACTCAGTTAAATTTGAGTACTGCCTATCATCCTGAGACCGATGGGCAGACAGAAAGGGTAAATCAAGTACTCGAGGATATGTTAAGGATGTATGTAATGGACCAACAGTCACGTTGGGAAAAGTACTTACCCTTGGTGGAATTTGCTTACAACAATAGCTACCATAGTTCGATCGGGATGTCGCCATTTGAAGCATTATACAGAAGACCTTGCAGAACGCCGTTAAGTTGGGATAGGTTAGAAGATCGAATAATCGTCGGACCAGACTTGATCCAAGAGATGGAGGATCAGGTAAAACTGATTCGACAACGGTTAAAAGAGGCTCAGGATAGACAGAA
The DNA here is from genome assembly GCA_034641835.2 of Pinus albicaulis. Lineage (NCBI taxonomy): Eukaryota > Viridiplantae > Streptophyta > Pinopsida > Pinales > Pinaceae > Pinus > Pinus albicaulis. The sequence goes on along the minus strand of CM076581.1, from coordinate 38,113,811 downwards.
AAGTTATGCGGACACTCACAGGACAGATAGAAGTTATGTGGTAGGAGATCAGGTTTTCATTCGCATCAGACCAAATAAGAGTACCATTCGGTTTGGGAAGGGGACAAAATTATCTCCCCGGTTTATTGGACCGTTTGAAGTCCTGGAAAAAGTTGGACCAGTCGCTTATCGTCTTGCACTGCCACCCCACCTGCACAAAATTCATAATGTATTTCATGTATCTGCCTTGCGACATTATATTGTTGATAAATCTCATGACCTTCAATGGAAGGAACTGCAGGTATCGGACGAGGGAACCCTAACGGTCGAACCATTACGTATTCTGGAACGTAGGGTTCGACAGCTCAGGAACCGCCGAATAGACCAAGTAAAAGTCCAGTGGGACAAGTATAGCCCTGGATCAGCGACTTGGGAGGATGCTGAGACTTTTTGCCAGAATTACCCGAGCTTATGCTAAATTTTGAGAACTGAAAACTTTTTATGTATATGACTGCTCTATTTTGACACTTGAAATTTTGAAATACTATGTAAAAGATGAGTTTTACTTTACTGGTACATGGATACCCATAAAGCTAGAATGCTACTTCACTTTACTAATACAAGATATATGTTGTTAGTTTAGAATTTACTGGTGCGTGGACACCGATGTGCAAGATGTCATTTAAATTAACATTTGCAAGAATATGAAAAGTGAAATATATTGATATATAAATTAACAGGGGTAAAGCAATGCATCATAAATAGAACATGTGTGAACTAAACAGAAGCAGTGTCTGAAATGAGAAATTTTATGGGACATATTGATACCTATGTAAACGAATTTTCTTTTTATAAGTTCTAGGATTAATAGCATAGATATCAAAGTATTTTGAATATGTAAAGGTTGTTATATGGCTAACAATTGGTTATGAACAATATAGATGCATATGCTGTAATATGTGTACAAGTGTTTACATTGCAGATTGTGTACCAGTGATTGCTTCGCAGAGCACAGATTACCGAAACAATAAACGTGATGACAAAATCCTAGAACGTTGAGACTCCATGTGATTCCATGATAGGGTGTTGACCCTGGTTCTACTGGGAGGGGTGGAGGTGTTGCCCACTGTTTATCCTCCGATACCTGGAGTCATGGGAGGACTGTGCGAGTCACGCTCCCCTAGACGTGTGATGATGACTGCCGGATGCCTACAAGCATATCAGGTCGATATAATCAACGCTGATATCCTTAAGGTCTATGAATGGATCAGTAAACCTGATGCCATGTCATATTCCTGTAGAGGACGGATAGGAAGGGAATGGAAGAGATTAGGAAGGACAGGATGATTTTAGAATAGTCTGCAGAGGCGGTTGAGATGTGAAGTAACAAATAAATTACAGAAAAAGAAACATGCTTATACAAACGAAATTCAATCTAAAAAAATATATATATATATACCTTGAGTATATGAAGCCCTAACTTCGGGACGAAGTTTTCTGAAGGGAGGAAGTATGTAATGACCCATACCTTAGTAACTAGTAGGATAACCGATACAATTATATTTGGTTAAAACAATCAAATAATAAAATGAGTTAATTAAGGCAAATTAATTAATATTATAAACAAACAAAAGTTATCACACCCATTCCTCATTTTTTTAAAACAAAATAATTTAATCAATCTTATCTCGACATTAATGTACCCTTAAATGAAGATAAGGTCGCCTTAAATGGTGGCAGACCCTCTTAAATGTAATAAAAGATCTTCGGGAGTGAAAGGCGGTGGGGAGATAGATATAAGGGGGAGGATGTGCGGGAGTAAGGGGTCGGTTGGAGGAGAAGAAAAATCTGATATTCTGGAGCATTTGGATTGAAGGATACGCAGAGTTTTCAAAAGAGAGTTTCACCGTTTTGGGATTTTGGGCACGGGGGCAGAAGAGAAATCTTCTGGGTCTAGGATTGTTCCTAGATCGGCTGGGAGGATCGTTGTTTTGGTAATCTGTCCATACAAACCTCATCTCGTCTCGGGTATTTCCCTTATAGCATAAATTGAATTTTCTTTTAATTCTGAACGGCATGAAATCGTACTTTTATTTTGATTTCTGGTCGTATATGCTTGAATATAGATGTATGAAAATGATCTCTTAAATTGTACAGAAGGGAAAATTGATGAATTGCAACTGTTGCCTGAATTAGATTACATAAACTAGAATAATTTTTAGAAACAGCAGTAATTCCTGTTAAAAGATTTAGCTAAACTCTGAAACTGTCTGAAACTAATTGAAGAACTGAGAAGAATTTAGAAATCCAATATCCAGGTTATTACAGTCTCTCCACCCGACCTCTGTCGACATACAACTTCTATTGGTTCTGTGCTGTAGCCATATTGTCCTTGAGACCTCAGAGGATGTCCTGACTCTCCTGGATCCAAATCTTGGCTCTAGGAGCCTTGCAAGCACCGAACATCACGTCAGCAAAAGATAAAGGATGGTACCCATACAAAGCATAAAATGGTGACATACCAATAGACATGTATGTGTCGAGTTGTAGCAGTACTCTCCCAAATGCAACCATCTCAACCATGCTCGTTGCTGCCCCCTAACATAGTTACGCAAGTAGCCCTCCAGCCACTTGTTAAATATCTCTGTCTGTCCATCCGTCTGTGGGTGGTAACTGGTACTCGGTGTCAACTCCGTCCCCACTAGTCGGAAAAGCTTCTGCCAAAATCCGCCAATGAAACGGCTGTCCCTGTCACTGATGATGGTCTTAGGAAGACCATGCAGCCTGAAAACCTCTCTGAAGAATAGCTCGGCCACCTGTGTTGCTGTGTAATGCGCGGATATGGCGAAAAAGTGTGCATACTTTGTTAGTTGATCAACGACAACAAAGATACAATCCTTGCCCTGCACCATGGGCAACCCTGTGATGAAGTCCATCGAAATGCTCTCCCATTTCCCCTTCGGAATGGGAAGAGGCTGCAACAATCCTGCGGGATGGCTCACCTCCCCCTTATTCCTCTGACAAACATCGCACTCTCTGACGTGCTGGAGTATGCCCTCCTTGAGGCCCTTCCATGAGAACCTCTCTCTAATGGCCCTGTAGGTTTTGGTAAACCCCTGATGGCCTGCCAATGGAGAATCGTGTGATGCCTGGAGTATCTTCTTCTTAAGCTGAGATCCCTCAGTCAAGAAGATCCTATCCCTGTAATAGATGATCTCATCAACCACCTTGTACCTGTCATCCGCCACCTGTCCATCTAGCACCTCACATGCAAATCTGTCGTTGGAGTACTCAACTAAAAGTCGAGCCCTCCAATCTGTATCCAAGCTCATAAGAGATAACGTGGCTGGTCTACGTGAAAGGGCATCTGCTACCACGTTATTCTTACCCTTGACATACTCAATGTCAAAGTCATATGCTTGGATCTTACTGATCTACTTCTGCTGCCTCTCCTGTAGCTACTTCTGCTCCAAAAAAAAACTGAGGCTGTTGTGTTCAGTCCTCACCCTGAACCTGTTCCCTACCAGATACTACCGGAATTTGGCCAAGGCATGCATGATGGCCAACATCTCCTTGTCGTATATAGGATACAACCTCTCGTGCGGAAGGAGCTTCCGACTCTCAAAGGCTATAGGGTGACCTCCTTGCATCAATGCTGCGTCGATCCCCTCTCCCGACGCATCACACTCCAAAACAAATGGCTGCGTAAAATCCGGCAATGCAAGCACTGGGCAGCTACTCATCACCTTCTTGAGCCTATCAAAGGCTCGCTGCGTTGTATCTGACCAACTGAATGCCCCTTTCTTCGTCAAATCTATAAGGGGTGCAGCAAGCTGTGAAAAACCTCTGACGAACTTCCTGTAATAGGTACATATCCCAATGAACCCTTGAAGTTCCGTCACGTTCTTCGGCTCCGACCAATCTCTGATGGCTCTAATATTCTCCTCATGGACTCTCACTCCGTCCACTCCAATAATATGACCCAAATACGACATCTCTGTCATCCCAAACTCACATTTGGAGAGCTTAGCATAGAACTGTTGCTCTTCCAAGATGCGTAGTACTGCCTCTATATGCTAGAGATGCTCCTCCCAAGTCCTGTTGTATATGAGTATGTCATTGAAAAAACCAATACAAACTTCCTCAGATGACTGCGGAAGATATGGTTCATGCAAGACTGAAAGGTGGCTGGTGCATTGGTCAGCCCAAAAGGCATAACCAAAAACTCAAAGTGCCCATAATGACACCTGAAGGCGGTCTTGGGAATGTCCTATTCCCTCACGCGAATCTGGTGGTACCCTGATCTCAAATCAATCTTTGAGAAGAACTTAGCTCCTCTCAGCTCATCCATCAACTCATCGATCCTGGGTATAGGGTACCTATTCTTCAGTCTTCTTGTTCAGGGCCCTGTAGTCAATGCACATCCTCAAAGTGTCGTCCTTCTTCTTAACCAACACTACAGAAGAAGCAAACGAACTCGTGCTCGGTCTAATGTGTCCAAGAGCCAACAACTCTTGGATGGTCTGCTCAATCTCATTCCGATAGGCTTTGGGATGCCTATAGGGTGTAGTGATCACCACCTGAATACCCTGCTCAAGCTCGATGGTATGCTCAAACCCTCTATCTGGTGGCCGACCTGGTGGTATATCCCCAAACAATACCTCATGCCTATCAAGGATGGCCTGTATATCTGGATGAACTGTTCGACCGATGGTCTCTGCCTCTAATGCCCACAGCTCAATCGCCCACTCTATGTCTCCCTTTCGGAATTTTGCCTCCATTCGGTGTGCCGAAACTGTCTAAGGTGGGTAAGTATGCATCCTGCGGATCTTCTCATGCTTCCTGGTATTCTTGTCATCCCACTCCATCTCTAAGGCCTCCCAGCACCACATTGGTATCTGGTATGTTGACCATGAAAAAGTGATCGGTCACGGTGTAAGTACCCATCGTCACTTCCAACTCTGGAACATATCAGGCACACTGCATCGTTTGGGCTCCTAGGACCAAGACTGAAAATCCGTCAAAGCTCGGTCGGTATACCCCTCTGCGTGACCATCTGTGCATCAATGAAGTTGTGGGTCGCCCCACTGTCAACCAAAACTGATACTCGCTGGCCACGTACTGTCCCTCGTATGCGCAGCGTCAAATACTTAGGAACTCCTCGCAAAGCTGCAAGGGCCCCTCCTGTGGGTGCAAAAGCTGCACCTCCTGTCCCTGGAGGTGGAGGCTGCAACTGATCCTGGGCCGTCTGACTATCTCCTGCCTCCTCATCATCCTCCTCATCCTCTTCCCTGCTATCATCGGAGAAGACCTCAATGAAGTGTGCTTTTCCAGCAGCACACCTATGCCCTGGTGCCCACGGCTCCTGACAAGTGAAGCACAGCCGCTTCTTCCTCAACTCCCTCCTGGCCTCATCATCTACCTGTGCCCGTCCTGGATTCCCCTTGGGAGGAGGAACCCTCACATCCTTCCCCTTGGGCTGGAAACCCTGTCTTTGAGGTTAAGGTGTCCGCATCTTGGGCAATGCATCCTATAAGTCCCTGGTCCTGCTAATAGCATCCTGGAGTGTAGCTGGTCTAGTAGATCTGACTAGACCCCGAAGTGGCTCTGCCAATCCCTCCACAAACATATAGATCATCCGCGTTGTGGATAGATCTGGCACCATCACCGAAACCCTCAAGAAATCTGCAATGTATGTCTCTGGGCTCCCTGTCTGTTTGAGCTTCGTCAGCTCAACAAAATGCTATTCCGGATCCCTTTGGTCAAAACGCTCCATCAACCTTCTGGTAAACTCGACATATGTCGTCACTGTAGAATGCCCGAGTGTCACCATCCCATGGAACCACCAGTCCTGGGCCTCACCATCCAAATGTAATGTCGCCACCTTGATGGCCTCCGTCTCCGACATCTGGTTAAGCTGGAAATAGATGTCCAACTTCTCCACCCAAGACTTTGCCGAACTGTTTGATGAGCCATCAAACGTAGGCAAATGGAATTTGCTAGATGTGCGGTGGGAATCTCCATCATGGTAATGTCGGTGCCCTCTATGATGGTCGCAGGGTCTACTGTCCCGCTGGAGCTGAACAAAATCTTGGAGTGTGAGAGCATCCCTGAACTCCTGCCCGTAGGCCTGATACTCTGCAAAATACTCATCTAAGTGTCCAGGTTCTGCCTCCTGCTGGGCTCCTGCCCCTGTATCTACCCCTAGGAAAGTGGGCATGGTAGAGCAGGTATATGCACGTGAAGCCATCCGCTGAGGAGTATCACGCTGAGCAGCACCCTGCTCCGGCAAATGGTGGGATGTACCTGATCCCTCTCCGACCTGGAAAACCCGTGGGGTCTCATGCTGTCTAGCCTCCACAACGGTGAATCTCTGACCCATCACCTCAATCTGTCTGGCTAAATCCTGCACTGATTTGAGGAGTGCCTCCCCAAACTGTTTGGCCTCTGTATCATCTGCCATCGACCCTTTCTGCTCTGAATCTAATGCAGGTGTCCTCTGTTCTGCGTCTGTCACAGGCTCCTCCTGCTCTTTGTTCACCACTCGAACACGGTCTCTGTACTTCTTGCTATAGCAAATAAATGGTCTTTTCCCCAGTGTCATCGACCACTAGCTCCACAGGTTGAGCCAAAACTATGCTCTGATACCACTGTAATATCCTATCTCGGGGATATCTCTAAAACACGGCAAACTCCAACCAGAGATGGACTGGGAGGGCATTTACTAGATATTCCGCCTCTGAAAAGAGGACGAGATCCGGAGGCTACCTGGCCCTTTCCAGACTCTGTCTAAGAGTGAAAGATAAACACACCAAGTGGTATAGAACTAGAATGCTCAGAAATATCAATAAATAACAGTGTAGCAGACATATAATAACAGAGAAAGAAATTACGGCAACTCATCCAGAAAACATAGAGAGGAAATGTTGAACCATTTTATTAATCTGAGAAATAAAATGAAGTACAATAGGGGATCAAGTGATGGCACCTAATCTTGCTCAAGGCAAGTGAAGAAACACTCTCAAAAAAATACATGAATGGCTGCTCTATAAACTGCGTCCCAGTTGCTGGAAAACTGCCGTGTAGCTACTACTGCTGGAATGGACTGAAGACTAGGGGCTGATCTCCTTGCCAGAATGAGCTGAAAATCTGCAAACCTCCCCTCCTCAATAACCCGGACAAAACCCAGAAACCATATCAAAAATGGCCAAACCCCGAAAATCACCAGAAACTGCCTCCTCAGGGAATTACGCTGGCCTCCAAGGCTCTACGCAGAGGCTAAATGGAAATAGCTGAAACTTCGCCTCAAACTCCGCCAAAATCCTCCTGTGGGCAATGGCTGACCCTCTGCTCGAAATCTCGACTGAATCTCCTGCAGAAACCCCAATCCGAAGCACCACGCAAAGGGACTGCGTCCTCTCTCCCAGTGACTGCGCAGTCTCTATAAGCTCCAGCTCCGCAACAAACCCAAACAATAAAACTACTCAAAAAATATTGAAAAACCAACCTTGCCCGAGCAGGCACTCGAAGTCCCCCGGGGCTAAGGGCGAGATCTCCGACCGGAGACACTCAATGCACTAAACAGTGTTGCAGACAGGCTAAACAGCCAGCGTGCTCAAGAAGACAAACGTCTCACTCAAAATCATCAACTCCAGAATTAATCAAATGAGGAGGCTCCTCCATCTTTTATAACGTTGGTTTCCCTCCAAAACCCCAACGTAGCCTCTCTCTCCTCCACATGCTCATCCTTATCTGCGCAGAAGCTTCTAGAGTGTACGTGGGTCCTCTCCTCTACGTGGTGTGTGGCCCCCCCTTGGCTCCCCTTAAGTCATAACGTTGCACTACTAGGAGGATGTTTTATTTCACTAAAGTGAGTTAGACCCTCTTTACTCACTTTTTATTTATTTACAAACTTTAGACGGCAAAACTATACAAAATCGAATATTCCAATTAGCTGTCACTAATTAGGAATATTACAGTTTTAAGAAGATGGAAGCCTTGGAAGCAACAATGAAGAAGCACAATATCCATTTGGAGAACTCTTCAACTTCATCTTCGGGAATGGCACTTTCTGCATGTGGTTTTCAAGCATCAAGATCTGGTTATGCATTGAATGTATCTTCTTCTTCTCATTCTCATGAGTGGCTCATTGATTCTAGAGCCTCTTACCACCTGGCCAAAAATAAAGCCATGTTTTCTTCTTTAAATAATTGTAACACCAAAAATATTTATGTTGGTGATGATAGATTTCTTAGTGTTGTAGGGTCTGGAACCATTCATCTAGATAATGGTCAGTTTAATGATGTATTATGTGTTCCTACCTTGTCCTGCAACCTTCTATCTGTTTATCAGATAACTCATTCGAGTGAAGGGAAAATCGTAGAATTCTCACCTCATGATGTTGTAATTAAGGACCTAAGAGATCCTAGACATATTTTAGCTACTGGCATTGCTGAAGATTCCACAAGGTTGTATAAATTTAACAACTTTGGGTCATCAAGTCTTCCCTCCATTTTTGTTGCTCATAATGATGAAGTGAGCAAAATTTGGCATTAGCGATTTGGTCACTTAAACTATCGCTCTCTTCAAACTCTATGTAAATAAAATATGGTGACAGGTCTTCCTATGGTATCTTGTCGAGATGGTGTTCGTTTTGGTTGTGTACTCAAAAACCATCATTGGGATAGTTTTGAAAAACGTGCCTCTTGGCATGCTTCAGCCCCTTTGCAGCTTGTGCACAGTGATTTATGTGGTCCACTTCCAGTTCTTTCTTTCTCTGGCTACAAGTACTTCTTAACTTTCATTGATGATTTTTCCAGACGCACTTAGGCATACTTCTTAAAACTCAAGAGTGAAGTTTTTAACATGTTCTTGGCCTTTAAGGCCTTTGTGGAGAAACAATCTAGACATCAAATTCTTAAGTTATGATCTGAAAATGGAGGAGAATATGTTAACAATAAATTTATCAAATTTTGCACTAAGTGTTAGCATTGGTATTTGCATCCCACCCATCCCCTCTTATTTTACTATGCTTTCACCTCATCTCCGTCATTATCATTGACATCGCTTCGTTTTTTGCTATTTTCACCTTTTTCTCCAATATCCAAACATTTCATTTCATTAGTTAACTTATCCAAGTTGTTACCCTAAACCCAAACTTCATTTTCTATATAGCCTAAACTATATTTAAAACCCATAGTTTAACGCTTTAAATCCCATTTAACCCCCAAAACCCACATACATAACCTTTCGGGACTTGTTATTTTATGTGCCAAAACCATTGTTGTCCGCTCCAGCTGTTGCGATTGCGATATTCTTCACTGCCTTGTATTAACACTGTTGAGAATTTGGAGGGGTTACAGTTAATACAAATTCTCTTTAATACAAATTCTCTTCTTGATAATTACTTGTGACCTTACTTATGATACTTATGTCTTCTCTTCTTTTAGTTTGGTTAATCTTTCATCAAGTCAATTCTCAAAGAGCACAAGACACAAACGTTAGGCTCCTAGAGCCAAGGCAAAACCTCTCCCTCTTGGAGAGGAAAACCCGCAAAGAATTCTTCTTATTGATCTTCAAATGACAAGTACCATGACCCAAACTTAGACCCTAGATCTAGATTTGCTTCCAGAACCTTGATCTTCACTTTGTGTATGCTTCTATTTCAATTGCTTGAACTATGAGAAGGTAAATCAAGGATTTACCTTCCTCACTATTGCTCCTGCTTCTCCTTATGATCACTGTCTCAATCTTTGCTAATATGATCTTGATATCACAGTCCTTGACTATGTATATCAACCACTTAGATTTGTTCCTTAAACTTCATTGTACCTTGCTATTACAAACTGTTATTGACTATCTGCAGACTGTCCTCTTTCTATTCACAGACTTCCTTCAATTTCGCATTCATAAGTTAACCTTTATCTTCATTTATGTGTTGCCCTAATTCTCTGTCTTGTCCGCACTTAATTGTTGTGGTGTATCTTGCAAATTTACCTGCGGTTGATTTGTCCTAATGTCTACAATACAATTTCGGTGTTATCAAATTTATCTGCGATAGATCTGTCCTAGTGCCTGCACTTCAATTTCGGTGTTATAAAAATCTTCTTGCAGTGGATCTGTCCTCACGTCCTTCTATTATCCGCAATGTCACTTCAGTGTTGTTCGATTATCTTCCTTCAAAACAGTCCGCAAAAACTTGCTTATGTTTGTCCGCTATTTCAAAAGAATCCGTATTCCATTTCTTATCAAATGAGCCGCAGAGCCACTTATATATATATATATAGATGTATGCTTCTTGTTTTAAGGCTGACTCACCAATCTGCCTTTAGGCCGATTTGTCCACAGTATGAAGGTCGACATTAATGTTGCAGATAGGTTGATTTCATCATTTGATTCCAACGTTGTGAAGGAGCTATTGAATTTCATTCTTCCACAAGGTATATGACAAGATCTTGGAGCACTCTACTGAAGACTAGGTTCTCCATTTACATGACACTAATTATTCTTATAAACAAACCCTAAATAGACATCAAGAAGAAGTCTATTAACCTATAATAAAAATTCTTGCTCATGAAACCCTTGAAGCAAGTACAACAAATTATATTTTATAATCTTTGTCTTGTAAATACATAATTATATACTCAACATGAAGACCGACCTAGTTACACTTTTCAACACTCCCTCTTAGCTAGGGAGGTATTCATATAGGTACATGGTTACTTTCAAACTGAAGAATCTCATAAGAAGAATCAGATTGGTAATCGCATCTGTATAGCATCATATCAAACAGCATTGTCCAAGTGCAAGGCCTTGACTAACAACCCACTCACAAACGAGATTAATGGTAGATTGTTGGCAGTAACATGACCTGTGTCCAATGATAATATTGTCTCCAAGGTACATTCCCAATTCCAGGTGTTCCCAGTAGTGGTGACCTCTTGACTGTCTTTCTTCTTTCGGGGTGGCTTTCACTTCTTCAAGTTAACATCACCCACACTCATTAATATATACTCTGGTCGCCATTCCATTATCAAAGATACTCAACGCGACATTACCCAATCCTCCATTCTATCTTCCAGGTGAAGACCAGAATGATGTGTCTATCCATTCTCTTCACATGGCCTTCACTAAGACTTACGGTTGTTAGTCCTGGTCTAGTGCATGACACATGTAAAAGAGAATCACATACGTCACTCCCTCTTAACACAGGAAGGACATATTTCAAGTTTCTTCCAAGCAAGAAACTTACCACCAGGCTCCTCATCAACCAGAGTCCTACAGCAGCAATCCAGCTACTCATGAAGAGTTCCTCCCCTCGATGTCATCGATTTCGATATTGAGGAATCTTCAACTTTTGGCTTCATAGGGCACAGATCATCCATCACTTTCAGTCACGAGTCATGTCCACTATCAGAAAGTGATTCATCAGTCTTCCTCATCTGGTCCACCGTTAAGCCATGCTGCTTTCCTTCGAATCATCCCCAAGGATCATAAATCCTTTCTTATGATTAGCAACCCTGCATAAATTCATCCAGATAAACATATACATATCATCAGTCTTCCTCATCTGGTCCACCGTTAAGCCATGCTGCTTTCCTTCAAACCATCCCCATGGATCATAAATCCTTTCTTATGATTAGCAGCCCTGCATAAATTCATCCAAATAAACATATACATATGAACTTTTAGAACAAAAGTTACCTTAGTGATGATCTTTCACCATGACATCTTCCTATAAGCATCGACATCCTTCATACAGATTGACACATCTCCTACTGATATGTTTTGTCAAGGGTCTTCTTATTTACCAGACTTCTGTCAGAGTCTACATATCTTCCCAAGAGATCTCCAAGTCACATCTTCTGGGCTTCCGGATGATAACTGCCTCTTGACATGGTTGCATTTCATGATCTCTTCCTTTCTGCACATTCTTCATTCCCAGGAACTTACAACCTTTCTAGTTTCTCGTTCATATACAACCACCTCATATTCCATGAGGACATATTATGTTGATTTCATTTGTCCGTGCACTGAGAGATACTTCTCCATAGATCATACTTCTAAATACAGAAGTTCATTACATGCAACCATGTGACATGACTTCACAGCATCCAATGTTAGCATATAAAAATATACATACCTCATACCCTTTTTCCCTTGAGTCATCCTGTAGCAATTTCTCAAGAATGAAGAGCTTCATTCTCTTGGCATGCTCCATCAATATCCCAGAAATTTGTTTCCATGATGACCCTTGCTCTTGATGACTGCTTTCCATTAGTAATGTTATCAGAGAGGTTTTCCCGACGCTGATTCACCAGGAGCTCCTTCCATGCTTCTATCAAGATGCTTATTAATGTACATTGCTATCATACAATTTTTGCAACTAATCACAGATCACTTACAGAGGAAGATGATCTCAATCATAATAGAGATCTCTTGCTTCCTCCTTCTTAGATCTTTTAGCATCAAGTTCTTCTCTTTCATAATGGACATGGGCTTCTTCCTTTTTCCTCTTGTCCTTTCCAGATTTGGGACAATCTCTTTTATAATGTCCAAGCTCATCACATCCAAAGCATCGCACGTTGTCCATATTTCTTCTTTTATTCTGAGGGCAAAACTTTTTGAATCTTCCTTTCTTCTTGTATGAGGCTGCAAAGGCATGATTCTCTTCACTTGGTCCTGTGTCAACTTTGGCCTTTAGTCTTGTTTCCTCTATTTTACATAGAGACCATAAATCATGGAATGGGGTGGCTTCTTTCTTCCCATATAAACTAGAAGTGAAGTTTCCCCATTCCTTTGGTAGAGCATTCAACACCACTGCTGTCATCTCAGTGTCCGACATCACCTCTCCTAGTTCCTACAGTTGATCCCTTATTTCAAAAATCCTCATAAAGTATGGAGCGATTCCTGCTTCCCTAGATAATTTCATTTTGTATAGTTCTTGTCTCAAAGAGATTGCTTCTCCAGCAGTACTCACAGAGAATAGCTCCACCAATTTCTCATATATTTGTTTGGCAGTCTTTAGTTTTGATACATAGGTAATGAGAGAGTCTTTGATGGATTCTATGAGAATCCTTTGGGCTCTAATTTCTCCCTTCGTGTACTTGGCATGGGCTGGAGTATATTCTTTTGAAGGTTGAACAATAGATCCTTCGATATAGTCCATTACTTCGTCTTCAATTAAATTCATGTAGAAATTTCCTGTTTTTCCCAACCCCGGTTTCAGTATCACTTATTTCTCCTTTTGGTTAAATGCCCTTTCCCATATCCTTACATTCAACACTCAGAAAAAATAATTTTTATTTGCTGAAACAGCAATCACTTTGCTGAAACAGAAATCACTTTGCTGAAACACAAGTTACTTTGCTGAAACACAAATTACTTTGCTGAAACACAAATTCTGGAAAACTTTTACAGAATGCTGAAACTACATAAATAAAACAAACACACAGCAAGCTGAAACAGTCATTCAACACATTTGAACACTGAGATTTTTGGTCAACTTGACCCTGGAAAAACCCCCTACAACTCTTGGGGAAAACCAGTCTTGAGAGCTCCTTCTTATTTCTGAAAAAGCTCCTTCTTATTTCTGGAAAAATGCTTTTTACAGAGATAGAAATATTCAGCAAAATAAATAATCAGCAAACAGACTTTTACAACTTATCTCTTTTTCCGTGCTTAACCACCGCCTCGGAAAACGTGCAAACAGCAAAATAGGAACAACAATAAATGTTGTACAGATTTCTCAATTTTCGTGCCAAATAACAGCCTTAAATGCTGCTGTACGACTGCCTAGAAAAGCGTGCAAGCTGTCCAAAAATCTGCTGTACGATTTCTGCCTTGAAATGTGTGCCAAAGGTACAGCCACTTGTTGTACGGCCTCCCTCAAATCTGCTCCTTGAAATCTGTGCAAATCTGCAGTGCAAATCTGTTGTACGGCTGCTGTACGGCCTGCTGTACGGCCCTGCTGTACGGCCTAGCTGTACGGCCCTTCTTCCTCAAAAATCGTGCCAAAAATCTGCCTTGCTGTGTGCTAAAGCTGCTGAACTGTCTTGCTGAAAATGTCTTGCTGAAATGCTGCCTTGGAATGTGTGCCAAGCTGCTGCCTCCTTCTCCTCACTGCCCATAAATCTCCCTTGCTCTCTTGCTCTCCTTCTCCCAATCTGCTCATGAAAGAATGAATGACCTTTTCCTCCTTTTCCTCCTTTAACCTAACCCTATGTGACTTTTGGGGAATCCCTAAATCCAATGGCTGAGATAGATTGAGATCTAGGGCTGAGATTAAATGCTCATTTAAATCTCACTTTCTATTTTTTAATTCACCCCACTTTAATAAAGACTCACTTAGTCATTTATTTCCAAAGTCACTTTTCCTTTCTAATTTTACATTGACTTTATTAAAGTCACTTTAAAATTAGACTTTAGTAACTTTATCACTTAAAGTCACTTTTAAATTAGATTTGACTTTATAACTTTATAAAGTCATTTTAGTAACTTTATCACTTAAAGTCACTTTTAAATTAGATTTGACTTTATAACTTTATAAAGTCACTTTAGGAGAAAAATTAAATTCTTTTGGACACTTTTCCCTAGGCCAAAAATCAAAGCCTTAGGGAACCACCTGTCCTCCGGTAACCAAATTTCAACACTCCCTCTTACCGAGGAAGGTGTTCCTCACCACACCCATCTTGTCTCTGAAGTAGACATGCTTGCCCCGTGGTAAGGCTTTGGTAAGAATATCCGCAACCTGCTCATTAGTGGGAATATACTCAAGCTTCACAGCCCCTTTCTGAACATAGTCTCTGATGAAATGATATTTGATCCCGATATGCTTTGACCTGTCATGAAATACTGGATTCTCCGTGAGTTTAATGCAACTCTGATTATCACAGTAAATCACTGAAGGTCTCAACGGCTGACCAAATAAGCCAAACAACATCTTGCAAAGCCAGATGGCCTCACAACTAGCTAGATTGGCTGCCATATACTCTGCTTCCGCTGAACTCAATGCTACTGACTGCTGCTTCCGGCTGAACCATGACACCACTGCCGAACCCAACCCAAAACAACACCCTAAAGTGCTCTTCCTATCAGAAGCACAACCTGCGCAATCAGAATCAGTATAACCTGCCAATCTCACTCCATCCCCCTGCCTGTAGTCCAGACCATAATCCACTGTCCCCTGCAAGTACCGCAAAATGTGTTTTGCAGCCACCCAGTGAGCCTTCCTAGGCTCACACATAAACTGACTCATCGTGTTGATTGCAACGCAAATATCTGGCCTAGTGTTGACCAAATACATCAAGGAACTAATCAGCTGTCTGTACAATCTGGGATCCACCAACTCGGAATCCGAAGCATGAAGCTTCTTCCAATTGGTGATCATCGGTGTCGACATGGGTTTACAATCCTCCATGTGGAATCTGCTAAGGATATCCACAATATACTTCCCCTGCCCCATGAAGAAATGCCCCTCCTCCTGCCACACCTCCAAACCCAAAAAGTAATGCATCAAGCTGATGTCCTTCATCTCAAACTCCGCCGCAAGATCTCTCTTGCAGTGCTCTATGAGTCTCTCTGCACCTGTAATGACTAAGTCATCCACATACAACACCAGAATGAGAGGCTCCTCACCCATCACAATATAGTAAAGGTTCGGATCTGCCTCACTCTTTGTGAAACCCATCTTCTGCAAGTAAGTATCTATCCTGGAGTACCAAGCTCTGGGAGCTTGCTTCAGGCCATAAAGGGCCTTCTTCAGTCTGCACACATGGGACTCCTTCCCATGCACCTCAAAGCCTTGTGGCTGCTCAATGTACACCTCCTCCTGTATGAAGCCATTGAGAAATGTGGTCTTCACATCCATTTGGTGGATCTTCCAACCCATCTCTGCTGCTATCGATATAATGGAGCGGATCGAAGTATATCGAGCCACGGGAGCGAAGGTCTCCTCATAATCAACTCCCTCTACCCGGGAGAACCCTCTAGCCACAAACCTTGCTTTGAATTTCTCAATGCTGCCATCTGCAGCATGCTTTACCTTGTAAAGCCATCTGGAAGTAACCACGGATTTTCCCTCAGGCCTTGGCACCACCTCCCAAACATCATTCTTCATGATAGAAGAATACTCCTCCTGCATGGCCTCTCTCCAGACCTGCTGGCTAGCTGCCTCCTCATAGCTAGAAGGCTCAGAGTCAAGGATGCCGGTAGCCATTGCCATATAGCTACAAAACCTCTCAGGTGGTCTGCTCTCTCTGACCGGCCTCTTAGGCTCAGCAACAGATGTGGCATCTCTCAAGGTGTCCTGAAGCCACTTGGGCTTCCTCTTCCCTGAGTGCACTTCTCCCGCCGGAGAATAAAACTCCTCCTCAACATCAGGAGCCTGAACTCCTGACTGTCTGTCTGCTGTCCTCCTGCCTGCACCTGAACCTATAGATGCCGAGGTACCGTGTGAACTGTCCATCAGTGGACTCCCGAGTGAACTGCTCTATGGACTGCTCTGCGTGCTGCCCATAGCTCCACCCCTCTGACTCCGCGAGCCACTCCCCACTGACGGACCTGACATCGTCATAGATGTACCTCCGGATCCTCCTGATCCCTGCCCACTGGATCCCTGCGACTGACTCAACTGCTGCTGAGGGTCTGGTTGATCCAGATACTCTAACTCCCGTGACCTCCTAAAGGCCCTGTCCTCCTCGAACTTTACATCCCGCCTGACAACAACTTTCCTCTGTGCCGGAATGTAAATCCGAAAGGCCTTGGAGGTCTCACTGTAGCCCACAAAGATACCCTTCTCTGCGGTGGGCTCTAGTTTGGTCCTCTTCTCCTTGGGTATGTAGGAGTATGTCATGCACCCAAAGATACGAAGATGACCCATATCAGCCTTCTTCCCAGAAAAAGCCTCCTCCGGAGTCATGTGCCCCAAGGCACGATGCGGACTCCTGTTCTGCAAGTAAACAGCTGTGTTGCAGGCCTCTGCCCACAAAAACAATGGCAACCCCCGATCATGTAACATGGCTTTGGCAGCCCCTCCGATGGATCTGTTCTTCCTCTCCGCAACCCCGTTTTGCTGGGGGTTGTAAGGAACAGTGAACTCCCTCCTAATGCCTGCCTCCGCACAATAGTCAACAAACTCTCCAAGGGTGTACTCTCCTCCATTGTCCGACCTCAGGGACTTGATCTTCCGACCTATCTGTGTCTCCACAAGAGCTCTGAACTCTTGAAACCGCTTGAAGACCTCACTCTTGGTCTTCAAGAAATAAATCCAGGTCCTCCTGGAGTGATCATCAATGAATAAAACATAGTACTCATATCCACTCAAGGAAACATGAGACATCCGACCGCTCACATCGGAATGAATCAATCAAGTATCCCAGTCGCTCTGCTATCACTGCTGGGAAAAGGGGATTTGGCAAACTTGCCCATCGCACATCCTCTGCAAGTATCAAAGTGATCAGTACTGAAATCTGGCACACCTGTAGTGATCTCCCGCAAAGTCCTCAAGGCTCCATGATACATGTGCCCCATCCCGCGGTGCCAAATCTCACACTGCTCAGAACTGCTAGCTCTGTTGTCGGTACTGCTGCTCAATGCCAAAAGGGACTGAAATGCAAACTTGTACACCTTTGCATGGCGTACACCTATCACTCTAGCTGAATCAGCTGGAGTGCCCCGGGGATACATCAACACCTGTCCTCCCCTGAATAGTATCTCATATCCTCTGTCCTCCAAAGCTGAGACGGATATGAGGTTCTTCCTCATCCCTGGCACATAAAGAACATCTGACACCTTCAAGGGAGGTTTGGACTCCCTCTAAAATGTCAATGTTCCCACACCGACTGCTCTAACAACTCTGTCATCACCGAGTACTACCTCTACATCAGTGCCACTCTCTGAAAGCTCTGAGAAGTACTCACGGACTCCTGTCATGTGACGTGAAGCCCCACTGTCCACATACCAGATACCCGAAGATGCTCCGCCAATCGAGGGAAATGCATGCTCCCTCTGAACCTCTATGGCAGATAATCCTGCACTAGAAGACTCACACGCAATGAACCCAAACTCCCGGTCAAAGCGATCTCGCAGTCCTCAACTCGCCGAAGCCGCCATGCTCCTGTTCTTTCTTCTTCTTCTCCGGACACACAACTGCATAGTGTCCCATCTTCTGACAATTCCAACACTTCACTTTGGAATAGTCCTTCTGTGAGTTATCCCGTTTACCTTTACCTTTGCCTTTGCCCCCACCATTGCTTGTGGAAGCCTGCTTCTTCCCTTTGCCCTTCTTGCGTCCTGCCAACAGTGCTACATCCTCATCCTGCTCAACTGGCTTGGCTGCCCCAAGCTGACCTTTCCTGATCTTTGTTTGAATGCAATCATCCCAAAACCTCTCCCATGTGGGAAGGGTCTCACGTGCACAAACCCCATCAGCAAAGTTCATCCATGAACTGGGGAGGCCATTCACTGCAATCCGCACCAACTCAGTGGGAGGAATGGCCTCTCCAATCGCTGCCAACTCATCTCTCACATTAGTAATCTTTGTGAGATATCCAGCTGCACTATCAGTCTTAGCCATCTTAATGTTCTTCAGCTTCTCCTTCAGGACCATTTTCCGGTTCTCATTGGTACTCTGGTAGAGGTTGGTCAATGCTGACCACATCTCATGGACATTTCTCTTTCCTCTCACATGAGGAATGCAATGGTCCTTGATTCCGTCTAGAATCAGTCTCTTACCCTTGTTGTTCTTTCTGTTATATGCTGCCAACTAAACAGGATCAGTAGGCACATTAACAGGCTGCTGTGTGGTATGAACCATGATATCCCAGACTTCCGCCTCCTCAAAAATACTCTGCATTCTCTCCTTCCAAACACTGTAATTTGTATGCCCATCCAGCCTATCCTCCACCCTCAATCCCAAAGACATCCTGCTGTCCTAAAACTGAAAAATAACAATGTTGTAGTAAAGGTAAAAATCTGTTGTTTGTGAAAAATCAGCTTGCTGGAATTTTCTGAGTGAAAAATCAGCAAGCTGTAATTTTCCTCCTTGCTGTCCCAAACTGCCCTTCAGCACTCAAGCTCTGATACCATGTAGAAAATTCTAGTTTCCCACCCCGGTTTTCAGTTTTCGCCTTATTACTCCAAAATAATTAAATGCCCTTTCCCATATCCATACATTTAATAAACTGGAAAATAAATTTTGCTGAAAACACAAATTCTGGAAATTTTTCAGAATGCTGTAAATGCAGAAATAAAATAACAGCAGTAACAAACAGTCATTCAACACATCATAACTCAGTATTTTTGGTCAAGGTGACCCCGGAAAAACCCCCTACAACTCTTGGGGAAAACCAGTTCGAAAGCTCCTTCTTATTTCTGGAAAAATGCTTTTTACAGTGATAGAAATATTCAGCAAAATAAATAATCAGCAAACAGACTTTTACAACTTATCTCTTTTTCGTGCTTAACCACCGCCTTGGAAAACGTGCAAACAGCAAAATAGGAACAGCAATAAATGCTGTACAGATTTCTCGATTTTCGTGCCAAATAACAGCCTTAAATGCTGTTGTACGACTGCCTAGAAAAGCGTGCAAGCTGTCCAAAAATCTGTTGTACGATTTCTGCCTTGAAATGCGTGCCAAAGGTACAGCCACTTGCTGTACGGCCTCCCTCAAATCTGCTCCTCGAAATCTGTGCAAATCTGCAGTGCAAATCTGCTGTACGGCTGCTGTACGGCCTAGCTGTACGGCCTTTCTTCCTCAAAAATCGTGCCAAAATCTGCCTTGCTGTGTGCTAAAGCTGCTGAACTGTCTTGCTGAAAATGTCTTGCTGAAATGCTGCCTTGGAATGTGTGCCAAGCTGCTGCCTCCTTCTCCTCACTGCCCAGAAATCTCCCTTGCTCTCTTTCTCTCCTTCTCCCAATCTGCTCATGAAAGAATGAATGACTTTTTCCTCCTTTAACCTAACCCTAAGTGACTTTTGGGGAATCCCTAAATCCAATGGCTGAAATAGATTGAGATCTAGGGCTGAGATTAAATGCTCATTTAAATCTCACTTTCTATTTTTTAATTCACCCCACTTTAATAAAGACCCACTTAGTCTTTTATTTCCCAAGTCACTTTTTCCTTTCTAATTTTACATTGACTTTATTTAAAGTCACTTTAACTTTAGTAACTTTATCACTTAAAGTCACTTTAAAATTAGATTTGACTTTATAACTTTATAAAGTCACTTTAGTAACTTTATCACTTAAGTCACTTTTTAATTAGATTTAACTTTAAATCTGCTCATGAAAGAATGAATGACCTTTTCCTCCTTTTCCTCCTTTAACCTAACCCTAAGTGACTTTTGGGGAATCCCTAAATCCAATGGCTGAGATAGATTGAGATCTAGGGCTGAGATTAAATGCTCATTTAAATCTCACTTTTCATTTTTTAATTCACCCCACTTTAATAAAGACCCACATAGTCTTTTATTTCCAAAGTCACTTTTTCCTTTCTAATTTTATATTGACTTTATTTAAAGTCACTTTAACTTTAGTAACTTTATCACTTAAAGTCACTTTAAAATGAGATTTGACTTTATAACTTTATAAAGTCACTTTAGTAACTTTATCACTTAAGTCACTTTTAAATTAGATTTAACTTTATAAAAAATTATAAAGTTACTTTAGGAGAAAAATTAAATTCTTTTGAACACTTTTCCCTAGGCCAAAGATCAAAGCCTTAGGGAACCACCTGTCCTCCGGTACCAAATTTCAACATATATAAACCAAAAGGGTAGGGGATAAAGGGCAACCTTGCTTGACTCCGATGTCACTTCTAAAACTTTCTGAAATGCTTGTTGAAGTTCTAATTTTGACTTTCACCTCTTCATAAAGCCTATGGACAGCAACTCTATATTGTAAAGGAATTTCAAGTTCTTCCATTCTACGCCACAACTTATCTCCAGGGACCATGTCAAATGCCTTTTTGAAGTCAACAAAGCAGCAAAATACTTCTTCTTTGCTCCCCCAAACCTTTTCAACAATGTGTCTCAGCATGATCTACTGTAGAATGCTTCGACTTAAAACCCGCTTGTCCTTTACTGATTCTATTTTCTACCATGCCACTGAAAAGCTTTGAAAACAAAGGATTGATCATAATGGTTCTATAGTTGGAAGGATTATTAATGTCTCCACTTTTAAAAAGGGGAATTGCTAGACTAGTTGTCCAATCCCTTGGGAATCCTTGTTAAATGACGTTGTTGAATATTTCCATGATGTTCGGTGCCAAAATGTTCATTCCCCACTTTAGATATTCTGCTTGAAGTTCAACCAAGTCCTTTGCCTTCCCTGTTTTCAACTTTTTAATTCCTGCCTCCACCTCATGTACTATGAAAAGCTTTGTAGTTGTGTTGATCCTGGGAGGAGGCTCAACCTCTAATTCTTTTTCATAGAGTTGCCTTGCATAGTCAAACCATTGATTGGTTGTAATATTATTTTCAAATTGCTTCTTTCTTGGTTGAAGTTCCTACCAAAAATGTTTTGGGTTATTCTTGCCTAGATATATCAACTCTTCCCGCCTTGTTTGCATGAACTCGTATTTTTTATTTTTTTAAATCTGCTTATATAAATTTATATTCATTTTCCCCTCTCCTTCCTATTTCAAAGTTCTCCTTGCCATTTTGCATTCCTCATCGAACCACGCATTCACAGGAAAACAATTTGATTCTGATTTCCTATATTTTGCTCTTTTGCACTTCTTAAGTGCACCCTAGATAATATTTGTTAACTCATGGTTGTTGAGGCTTTGGGGACCAATTTTCTCCTTTTGAATTGATCTCTTCAACATTGTTTTGAAGATAGTGCAATTTTCGTGTTAGAAGAATTTTGCCCCTTGATGCCGATTGTTGAGAACATTGGGTTTTTCTCCTATTTTTGTCTTTCTTCTAACCAGGATAACTTTATATAAATTGGGTTATAATCTGATTTTAAGTCCCAAATATGCTCTCCAATCTTAACTTCATCTGTTCTTTCTATTAGGCTTTGTGAACCAATAACATAGTCAACGACACTTGCCCCATTGTATGTGTTGCAAGTGAAGTTCCCGGACTTTTTCTATCTAACTAGACCATTGCAAATAATTAAGTTGAAAGCACCACACAACATAAGCAACTCCTCTCCAAAATGATTACTAACTTTGTCATCTTCTGAACTTCTTAACCATCGAGAATTCTCCTCTTCAATGAGCAAGATGGGATTGTGATCCTCTTTACAACACAGAATACTAGCTTGTTGATTCGTTGTTCTAGCATTGCAATCTCCCACTAAAAGAACTTCTCCATGTTGTGAGTATGCGGCAATATCTTGCTTTAAAGCTACATACGGATCTTTGTTGTCCAATCCCTTATTTTTGTAAGTTTTTGATACTTGAAGCGCAAAATAACACACTGCAATTCTTATGTCGCTCTCATTCTCTGTTATTTTGAACCATAAATATTGTTTATTTGTATCTTCTTTCACTAACTGAATGTGACGACCTCCTTTTTTTTCACTAAAACCAGTATTCCTCTGTACCCTTTGCCATTTTTTGCTGCCTCATTCCAAACTGCTAACTTCAAATAACCGTCAAACATAGGAGTTTTGCAACCATCATGTTCATGAGTCTCTGTGAGACAAATTATGTCTCTACCTTCTGTAATAGGCCCTATCCCAGGTCCCCTCCTCCAAGGGTAACCTCTATAGTTCCAACAAACTAGACTTAGGTAGACCTGGGTAGGACTTGGTTGCTACGCGGTTTGGCACACAAGACTCGAATTTGAGTCTTCGCCCCTTTTCATTCATGTTGATCCTGTTGTTTTCCTCCCTATTATAGAATTACCTGTTTTTTCTTTATTGTCAGCTTGTTGCCCTGTTTTGCCATGAGGCCCAAACACTACAATAACCGCTTTACCATTGTACACCCATGCTCTTTTCCCTTCATTTCTTGTTGCTCTAACTTTCTCCACTTCTTTTCTTCTCCCTTGTTGCTTGCTAGTTAAATCTTCATCAAGGAAGAAGTGTGAACCTTTCAAGAGTTTCTTTTTGCTTAAGAGATGATGTCTCTCTTGCACACTTGCCATGATGACTTTTATAGGTTGAGGTATTTCCTCACATTTCTTTCCCACCCTCCTTGCTTGACAAATTTGCCCTCTCCACTATAATTTCTCTCTCAAAAAGTCCCTTGTCAAATTAAAAGTGCTTTCATTCTTTCCATAGTCTCTTATTCCCTTGATAATAAAGTTTGTTTCCCTCTCTTTTCTTTCTTTATGTTCTCTTTCCTGTTCTCTACGAGAACCTACATCTTCGTTTTCCTCTATCCTGTGACCATCGGTGTCCTCAACCCTAGTTTTGATTTCTTTTGGAATGTATGTCTTCTTGTTCTCTTCTACCTTCTTTTCGGAAAGGACTGTTTGCTGACCCATTTGTGTATCTACCTGAGTTGTTTTAGAGATTATCACATCTTTGCTTGTTGCCATTGCGTCATTCCTGGTTTGCCATGCTGCCTTCATGTTTTCCCATTCTCGTTTTCCTACCTGTTAATTTTGGGCAACTAGGTCCAAACTCCATGTTGCACTGCTCATATGACGATGGTCATATTTTTGTTGGATTCCTCTTTTTGAGCGGTGCAAGATTGATCTAAAGATCATCTTGATCGGATGAGCAAAACATTGATTTTGAATTTATTTTCCACATGTGCAAGGTCGGCCAGATTTATCCCACGTGCCTAAGAGATGTGTCACACACCCTCATTGATGAATATAAATTGGAGAGACTCGGAGGTCATTTTATCATCATCTCATCACACATTCTCTCATTGTGATTTGATTGGTTCGATAGCCTTTGGAGGCCTTTTTCCCTCACACATGTGGAGTAAAGCTGTTTTTTTCTGCGCTGATCTGTTTAGGGCTTTCTGTTTTCTACGTTGATTTGTTTAGGGCTTTCTGTTGCAGCGTTGACCAACGTTGTTCGTGGTCAACCCTTGGTCGTTTGACCTCAATCTTCCATAGAAACTCCGATTTTAGGAAGTCGTACTGCTGGGCACTAAAATCGAGGAATTTTGGGTTGTTTGACCAAAGCCCTAGTTTGCTGCGTTGACTTTTCTGAAGCTGCCTGCATTGACTTTTCTGCGTTGTCCCTAGTTTGACGTGCATTAACTTGTGATGAGTTGTTTTTGAGGGTTGTGGGTGTGACACATGACAGTGTTGGCTGACCGAGAAAGACTTTGCTAGTTGAAACATCCTGCTGACTGTCGTAACGCCACAATATCTCATATCTTTGCTAGACAAAAGGAATTGTAAATCTGATCTATATTTGGCTTGTCTTCTATTGATCTATTATTGTGTTCTATCAACATTTTACTTTCAAGTTTAGTATTGGGCCTAAGTAAGATTGAAGTAAAAGTGCATCAAGCATAGAACACCATTGTTATCTAAATTCAACATGGAATCACAGCTGAGGTGAAGACAAAGTCCAATAGTCCAAGCTGGTGTGAGAAGCTATCTCTAAAGGAAGAAATCCTATCAAGGACAAATGGCCTCCTTAAACTACAAGGGTTTCAAGGCTGATGATAAATTGACTGATAAGTCTGATTATCATGAATGGAAGATTTCCTTGGATTTGGCGCTAGAAGATCAAGATGTCATGGACTATGTACAGGGGAATATTCAAGAGCCTCCATCAAATGCAACTGCTGCCACGAAGACGAAGTATAGAAAAGGGGAAATCAAAGCAAAGATGATTATCCGGGATTCTATTCATAAGCACTTGGTTGCTTACATTTCTGAGTTGAAGACATCTAAGGAGATGTATGATAAGCTGGTGAGCATGTTCAGGGCTAGCAATGCTAATCAAATCCTCTTCTTCAAGAATCAATTGAAGAATATCAAGAAGGGTAAGGATGGATCTATTCAATCCTATTTTATGAGATTCACTGAAATCAAGAATAACCTCCTAGCTATCGGAGAAGCAATATCTGATCGAAAGATGGTTCTTATTGCACTTGCAGGTCTCCCCCGTGATTGGCATGCATTCAATACCACTATTCTCAATAATAATGTGATTCTTGAACACTGATAGTTTTTCAATCGCAATAAGGACTGATGGATTATTAGTCTTAGCAAGCACCCTGCCTTTTCAAACAAATATCTCTATGCTCATTGTTATCATTCACTTTCCCATTGAAAGGGAGTTGGATGGGAGGATGGAGTCTGCAAGGGTTACAATACGGGTTGTTGCTCAAGATTTCGACTTCTCTACCCGGGAGCCCTGTAGATACCATCTCTGCATCCAGCCATGGAAATCGATCTCTGATCCAACAAACAGTGACGGATGGATCCCTGTTTATGAATTACTCCTACCTGAAAACATCAATCTGGATCCAATCTATAGTAGAACCACCAATACTTACCACTCACCCTCCCAATGGAACCCAGATCTCGACTTCAAAACTGGCAGCAATGCACATTGGGAGATCGGATCAAAGATGTCGGATCCGCGTTTTTTAGATCAGCGAGTAGTCGTCGGAAAAGATCGCAACAGGGTCTCGGATTGAAGGGCATATTACATCAAATCTTGAGACACAATATGATGGTAAGATAGATCTAGCCACTACAAGTTCAGATCTATGGTTTTTACTGAAATTATTTGCAGGTTCTGCCATATTCGCGAAGTTTGCAGCTTCGAGAAGAAGAAATAATATCAAAACCTAGAGGGAGCTGATCGGAATTACAATGGACTGCGAGTGCGTATGTGTGGGAGAAGACGGGAAGATCAATCTAGTTAAGCTCGCGGAAGGTCAGATGCATCACAAGTGCGATACGGATAACCGGGTTTCGATTTCTTACACTGCTGCCCAATGGGCTTCTCCTGTGGAATTCATCACTGTCGGGTTAGAGTTTACTCTTCAGTGGCGAGATCACAGGAAACCCGGCGCCCCCATTTCGCAATCTCCCAACAAACAGATCTTCAGGGTCGATGCTGCTGAACGCGGATCTACTCCGGGAGATCATGGAAAAAGTATTCTATATTCACTGGAGCCCATTGACCTGATCCATCATTTCGCTCATTGTTTGGATCCAAGAATAAAACAGTCCACGAGCTTCAAATTAGGGGCTCCATTACACTCAGATCCACAATGTAACAAGACAGATCTAGATCTGACAATCTCCAACAATCGGAAAATCGCTACCCTAAGGAAAGATAGTGATGCACAAGTCTGCTCAAAGATTTCCAGAGATGCAGCAATGCAAGTATTTGTGAAAACCTTCAATGGGAATTCCATCTGCATTCAGATCTCGGAAAGAATGTTGATTCAAACCCTCAAACAGAAGATTCAAAAGCAAACTGGCATTCCAATAGATCTTCAAAACTTGATATATATAAGAAAACAAATGCAAGATGACCACACATTAAAGGAGTATAATGTGCCGACCAACGCATCCATCTATCTCACCTCGAGACTAAATGGAGGAACCTCAGGAACCAGCTCTAATGGACCTGCATCTTTCAAAGATGCTGTCAAAGGAAAGGGAATGCCACGAAGCACACCTGAAACTACCCACCCCCTCCCTGGGCCATACATCGTGGAGCTGAAAACCCAGGTCCCGACGCTAAATATTCAGGAGGACGGAGTAAATAGCCTATATGGAGATTTCTACACCAAAGCACTCATCTGCAGATTTAACGGATTCTGGCCCAAAGCAGAGGCACTTCATCAATGGATATTCACAAATTGGACTACCAATTGTGATATCTACTTTTGCTCAAAAGGCTTTTTTATTGTCGATTTCGACTCAGTCGAGGACAAGCAATATGTATTAAATGAAGGGCCCTGGTTCTGGGGAAATGTTGGACTCTTTATGACTCCCTGGTTCCCAGATTCGACCCTAACACTATGGTGGTATCCAAAATGCCGGTCTGGATCAGATTGCACAATCTACCTCTCCATCGTTGGCATCCCCAAGTACTAAAAGGTATTGGGAACTCGATGGGGAAATTTCTTAAGGTCGATGTAGAACGAACCCAAAAGGGCATTTTCACTTTCGCCAAAATATGTGTTGAAGCTGACCTCAGTCAAGGATTACCTAACCACATTACACTGAACTACAAAAATCAACAATGGTCACAAATACTTGATTATGAAAACACGGCATTTCAATGTTGTACATGTCTACAAGCGGGACATCTTCAAAGCATGTGCCCACAAGCCAAAAAGGACAACAACAGGAAGAAGAGACAACCTCAAAAGCCCAAAGGTTGGCAATTCGTAGCATCAAAGGACGATGAAGCAGAAGAAGCAGAAGCACTAAACAATGACACAAATGACATTATCAAGCAGAACACGGTTAATCCACAACCGGAAGTGACTGAACATAACATTGAACACACTCAAATAGATGCAGTTACACAACTGCAACAGGTAAAATCTACCACTGAAAAAGAGATAAGTGGAACCAAACGCTCCCATGTGTCAGAAGGATCTGATTCTGACAAAAAGCCCCCAGCCAATGTGTACGAGAATCAAATGGTTATTGTAACACCCACACCCAGCAATGGAGGCTGGCATAAAGTGGAAAAAAAGAAAGGTAGAAAAGAATAGTTTTTTGCCCTATAATAAGTAGGTATAAATCCTGCTTTTAAGGATGAGTACAATAACGCATAGGCTTTTAACATCTACAACATGTAATTTTTTCAATCATGAATAAAATTACGATTTTTTCTTGGGAAAAAGAATGTGATTCTTGATTTTGATGATATATTGACAAGATGCACTCAAGAGGAAACAAGAATGATGGAGTATTCCTCTAATGGTAATGGAAGTGACCCTACTGCCTTCGCCGCTCATGCAAAGAAGAAGAACCATGGTGGCCCGAGTAATCAAAACCATGGTAGAGCGGGCCCCAAAGGAAGGAAGGGAAGATGTTACACTTGTAACAAGACTGGTCACTATGCAAGAGAGTGTCGTAATAGAAGGGACTCTCCTAGGGATGATGAAAACAACTCAAGAAGGAATGGCAGGAACAACACGTTCCAAGGAAAAAGGGAGGCTCCCTCTGATCGTAATGGAATGGGCAACCTTTCAAGAGGTCAAGAGATTCCAGGTACGATGAGTCTAACGTTGTTGATAATAAGAGAAATGATTTTATTCTTGTATCTGCCCTCTCTACTGCATCTCCACCCGACACCCTGGATGTCTGCTTAATTGATAGTGGTGCTTCCAGGCACCTCACTGGTTATAAAGAAGCCCTTTTTGATTTGGTTGAGAAGGATACTAATCTGGAAATTATCCTTGGAGATAATGCCAACTATCCCGTGAAAGGGACGGGGATTGTGACCCTCCATTTATCTCAAGGTCAAGTCATCTGATTACAAGATGTGTTGTATGTACCTGATTTGAAGAAGAACCTTGTGTCCATTTCGGTAATGGAAAAAAAAGGGTTCAAGGTGGCATTTGTTGTTGGAAATGTACTTATCCGGAAGAAGAACTTCAAGGAGGCTCTTTCTATTGGTTTCACAGTTGATACACTCTACCAGGTTGGAGGAATTCCATTAAGGGCTATGACATGTGATACAACTCTTCAAACAGAGTTATGGCACTGGAGGTTTGCACACCTTCATTACAGAGATGGTGGTGACAGGGATGCAAGGAAGGTGGTGACAGGGATGCCCGAATTTAGAGATGATCATGAAGGTATATGTCATAGTTGTGCCGAAGGGAAGCATACAAGGGGACCATTCCCCTCTACTGTCACAAAGACAACTAATATCTTGCAGTTGATGCATTGTGACTTATCTGGTATGCTGCCCATGACATCCTTGGAAGAATGTTCCTATTACATGACTTTTACATATGACTTCTCCCGCAAGACCTAGATATATTTTTTGAAGAAGAAGGATGAAGCATTCAAATGGTTTCGTACCTTCAAGGCCTTGGTGGAAAATCAAACCGAGAAGAAAATCAAAGTTTTAAGGACCGACAATGGGACCAAGTATGAGTCAAATGAGTTTAATGACTTTTGTAGAGAAGTCGGCATTAAGAGGGAGACCACAACTGCGTACACTCCTAAGCAAAATGGAGTTGCTGAAAGAAAGAACAAGACCATTGTGGAAGTTGCACGCGCCATGCTATGTGACCAAGGTCTTCCGAAGTTTCTATGAGGAGAAGTTGCGAACACTGCTGTGTATGTTCAAAACAGATGCCCGCATTCCGCTCTGGACTCCAAAACTCCCAAAGAATTCTTCTCTGGTAAGAAACCTAATGTTTCTCATTTTAAAGTTTTTTGTTGTCCTATTTAATTTCATGTGCCGAAAGAAAAGAGAAGCAAGCTGGATGCTTCTAGAAAGAAGGGAAAGTTTGTGGGCTACAGTGAAACTTCGAAAGCATATAGAATCTATGTGCTTAGTCAAAGAGAAGTGGAGATATGCCACGATGTCACCTTCGATGAAGAAGTTGCCCTCAAGAAAGTGAGAAATCTTCCTAGCTCCAAGGAAGACAAAGAAGATGAAGAAGTCGGAAAGCAGGTAGAGCGGAAGGATGACCTAATGCCCGATGTTGAAGGACCTATGGATCCCATTGATCCACCTCCTTCAAATAAGAGAAGACCCTCATGGCTTAGCGATACTCTCGAAGATGTTGAGAGCCATATTGACCGAAGGGGAACATTCCGTGAAAGCAATAAGCCAAAGAGATGCCAAGGGTATCTAGCAGCCATGAGTACAATAGTACAATCTGAGCCTGGAACATTTGAAGAAGCCGTAAAGCATCAAGTTTGGAATGATGCTATGCACGAAGAATATGAGTCCATTATGAAGAATGATATCTGAGAAGTGGTCCCAAGACCGGAGAACAAATCTGTTATCACCTCGAAATGGCTCTATAAGATCAAGCATGGATCTGATGGAAGTGCTGAAAAGTACAAGGCAAGATCCATTACCTGAGGCTTCTCTCAAAAGGAAGGCATAGATTATGATGATATATTTGCACCTGTGGCCCGCTATACCACCATCTGATCTATTATTGCCCTTGCTGCTACGCAAGGATAGAGTCTACATTAGATGGATGTGAAGATCGCTTTTCTGCATGGATCTATTTAGAAAGAGGTGTATGTGGAGCAACCTGTGGGGTTCGAAATCCGAGATAGAGACACCCATGTATGCAAGTTGAAGAAAGCCCTCTATGGGTTGAAGCAAGCCCCCAGGGCTTGGTAGGAGAGGATAGATAGCTACTTGATGAAGTTGGGCTTCACTCTAAGTAATGTTGATCCAAACCTTTATTTTAAGGTTGATAGAAAAAGGCCTCTCATTTTGGTTCTCTATGTGGACGATTTCTTTCTAACAGGTGCTGACCCTCTCATTCATCAGTGTAAGAGGGAGCTAGCTTCTGAGTTTGAGATGAAAGACCTGGGACTGAGGCACTACTTCCTAGGCTTGGAGGTCTGGCAAAGTCCAGGCGAGATTTTCCTTTTTCAAGGAAAATATGTCGTGAAGTTGCTGGAGAGATTTGGTATGGTGGACTGTAAGTTTGTGTCAACGCTGATGAAACTTAACTTTAAGAAGTTGAGTGGAAATGCTATTGGGCCCGTGCTAGCAAATCCTACCGAGTATCGACAACTCATAGGGGCCCTGATGTTCTTAGTGAACTCTCGTCCGGACGTATGTTTTGCAGTGAACACTTTGAGTCAACATATGGTTGAACCTCATCACATTCACTAAATTGTTGCCAAGAATCTATTGAGATATCTTCGGGGCACAATCAACCATGGGCTGAGATACACTATCGGGAGTTTAAGACTCCATGGATATACTGATGTCGATTGGGCTAGCAGTGTGGTGGATCACAAGAGCACATTTGGATGTTGCTTCACCTTGGGTTCTGCTTCGATATCTTGGATGAGAAGGAAGCAGAAGTCGGTGGCTTTGAGCACCGCTGAGGCCGAATACATTGCAACGAGTATGGCCTGTTGTGAAGTTGTTTGGTTGCGAAAGCTCTTCAGTGAGTTGTTCGGGCATGTTCTAGATACCACCGTTAACCTTTGTGATACCCAGAGTGGGCTTCGTCTTTCTGAGAATCCTGTGTTCCACGATCGATCCAAGCATATTGATATCAGGTACCACTTTATCCGGGATATGGTACAGCAAGGCACCGTAAGGCTCGATCATATAAGCACTGATGAGCAGGTCGCGGATATTCTCACGAAATCCTTGGGGAAGGTCAAGTTCCTAACCTTCCGTGAGAAGCTTGGAATCGTGAAAAGACCTTATTCTGAGGGTCCTGCTTGAGTTGGACTATGAGCTCTGGGAGCTCCAAGTTGCTTGGGGATAGCTTCTTGGAGCTATAAGCACTCACGGGGCTAGGCTTGTTGAACCTTGTGGTGCTTTTGCCCACCGTTATCATATTGAGTTGGTTCGCCTCTCTTTGATCTATGCCCCACACGCATCCTACCCGTGGAGTTTTGGACTCATGGGAAGTACCTCTCATTTGGCCAATGAGGTGGTAAATATGGATAGAGACCATAGCAAGATTGATGGACGCATCGGAGATTGCCATACTCTCTATGTCTAGGATGGCACATGTCCAACACCTTGTCTGAGATCAAGTATGATGAGGTTTTATCCTCTAAACTGACTTCGGGTCAGTGAACTAACTTCGGGTTAGTATGAGACTCTTTTGAGTCTGAGAGAGGTTTTTACCTCTAAGCTGACTTCGGGTCAGTTGTGTGTGATGGTTTTGTGACTCGCCTTTTGTTCTGAATAAAGAGACAGCAAAGCAAGTTACGGCGGGATGACGCATGATGTTTGGTTTGGTACATGATGGATGCTACTTGTGGATAGATGAAGTTCTCCCTAGTTGAGAGGGAGTGTTAATTTTGGGCAACTAGGTCCAAACTCCATGTTGCACTGCTCATATGACGATAGTCATATTTTTGTTGGATTCCTCTTTCAAAGAAGTGCAAGATTGATCTAGAGATCATCTTGGTCGGATGAGCAGAACATTGACTTTGTATTTATTTTCCACATGTGCAAGGTCGGCCATATTTATCCCACATGCCTAAGAGATGTGTCACACACCCTCATTGGTGAATATAATTTGGAGAGACTTGGAGATCATTTTATCATCATCTCATCACACATTCTCTCATTGTGATTTAATTGGTTTGATAGCCTTTTGAGGCCTTTTTCCCTCACACGTGTGGAGCGAAGCTGTCGTTTTCTGTGTTGATCTGTTTAGGGCTTTATGTTTTATGCACTGATCTGTTTAGGGATTTTTGCTGCAGCGTTGACCAGCATTGACCGTGGTCAACCCTTGGTTGTTTGACCTCAATCTTCTGCAGAAATTTCGATTTTAGGAGGTCATACAGCTGGGCACTAAAATCGAGGAATTTCGGGTTGTTTGACCAAAGCCCTAGTTTGTTGCGTTGACTTTTCTGTGCTATCCCTGGTTTGACTTGCGTTGACTTGTGATGAGTTGTCTTTAAAGGCTGTGGGTGTGACACATAACAGTGTTCGCTGACCGAGAAAGACTTTGCTGGTTGAAGCATCATGCTGACTGTCGCAACGCCACAACATCTCATATCTTTGCTGGACAAAAGGAATTGTAAATCTGATCTATATTTGGCTTGTCTTTTATTGATCTATTATTGTGTTCTATCAGCATTTTACTTTCAAGTTTAGTATTGGGCCTAAGAAAGATTGAAGTAAAAGTGCATCAAGCATAGAACACCATTGATATCTAAATTCAACACTGCCTCTACAACATCTTGTAACA
This sequence comes from Pinus albicaulis, assembly GCA_034641835.2. Taxonomy (NCBI): domain Eukaryota; kingdom Viridiplantae; phylum Streptophyta; class Pinopsida; order Pinales; family Pinaceae; genus Pinus; species Pinus albicaulis. Next base: position 38,081,052 of record CM076581.1, on the reverse strand, counting down.
TTGTTACCTACTCTTTCAAAATTCTATTACCTTCCATTAAACATTGATTTGCAAGTGTGATCTATGAAAGTTTGCGGTCTCTTTCCTATTCATTGGCTTCTAAAATTTCCAGCCTTGCCCTAGCCTTCATGTTAATTTCTACAGATGTTCTATGCCATTTCAGATTAGGGCACAATACTGAAGAAGATAGAACATGCTAATATATCGATAGAAGACGAGCCAAAACAGAGATAATAAATGGTGGTGTTACGGCGATCAGCAGGATGCTTCTACCAGCAAAGTCTTCAATAGGTCATTCAGCCAAGCGTGTCACACATAACCCAGAACAACTCAAACAAAGAACAATCTATATATATATCACAGCTCCAACGCTTTCCAGAGAGAGAGAATTCCTCCACACCAATGTGTGTCAAATGAACTCTAAGTCTCTCCAATATATAGGAATCTTTGGGGGTGTGTGACACGTCCTTTAAGAAGTCAATATTTTATTCTAGGCCGACCTAGCACATAAGTGGAATAAATTCAAAGTATATGTTCTGCTCATCTGATCGAGATGATCTTTAGATCAATCTTACACCTCTCCGGAAGAGGAATCCAATAAAAATATTGGGATCATCATCTGAGCAGCACAACCCGGAGTTTGGACCTAGTTGTCCAATTTTAACACTCCCTCTCAACTAGGGAGAACTCTGTCCACTAGTGCAATCCAAACATCGTGCGTCATCCCATCGTAACTTGCTTTGCTGGCCTCTTTATTTCAAAACAGAAGTGGGTCAGTCACAAAGACATCATACCCGGCTGACAGATTCAGCCCAGAGGTCTAAAACCTCTATAGGACTCAAAAAGAGTCTCATACCAACCCGAAGTTGGTTTACCTGACCAAAAGTCAGTTGGAGGTCCAAAACCTCACTATGACTCAAGAGAGTCATATACTAACCCAAAGTTAGTTTCACTGACCCGAAGTCAGTTGGAGGTCCGAAACCTCGCTAAACTTGATCCCAGATCAAGTAGTTGGACACGTGTCATCCTAGACATAGAGAGTACAGCAATCTCCGATGCGTCCATCGGTCTTGCTATGGTCTCTATTCACTTTTCCCACCTCATTGGCCAAATGAGAGGTACTTCCCATGAGTCCGAAACTCCATGGGTAGGATGCATACGGGGCACAGATCAGAGAGAGGTAAACCATCTCAATATCTTCGCGGTGGGGTAGAAGCACACCAACTAGGTTTGGCAAGCCTAGCCCTGTGGTTGCTTATAGCACCTAAGCTATCCCCAAAACCCCCTTTGAGCTCCCAGAGCTCATCTTCCAACAGGACCCTCAGAATAGGGTCGTTCCATGATTCCAAGATTCTCACGGAAGGTTAGGAACATGACCTTCCCCAGGGGCATTGTGAGAATATCCGCGACCTGCTCATCAGTTCCTATATGATCGAGCCTTACGGCGCCTCGCTATACCATATCCCAGATAAAGTGGTACCAGCCATCAACATGCTTGGATCAATCGTGGAACCCGGGATTCTATGACAATTGAATCCCCCTCTGGTTATCACAAAGGATAACGGTGGCATCTAGCACATGCTCGAACAGCTCACAGAAGAGCTTTCACAACCAAGTGACTTCACAACAGGCCATACATGTTACAATGTATTCGGCCTCAACGGTGCTCAAGACTACCGAATTTAGATTCCTGCCCGAAGCAGATCTACATGTGAAGTAGCATCCAAATGTGCTCTTGCGATCCACCACACTGCCAGCCCAATCGGCATCAGTACATCCATGGAGTGTCATACTCCCGGCAGTGTATCTCAGCCCATGGTCTATCGTGCCTCAGAGATATCTCAAGAGTTTCTTGGCACCAACCCAGTGAATGTTATGATCAACCATGTGTTGACTCAAAGTGTTCACTGCACAGCATACGTCCGGACGGGTGTTCACTAAGAACATCAAGGTCCCTACGAGTTGGCGATACTCAGTAGGATTTGCTAACACGGGCCCAACAATGCTGCCACTCAACTTCTTAAAATTGAGTTCCATCGGTGTTGACACGGACTTACAGTCCATCATACCAGAAGCTTCATAATGCATTTTCCTTGACAAAGGAAAATCTCGCCAGGTCTCCGCTAGACCTCCAGGCCTAGGCATCAGTCCTAGGTCCTTCATCTCGAACTCAGCAGCGAGCTCCCTCTTACCCTAATGAATGAGAGGGTCAGCACCTGTTAGGAAGAGATTGTCCACATACAGCACCAAAATGAGAGGCTTCTCTCTATCAATCTTGAAGTAAATGTTTGGATCAGCATTACTATGAGTGCAGCCCAGCTTCATCAGGTAGCTATCTATCCTTTTGTACCAAGCTTTGGGTGTTTGCTTCAGCCCATAGAGGGCTTTATTCAACCAACAGACATGAGTCTCTCGATCCTGGACTTCAAACCCCAGAGGTTGTTCTTCATACACCTCTTCCTCTATCGCTCTATGCCAAAAGGCGGTCTTCACATCCATCTGGAGGTTGCTTCCATCCTTGCGTAGCAGTAAGGGTAATAATAGATCGGATGATGGTATATCAGGCCACTGGTGCAGATATGTCATCATAGTCTCTACCTTTCACGGGCAATGAATCTTGCCTTGGACTTTGCATCACCTCCTTCAAATCCATGCTTGATCTTATAACGAGGTGACAACAGCTTTGTCCTATGGTCTAGGGACCATAGACATCATCCTGTCAGATTTAGATACTTTACAGCTTCTTCAAATGATTTAGGCTCATATTGTACTCATGGTTATATTGTACTCATGGTTGCTAGATACCCCTGGTATTTATATGGCTTCTTGGTTTTCCTCCAGAATTTCCCCTCTGAAGCCATATGTCTCTGAGCCATGAGGATCTTATTTCGTTCAGCAATGATATCCACTCAGAAGCATATACAGATATATTCTCCCTCTTAATGCCAGCGTCTCTTGTGAGAGAAGACATCTATATCAAATAAGGGCATCCCAGACACCAACTTGGAAAGGGGGACTTAATCTTCCGCAGTCAAAGCCATCCAACAAGCTTTGTTGATCATGGTTCAAGATTCCAACAATGTGTCTGAAAGCTGCCGAAACACATTTTACCATTACGCTCCAGTGTGAGACTGCTACTGTCACATGCTTACTGCTACATAGGTGTCTATCTATGTCACTGTACAACAGGGAGAATATATCAACAAGCCTCAACTTGTGTTAGAAGTCCTGTTATTTTGAGGAGATCTGCAGGAGCTTCCTCAAACAGCCCTCTTTACTGTGACCCACAGAACTAGGAATGCAAACATGATTCCTTCTTTCATAATTCTACACTTGAGAGCTTCATCTACTACATCTGGCATCTTATCCAGCACTGCTTCTCAATTTCAGATTTATAGTTAATATTTGAGTGATCTAGGGCTTCAAGTCTCCAGATCTCAGTTCGGAAATTTGTCTCCTAAATTTCACAGATCTAGGAACCGATCATACAGATGTTCCACAGAAATTTACCCTTCTTCATGTCAGAGATTCCTTTCAGCTATGCAGATCTAGCACAGTCATAAGTGCACATCATATAGACTGTGCCCAGAATCTTTACATTCGGCAATTTGAATGAAAAACTTGTTTATTTTCTGTCCCTGATGGTTTGCAGAGACTGTCCAATAATCCAAAGGCTTTACTGAAACTATAGTACACTGATGTAGTTTTCTGTTAGGTTATTTAGCAGACTGCACCATCCACTTAACCGGTCATTGGGCAGCTTTCTGAAACTGCAGTCTAGGCAAGGTGCCTTATGATTTAAAGCCAGGTGGCACAAGGCAGATTCTTTTTCCAAGTAGACAGATTATTACAAATATATATCATCAGCAGTAAGAAAAGAGTGAAATAGCCCATTTTAAAAATTAATATATATCATCAGCCATAATCTTTATTTCTTTAGTATATCTGGAACGCAATTTCAGAATGAAATCATCCTTAAAAACTTCCTAATCTCCTGTCCCTGCAGCATTGCCTTCCTAGGAACTAGGAAGATTTATCACAACACATCTGCACATAGCTCCTATATGCCTTTGAAGATATGTTGTAGCCCACAGACATTCCTAGAAAATATGACTTCGGGAATGTGGGTTTCCTCTAGAAAATGCAGTTAATTCAAAACCAAGGTGCGTTTCCCATGTAATTTCAAGTGGCCCAGCATTCATACCTCAACTGGAATCCGTGTCTCTGTCACTCTAGATGTGCAGAAATGGAAACAACGGCTATTTCCTGAAGACAGGTTACGTTACACCCAGATTAGTTGACAACTTCAGCAGTGAGATTCGTTCTACCACTTCACTAAAATCAATCCCCTCTTATGATACGTTCAGCCATCAGCGCACAGGAATGGATGTGGTCCCCTCCGTTGCCAGAATTCGGCCGAGGACTTGGAAAGTGATTCCGACTCTGGGAATGTAGAATCCGTCCCTCTCCGAGCTAGAGACTTCACCCTAAGTAACTTAGCGTGCACGGGCCTTCTTCCTCAAGAGAAATCGATTTCGATTTATGGAAAGAAGGTGATGCTTGGCTTCGTTCAATGCGTCGATCTTCACAATTATGAGTCAACGCTCTCTAATTTCATTGCGTTGCTTCCTCAGGCCTGCTCCTTCGTTACATCCGAGAATATCACAGCGGATTCGACTCATTTCCCAGGGAGCACGATGGTGTTATCCCTAGGTGCCGACGTGACCGACAGAGATGGTTCCCGACAGTGGACAATTCAAAAGGGAAGTTCGGCCTTCTGAAAATAAAACTGACGTCGCACGCCTCGGGATGGTGGATTGTGTAAATCCACTGCCATAAACAAAGTTCCAATGAACTCGCTGTCACAATAAACCCTTGTACAGTTTCCTCGCTACCTCGGGGGGGAGGGGGGTTGGCGGGGGATGTTCTAGATAATTTCGCTGTCAAAGAGTCATGCAACACCAACTCGCTGGCTCTTTCAAGATGTTCTTGCACTCATATAGACTTTCAGTGCTTCCAGAATTGTAATTCAAGCTTGAGAGAAATTCGCTCCAGTAGGAAGATAACCAATAGCCAGAATTTATTTCCTAGACCAATAACCTGAAAAACTGCGAGGGCTACGAACTGTTCCAGCTTGAGAGAGAGTTGGTGCCGCTCGTAGAGATCAGCCAATGCATTGTACCATTCGGCCAGTTCGGGCTGGGCTGCCCTTTGAGTTTCCAGATACTTGAGCGCAGCCATTTTACAAACGTAGATCCGAAAAAATTTAAACGAACACAGAATGCCAGGATGTGAATGCTCAGAAGCCCCTTGCTGCCCGTTCCTCTCAAAACTAACTCGCTGTTACTACCTGCTTTCGATCTCGCCATAAGCCTTGTACCAAAACTAAAAGCTTTCGTCACCCTTTGAAAATATGTAATGTGGCCATTGTCAACGCTGCCATCCGCAGCTGCTTTGGTGGTATTTACAGTCGAAGGCAGGTGTACGCATTATCAACAAACAAACAAACAAACAAAAATCAAGCCGCCCATTTGCTTCACGGAGGCCTTGCTGTAGTGCTATGGCCTGCGGCCTAGCACACAGCAGCCTAGAGTCTTCAGTACAAATAGAGCTCGGTCTTTATTACAACACATAATAAACTCACGGAGCTCCTTTTTCTTGCCGTGGTAACTGTATCTAGGGCACACAAATTTGGACATTGTCTTCCCCTTGCTCTGATACCATGTTAATTTCTACAAATGTTCTATGCCATTTCAGATTAGGGCACAATACTGAAGAAGATAGAACATGCTAATAGATCGATAGAAGACGAGCCAAAACAGAGATAATAAATGGTGGTGTTACGGCGATCAGCAGGATGCTTCTACCAGCAAAATCTTCAATAGGTCATTCAGCCAAGCGTGTCACACATAACCCAGAACAACTCAAACAAAGAACAGTCTATATATATATCACAGCTCCAACGCTATCCAGAGAGAGAGAATTCCTCCACACCAATGTGTGTCAAATGAACTCTAAGTCTCTCCAATATATAGGAATCTTTGGGGGTGTGTGACACGTCCTTTAAGAAGTCAATATTTTATTCTAGGCCGACCTAGCACATAAGTGGAATAAATTCAAAGTATATCCATTACTGCTCATCCGATCGAGATGATCTTTAGATCAATCTTACACCTCTCCGGAAGAGGAATCCAATAAAAATATTGGGATCGTCATCTGAGCAGCACAACCCGGAGTTTGGACCTAGTTGTCCAATTTTAACACTTCATCATTTCTTGGACATAGAGATCTGATAACCAAGTAAGAGGTGTAGTTGTGGGATTGTAAATGATTGACTCTTCTTTATTTTTGTCGCTCTTCTTTGTTTTCTTCTTTTGGGTCTGTTTTCTTCTTTTTTGTTCCCATTTGAAGCGGGCGAGTCTGCGCTTTAAAATACCTTGACATTGTTTTGCATTTACCCAAATCCACTTTCCTGTTTTGTCAGCTGAAGCAATTTTGACTTGGCCCAAATGATTTGTTTCCACAAAATCTAAGATTTCTTTGCCATTTTTAACATTTACTATTGATTTGTTTTCCATTTTGAGATTTCAAAAAAAAAAAAACAAAAAATCTCAAAGTGAATCTTCCACAAACAAAATAACGCGAAATGCCCTTCTATTAATTTTTGAAAGTGTTCTATGCTTGATGCAAATTTACTTCAAACTTCTAGGGCCCAATACCAAATCACATAAACATGAAAGTAAAATGCTGATAGAACATACCAATAGATCAACGGAAGACAAGCCAATAATATACTTAACTTTTGTCAAACAGAGATGAAGAATGGTGGCGTTACGGTGGTCAACAAGATGCTTCAACCAACAAAGTCTTCATTAGATCAGCCAACCAAATGTGTCACACAACCCTCAAGACAGCTCCATAAAGTCAACCCAAAGTCAACAAAAATTCAACGCAATCAACGTAAAACAGTAGCAACAAAAAGTCAACGCAGCAAGTCAAAGTCAACGTTCAGCCTCGATATGTATGCCAATCAATGCGGCCTTCAGAAATCAGACTTTTGGTGAAGTTTGGAGGTCAAAGGACCAAGCATTGACCAAAGTCAACATTGGTCAAACTACGCTGAAACCCTAGACAGATCCACACCAAAAACCCTAACTGCTACTCCACACGTGTGAGAAGAAGATGCCTCCAAAAGTGATCGAACCAATCAAACACAAGAGAAAAGTGTGTGATGAGTTGATGATGAAATGACCTCCAAGTCTCTCCAATATATATCCATTTGTGAGGGTATGTGACACATCTGTTGGGCTCTCAAGCCTATATTACAAATCTGGCTGACCTTGCACATAAGTGGAATAAATTCAAAATAAATGTTCTGCTCATCCGATCAAGATAATCTTTAGATCAATCTTGCACCTCTCCGAAAGAGGAATCCAATAAAAATATTGGCATCATCATCTGAGCAGTACAACATGGAGTTTGGACCTAGTTGCCCAAAATTAACACTCCCTCTCAACTAAGGAGAACTCCATCCACCAGTGCCATCCAAACATCATGCGTCATTTTGCCGTAACTTGCTTTGCTAGCTTCTTTATTTCAAACGGTGAGTCACAAAGACATCACTCCCGGCTGACCCGAAGTCAGCTCAGAGGTCTGAAACCTCTATAGGACTCAAAGGAGTCTCATACTAACCCAAAGTTAGTTTAACTAACCCGAAGTTAGTTGGAGGTCTGAAACCTCACTAGACTTGATCCCAAATCAAGTGGTTGGACACGTGCCATCCTAGACATAGAGGGTACAGCAATCTCCGATGCATCCATCGATCTTGCTATCAATCTCTATCCACATTTCCCACCTCAGTGGGCAAGATGAGAGGTACTTCCCATGAGTCTGAAACTCCATGGGTAGGATGCATACAGGGCACAGATCAAAGAGAGGTGAACCAACTCAATATCATCACGGTGAGGTGGAAGCACACCAACAAGGTTCGGCAAGCCTAGCCCTGTGGTTGCTTATAGCTCCAAGAAGTTATCCCCAAAGCCCCCTAGAGCTCCCAGAGCTCATCGTCCAACAGGACCCTCAGAATAGGGTCGTTCCACGATTCCAAGATTCTCACGGAAGGTTAGGAACTTGACCTTCCCCAAGGGCTTAGTGAGAATATCCATGACCTGTTCATCAGTTCCTATATGATCGAGCCTTGTGGCGCCTCACTGTACCATATATCGGATAAAATGGTGCCTGATATCAATATGCTTGGATCGATCGTGGAACACGGAATTCTCTGACAAACAAATCCCACTCTGATTATCACAAAGGATAACGGTGGTATCTAGCACATGCCCGAACAACTCACTAAAAAGCTTTCGCAACCAAATAGCTTCACAATAGGCCATACTCGCTACAATGTATTCGGCCTCAGCGGTGCTCAAAGCTGGACTTCTGCTTCCTGCTCATCCAAGATATCAAAGCAGAACCAAGTGTGAAGCAGCATCCAGATGTGCTCTTGGGATCCACCACACTGCCAGCCCAATCGATATCAGTACATCCATGGAGTCTCAAACTCTCGGCAATGTATCTCAGCCCATGGTTTATCGTGCCCCAAAGATATCTCAAGAGATTATTGGCACCAACCCAGTGAATGTGATGAGGATCAACCATGTGTTGACTCAAAGTGTTCACTGCAAAACATATGTCCAGACGAGAGTTCACTAAGAACATCAATGCTCCTACGAGTTGACAATACTCGATAGGATTTCCCAATGCGGGCCCAGCAGCATTTCCACACAACTTCTTGAAGTTGAGTTCCATCGATGTCGACATGGACTTACAGTCCACCATACCAAATCTCTCCAGCAACTTCATAATATATTTTCCTTGCGAGAGGAAAATTTCGCCAGGTCTCTGCCAGACCTCCAAGCCTAGGAAGTAATGCATCAGTCCTAAGTCCTTCATCTCAAACTTGGAAGCGAGCTCCCTCTTACACTGATGAATGAGAGGGTCAGCACTTGTCAAGAAGAGAATCGAGATCGTCCACATAGAGAACCAGAATGAGAGGCTTTTCTCTATCAACCTTGAAGTAAAGGTTTGGATCAGCATTACTTCAAGTGAAACCCAGCTTCATCAAGTAGTTATCTATCCTCTCGTACCAAGCCCTGGGGGCTTGCTTCAACCTGCATACAGGAGAGTCTCTATCCTGGACTTCGAACCCCAGAGGTTGCTCCACATACACCTCTTCCTTTATCGAACCATGCAGAAAAGCAGTCTTCACATCAATCTATTGGAGACTCCATCCTTGTGTGGCAGCAAGGGCAATAATAGATCTGATGGTGGTATAGCGGGCCACAGGTGCAAATATATCATCATAGTCTATGCCTTCCTTTTGAGAGAAGCCTTGGGCAACGAATCTTGCCTTGTACTTTTCAGCACTGCCATCAGATCCATGCTTGATCTTATAGAGCCATTTCAAGGTGACAACAGCTTTGTCCTTCGGTCTTGGGACCACATCCCAGACATCATTCTTCATAATGGACTCGTACTCTTCATGCATAGCATCCTTTCAAACTTGATACTTTACGGCTTCTTCAAATAATCCAGGCTCAAATTGTACGATTGTACTCATGGCTACTAGATACCCTTGGTATCTATTCAGCTTCTTGCTTTCACAGAATGTCCCCCTTGGGGCCATATGTCTCTCGGCATCCTCGAGAGTATCCCTGAGCCATGAGGGTCTTCTCTTCATTGAAAGAGGTGGATCAATAGGGTCCATCAATCCTTTAACATTGGGCATCATCTCATCCTTCGGCTCTTCCTGCTTCCCTGTTCTTTCATCATAGTCTTCCTTGGAGCTAGGAAGATTTATCACTTTCCTGAGGGAAGCATCTTCATCGAAGGTGACATCGTGGCATATCTCCACTTCTCTTTGACCAAGCACATAGATTCTATATGCCTTCGAAGTTTCACTGTAGCCCACAAACATTCCCTTCTTTCCAGAAGCATCCAGCTTGCTTCTCTTCTCTTTCGACATATGACAATAAACAAGACAACCAAAAACCCTAAAATGAGAAACGGTTTCTTACCATAGAAGACTTCTTCGGGAGTTTTGGAGTCCAGAGCGTAATGCGGGCATCGATTTTGTACGTACATAGCAGTGTTTGCAGCTTCTCCCCATAGAAACTTCAGAAGACCTTGGTAACATAGCATGGCACGAGCAGCTTCCACAATGGTCCAATTCTTTCTTTCGGCAACTCCATTTTGCTCAGGAGTATACATGGTTGTGCTCTCCCTCTTAATGCCAACTTCTCTGCAAAATTCATTGAACTCGTTTGACTCATATTCAGTGCCATTATCAGTCCTCAAAATCTTGATCTTCTTTCCTGTTTGATTTTCCACCAAGGCCTTGAAGGTACGAAACCATTTGAATGCTTTGTCCTTCTTCTTCAAGAAATATATTCAGTTCTTGCAAGAGAAGCCATCTATAAACGTCATGTAATACAAACATCCTCCCAAGAATGTCACAGGCAGCATACCAGATAAGTCAGAATGTATCAATTGCAAGACATCAGATGTCTTTGTGACACTTGAGGGGAAAGGTCCCCTTGTATGCTTTCCTTCGACACAACCCTGACATACATCTTCATGATCATTTTTTAATTCGGGCATCCCTATCACCACCTTCCTTGCTTCGGGAAGGGCTTTGTAATGAAGGTGTCCAAACCTCCAGTGCCATAATTCGGTTTGACGAATTGTATCACATGTCATAGCCCCCAAAGGACTTCCTCGAACCTGGTAGAGTGTATCAACTCTAAAACCAATAGTGAGAGCTTCCTTGAAGCTCTTCTTCCAGATGCGTACCTTTCCATCAACGAATGCCACCTTGAAACCTTTATCTTCCATGGCCGAAATAGACACAAGGTTCTTCTTCAAATCAGGTATATACAATACATCTTGCAAACGGAAGACTTAACCTTGAGATAAATGGAGAGTCACAATCCCTGTCCCTTTCATGGGATAGGTGGCATTATCTCCAAGGATAATTTGCAGATTAGTATTATTCTCAATCAAATCAGAGAGAACTTCTTTAAAACCAGCAAGGTGCCTTGAAGCACCACTATCAATCAACCAGACATTCAGGGTGTCGAGTGGAGATGCAGCAGAGAGGGCAAATACAAGAATGAATTCATTTATTTTATTGTCAACAACATTAGATTCATCATACCTGGAATTTCTTGACCTTTTGAAAGGTTGCCCATTTTCATTACGACCGGAGGGAGCCCTCCTTTTTCCTTTGAACCTGTTGTTCCTTTGATTGCCATTCCCCTTGTTGTTGTTGCCATCATCCCCTGGAGAATCCCTTCTATTAGGGCATTCTCTAGCATAGTGGCCAAACTTGTTACATGTGTAACATCTTCCTTTCTTTCCTTTGGCCCTTACTCTTCCATAGTTCCTCGGACCACCATTATTCTTCTTCTTAGCACAAGCAGTGAAGGCAGCATTACCTTCATTTTCATATTCCATCATTCTTGTCTCCTCTTGAATGCATATCGAAAATACTTCAAAAAAATCAAGAATCACATTATTATTGAGAATGGTAGTATTGAATACATGCCATTTAGATGGGAGACCTCCAAGCGCAATGAAAACCATTTTTCGATCAGCTATTGTTTCCCCAATAGCGAGAAGGTTATTCCTGATTTCGGTCAACTTCAAAAAATAGGATTGAATGGATTCATCCTTGCCTTTCTTGAGATTCTTCAATTGGTTCTTAAAGAAAAGAACTTGATTTGCATTGTTAGCCCTGAACATGTTGACCAACTTATCATACATCTCTTTAGATGTGCCCAGCTAAGAGATGTAAGCAACCAGCCTTTTATGGATGGAATCTTGGATAATCAGCTTAGCCTTGATTTCCCCTTTTCTATACTTCGTCTTTATGGCAGCGAGTGCAGATGATGGAGGCTCTTAGATTTTTCCTTGCACATAGTCCATGATATCTTGATCTTCCAAGACAAGTCCAAAGACATCTTCCAAACATGATAATCAGACTTGTCAGTCAACTTATCATCAGCTTTGAAGCCATTATAATTTGAGGTACCAATGGGTCCTTGACAAATGCTACTTCTTCGGTGATTGCTCTCAACACAAGCATGGAATTTGTCTTCACCTTAGCTCTAATTCCATGTTCATTTTTTAAAGTGTTCTATGCTTGATGCAAATTTACTTCAAACTTCTAGGGCCCGATGCCAAATCACATAAACATGAAAGTAAAACGCTAATAGAACATACCAATAGATCGACGGAAGACAAGCCAATATTATACTTAACCTTTGTCAAATAGAGATGAAGAATGGTGGCATTACGGCAATCAACAGGATGCTTCAACCAGCAAAGCCTTCTTTAGGTCAGCCAACCAAATGTGTCACACAACCCTCAAGATAGCTCCATAAAGTCAACCCAAAGTCAACGAAAGTCAACATTGTCCAATCAACGCAAAACAGCAGCAAAAATTCAATACAGCAAGTCAAAGTCAACGTTCAGCCTCGGTATGTGTGTCACTCAATGCGGCCTTCAGAAATCAGAATTTTGGTGAAGTTTGGAGGTCAAAGGACCAAGAGTTGACCAAAGTCAAAGCTGCTCAACCTGCGCTGAAACCCTAGACAGATCCACACCAAAAACCCTAGCTGCTGCTCCACACGTGTGAGAAGAAGATGCCTCCAAAAGTGATCAAACCAATCAAACACAAGAGAAAAGTGTGTGATGAGTTGATGATGAAATGACCTCCAAGTCTCTCCAATTTATATCCATCTGTGAGGGTGTGTGACATATCTATGGGGCTCTCAAGCCTAGATTACAAATCTGGCCGTCCTTACACATAAGTGGAATAAATTCAAAATAAATGTTCTACTCATCCAATCAAGATCATCTTTAGATCAATCTTACACCTCTCTGAAAGAGGAATCCAATAAAAATATTTGCATCATCATATGAGCAGTACAACATGGAGTTTGGACCTAGTTGCTCAAAATTAACTCCTTCACGCCTGCCTAAGCCGCGCTTCTGCAATTCCCTTCACGCCTGCCTAGGTCGCGCTTCTGCAATTCCCTTCAACGGTGACTGCATGAGTAGCTAAAATGTGTGTCATGGTTTGTTTAGGCCGGCTTCGAAACGGGCCGGATCCCCACCAAACTCCGTTAGATTAAACCAGGCTGTGGAAAGACACTGCATAAAAGTATTTCATAAACCAAGGCCGTGGGCAAGCACACGATAAGCACACCTGAAGGGGTAGACTCTGGACTCTGCTTGGACTCTGGCCTCTGCTTGGATTCCAATGCAAATGGATTAACCCATGGGTGAATTCTCCTGGTGGCAACTTTTCCCCTTTCAACGCTCCTCCTCACTGGATATAGTTACAGCCATTTAGACCCGAGGTCCCCCCCCATCCTCCGTGACACTCCTTAAAATTGGGAGGGTGTCTCCACACATCTCCCAAGCGTGTTTCCCCACTCCGTCCGAGAAACTGAGTGGCACATTGGTTTTGGGGCTAATCTAAATAATGAAGTAAAGTGTTGGTTTTGCTCGTCTATATTAAATTTTGAATTTTGCTAGCGTCTGAGCGTCCATCTGCTAATTCCCGTGCTCTATGGATTTTGTAACTTACCGGCTAACAATGCTCCATACATTGTGTTTCATTAAATGCAATCGCATTTATATATTCCATATGTGTGAAAGTTTCCTCCAATAATTGTGTAAAATTGTCTAGGGTAGGAATTTCAAATCTAAAACACCCATCAATAACGTTACTGCAAGTTTTGATATCTTTTCTGTAACATTACTGCAAATTTTGATGATTTTCACAAAGAATGTCGACAGGCTTGCAAATTTTATGGCTGTATTTGACGGGCAAATCACCCCGTGACGGGCCCGTCAAATTCCATCCTGCTCTCCATTGTTCCAAAAGTGAAAAGAAATTCAAGACAAACAATGCTGTTATTCAAATAAGACACGAAATATTCTTTAAAATACCTCTGTGTATGCCTTCGTCGTCAGGGAACCAGGGCACAGTTCTGCGTGTGTGTCCGCCACTTGTGGCCGCTAGTTCATGCACTTCCGTGAATGTATTAAGAAAAAACCGGGTTAGTCTTTCCTCTGTATTCTGATGCTAGGCGCGGTTCTTCCACTGTGGTTTCCAACAAGAACGGACCTCCAAAGTAGGGATAGTGTTTGCTCTCAGTGTTAACCCTAAGAATTCGCAATACCCCAATTCGTCTGCTCCTGTTCGGCCAGCTGATAGATGACGGGTATCGATGCTCGGCTCCGCCAAGTTTCCCAGTGTTTCTGGTTATGTGTGTTTGACAGATAAGAGAATCAAATTTGACGGTGACTTATGGGTTAATACACATGCCATGTGTCTTTATTTATTTTATGAATGAATGATATTTTAATGGTTACGACACTAAAAATAGTCCAAAACCATTAAATTTTTATTATCTATGATAATAATTTGGTTTGTCATAAAATTTGTGCGATTCATGTATTTTTGGTGAAGTTTATTTATGAATGATATTTAATGTTTACTAGAGTTCTATTATCTGTGATAATAATTTTGTTTGTCCTAAAGTTTGTGTGATTCCTGTATTTTGACTTAAGTTTGTGTAAACTTTAAATACAAGTAAACTAAAGCATGAAGTGTAGACCTTAAAAAAAAAAAAAAACCTAGTGAAATAGTTATAGTGAATTTATTTGTTAAATAATTAAATTTATGATATATTTTAAAATTTTAGTTTGAATGTAATAAGGTTAGTGTTCTTTGCGGTTTAGTGTAAATATAGTTAAATTAAAGTAAAAAATAATAAATATATAATAGGATAAAGTTTTAACTATTGTGTTTAAAATTGGCAAAAGCAAGAGGGTCTTTCAAGGAAAATATATGGTCATTTGGGTCACACTTGTGAATATTTAACTATAAAGGTTAACGAGCAATCCTTGGGCTAAATTCACCATTAAGACTTTGTACCTTGCACAAGCATACCCTCTTTGAAAACCAATCCCTCAATCTTTTGCATATTGCATGTTATGTTAAATTGTATGATGGGTATCTATTGTTTTCAGTGATGATGCAACAAATTTGGGTTCAAAGTCTACCATTTTGGGAAGCCCTCAATTGTAAGAAGTATTGTACTAGCATAGATTCGTCTTAATTGCTTATCTATCAAGTGTCGAGAAGAACTAAATCTCTGAAGATGCAAAACTTTACTCATGTTTTGCGCTCAAAAAGAGGTTTGCATCTTGAGAGATTTGGTCTCCCTTAGCACTTGGGTGATCCAAAATTAAGATGGATCTATACTAGTTTATTAGCATTTCATGTTTAGTCTGAGCTCGAAGGAAAATAGACATCCATTAAAAGTTATTCATATCCACAATTAATTGAGTATTATTAAGTTATTTTATTTAAATAATTTTTGAAATAAAATTATGTATAATTTAGTATTTATTTTATGATATTTTAAACAAATATAATAAAAATGTTTATCATAAATTAGGCGTTTGTGATAACTAACAAAAAAAAGTGCAATGTTAGAAAGTTACATTAGTATTTATTAACCTGAAAGATAAAAATAAAAATTTAAAACTCTTCATATCAAAAAAAAAAAAAAAAAAAAAAAAATTGGAATTTGCAAAAGGCTTCCAAATTCCATAACTCTTAAAACAAAAATGAAAGAATGAATTCCCAAACTACCTAAAATGTTCCTATATAACTATAGAAATGTGTGTGAATGACACAAACTAGTGGGAGAAGGGATGGAAGGAGCTTTGGAAACTCTTGTGGCGGTCAAGGTTTCACCCTAGTCACTCAATATTTACATTGTTTGCATGGATTTTCTACGGATCTCTTTTGTAGATCATTTAATGGTGAATACATGTGATTTGGCGAATAAATCTTTTTCTTTTGCATGTATGGTTGTCAGTCAAACTAGCTCTTCTTTGGTTTCATATAGCTTTATGTTGAAGTTTGGTTTTGGTCTTCCGGTGGTGTAATAAATTTCATCTCTTAATGTTCCTATGAATGAGGAAACTTTAGACTAAGAAAAATATTTTTCAAAGAATGGTTTGGTTTGTAGGTTTAATGGGTTCTGGTCACAGCTGGTCGATCTGTATAAATAGATCTTTGAGACATCGAAGCCCTTTTTGATGGGCGAGTTAAATATTTACCCTATGGCACGAGGTTTCTTCATTGTGGTTTTTGAAAAGATTGAAGACAAGAAGATTGTTTGTGAAGTTGGGTTGTGGTTTTGGCGGAGCATTGGCCTCTACATGCAACCCTAGTCCCCCACTTTTGATCCAATAATGGCATTGATTTCTTTAGCCCTAATTTGGGTAAGACTGTTGAACCTTCCCTTCCATTTATGGAATCATAGATCGCTTTCCTCTATTGAGAATGCACTTGGAAAATTCTATCGTAATTGTCCTGAAATAGAAAAAAAATATTCAAAACTACTTATGCCCAAATACATGTAGAGATGGACTTCAACGAAGGTTTTCCTGTAGATATTAATTTGATGGCTTCAAACTATGTTTGGGTCCAAAACTCAGCTATGAGAATATCTCATTTCAGTGTAGAGCATGCTATGAAATGGGGCATGTGATTAAAAATTCCCCCAAGCATCCTCAGAATAGCAAAGATTAGAAAAAACCCCGAAGGCCCAAATGGTGGGAAGGTGCACAAGTTGGTCACTATATTGTATACAAAGAAGAAGAGATTCAAGAAAAAAAAAAAAGAACTAGAACACACGAAGGAAGCAATTTCAACCAAAGAAACCGCAGCAATAGCAACAAAAACTAAGTAGGAAAATTCGCTTGTCAATGTGGATCCTCTAGTTGCCAGAAAAGATTCTCTGGATGCAGCGTTAGTAGAAAAACAACAAACCCTCATGGAAAACAAATTACCTCTGGAAACTGCAAGGAATCTTAATGAAAAGGAAACTTCTTGGGTAGTTTAGGTGGATGAGGAAGATTTCAAGAAAAATATCATGCAGTTGTCGAAAAACGATTCGTTAAAATTTGTAGAAAATGTAGGTTGGATTCAAGTTGGAAATAAGGTAAAAACAAATTCTCCAAGGAAAACAAGAAGTCATTCTAGATCAAAATAAAAATATAGTTAAAAATGAAATGTAAATGTGCTTGTACTTTGAGAGTTTTTTTTAAATACTTAGTTGGAAGGGGACTGAAATATTGTGTCATGGGGAACTCTTTTGAGGGTTTGGATTGAGCCTCTGTGCTCAATCTCAAACCCACAAGGAAGATTGGAATATGTAAAGGTTTTGGCCATGTAATCCAAATATTTTTAATACAAATCTCTACCCATTTTGTTTAAAAAAAAACTATAGAAATATGTATGATATTATTTTTTAAAATATCAATATTATTTAATTACAATTTTATTTTTTATCATATATTTATTAAAAATATAATAAAATATTACAATTTTATTTTATATCTTAAATTTATTAAATATATAATAAAATATTTCATTAATTGTTCATTAAAGTTTTAGTTTTATAATAATTATTAATTGATAATATAGATATATTTACAATAACTTTAATTATATATAAGGGTATATATTTGGATTGAATTTAAAAAAATATTTGAAAATTAAATTTATTTTGATTAATAAATTAAATTATCAATTAATGAAAGTAAGGACTGTGTGTTATGCATGTGACATGGGTTGTCGTATTTTGTATATGGCATGTATGTATGTTATTTTATTGTTGTATTTGTATATGGCATGCATCTATGTTATTTTATTTTTTTCATACAGACTTGTAGACTCGTGAATAGAAGAAGAAGTTATTTTAACATCTACGAGGCTAAAGATAGCCTATGGGACAGATTGCTTCTCTATTTGGCTCTTGTATTTTGCTCTTTTCCTATGAAGTTTCACAAGAAACTCTCCCAGCTTCTCGACAAAGCCCTTGCTGAATAGAATATCCCAAGAGCTAGCTACCAAAATATTTGCATAACTTTCCTTGTTGTCTTTGAAGGCCTCACATTCTAAAATGAAATGTTTTTTTGTTTCCACTTTTCCAAAAGAGCAAACATACTCTTTCCTCCCACACTTCTTTTGGCCTTTTCCAACGCCCTGCTTCACAATGGATTTGATGTGAATTAGTCCTTAATTGAGCAATAAGAATTTTGTCTCTCCAAGAAATATTGACCCCTATGTACACTTTTTGTTCATGATTAGATTGGGATTAAACTCTTCAATATAATACTTTTTTCTTTCTGTCTAGCTCCTTCTCCCAATTACCTTTGTGGAACTTATCCATAACAAAAGCTTTTATCTCTTTATTGTTTGTGGGACACGTGCTTAAGAAAATGCCCCATTTTCTAAAACGTTTGTTATTTTGCCGCATCCAAGTCTTCTTTCTTGTGCCCAATATGTCATTAAACACAACATTAGGCCATCTACCCTTTTCCATTTGCTCATTTTTTTCAAATACCTTATGACCCACACCATAGCTATTGCTTCAATAGGAGCAGCCCCTGTTTCACTTGACAAGATAGCATAAGGAACTCCACTTTCAATTTTGATTTTGTTTGTAATCAAATGCTTCTGAATTTTCTCAATTTGTTTCTGTTGCATGTCGGATGTATTGTTGGCCCACAGTTCAGAACCGTAGAGAATCACCGGAATCACTAAAAGCACAAAAAGAGTTAGAGTGGTTTTCCAGTCCCATAACTCTACCTCTCTACGCCTATTTTCAAAAGCATAAAATGCCTTCCAACCCCCTAAAGTTATTTTCTTTCTACATCCATCCCAGCTTAGATTTATGTTAAAGCCAATTTTGAGGTATTTGTATTCTGCAACTTCTTCCAGAATGTTGCCTTCAAAGTAGAACTTATGTTGGTTATGTTTTATTTTGGTAGAGAAAACCACTACTTTCGTTTTGCTGGTATCGACTTGCATCCCCGCATTTCTACAAAAATGATCAAGGGAAAGTAAGTGCTCTTGCAAACCAAGAGTAGATTTACCAATCAGAATAAGGTCATTTGCGTACAAAAGAAGCCTTATAACAAACTTGCCCAAATGGATACCATTACCACCTTGCAAATTTAGCCACTATTCAAGATTGTCGATATATAAACCAAAGAGGGTAGGAGACAATGGGCAACCTTGTTTGACCCCGATATCGCTTCTAAAACTTTCAGAAATGCCTGTTGAAGTTCTAATTTTGACTTTCACCTCTTCATACAACCTATGCACAGCTGCTCTCAAATCCTTGGGAACCACAAGTTCCTCCACTTTGTGTTGAAGCTTATCCCTGGGACTGTGTCAAAGGCTTTTCTGAAATCAACAAAGCAATAAAAGATTTCTTCTTTTTTCTCCCAAGATTTCTCAATGATGTGCCTTAAAGTTATACGATGATCAACTGTGGAATGTTTAGGTATAAAACTTGCTTGTCCTTTAGCACGTTTATCTCTTTTTTCTGCCCACTTGTTGATTTGATTTTCTAACATGCTTCCAAATAGATTTGCAAACAAGGGGTTTATCATTATGTTCCTATATTTGGAGGGATTATTGACGTCACCACTGTTGAAAAGAGGTATTGCCAAACTAGTTGTCCAATTAGTGGGGAACCCCTGCTATATGATGTTGTTGAAACTTTTTGTAATGTGAGGTGCAAGAATTTTTAAGCCCCTCTTAGATACTCTACTTGGAGTTCAACTAAGTCTTTTGCTTTACCAACACCCAACTTCTTGATGCCCATCTCTACCTCTTGCACCCTGAAGAGTTTTGTATCACTGTTGACCAAAGGAGGAGGGTCAACCTTGGGATCCTGCTCATAAAGTTGTCTTGCATAGTCAAACCATTTAGAAGTTGTAATATTGTTTTTAGTTTGTATCTTTCTCGGTTGAAGCTCCTTCCAAAATAATTTGGGGTTATTTTTCCCAAGGAAGATCGGTTCTTCTCTCCTCGAAACCGTGAAATCAATATTTTTCTTTCTTAATATCTCCTTGTAAGATTTGAGCTTTATGTTATCCTTGTTTGACTCTTCCCACGTTCTCCTTGCCTTTTTTCATTCCTTGTCAAACCAAGCATTGACCAGAAAGCAATTTTTTTTAGACTTCTTAATTTTTGCCGCTTCTTTCGAGTGGAATTTTGTTGAACACACTGAGTTTTTGACCCTAACTGCTTCTTTCGAGTCCAAGAGAAGCTTAAATAAATTGGCCTGTGATCTGATTTTAAGTCCTAAAGTTGATCTCCAATAAAAAATTCCTCCATTTTCTCACACAAACTATTTGAGCAAATTGCATAGTCTACTACACTTGCTCCATTGTAAGTATTGCAAGTCAAGTTACCTGACTTTTCCCATCTAATCAAACCATTACAAATGACTAAATCGAAAGGCCCACATAGAGCAAGAAATTGTTCACCAAAGAGATTGCAGCTCTTGTCCTCTAAAATTCTTTCCCACTGATGATTACTCTCTTCTGTAAGCCAGACAGGGTTGCAGTCTTCTTTACAACAAAGAATGCTAGATTGCTCACTTTCAGTCCTAACATTGAAATCACCCATTATAATGACTTCACCTAGCTAAGAATATGTTGCAATATATGCCTTTAAGGCTGCAAATGGATCTTTGTGGTTAAGCTCTCTACTTTTGTAAATTTTTGAAACTTACGGCACAAAATAGCATGTTGTAATTTTGATGTGATTTCCATTTTTTTATATTTTAAACCAAATGAATTGTTTATTTGGATCTTCTTTTTCTAGTTGGATGAAACAACCTTCCTTTTCTCTCACTAATAACACGATACCCTTGTGTCCTTTTCCATTGCTTGTTGCCTTGTTCCACACTGTCATCTTCCAATACCCTTTAAACAAAGGTGTCTTGCACCCTTCATGCTCATCTGTTTCTATGAGGCACATTATGTCTCTATCTTCTGCAATAGGCCCTAACCTAGGTCCTCGTCTCCATGGGTAACCTCTGTAGTTCCAAAAAGCTAAACTTAAGGAAACCTAGGTATGACTTAATTGATATTTGTTTTGACATGCAATACTCACATTTGATTCTTTGTCCCTATTTTCCCATACTGACCTTGCTTCCTGATTTCCTATTAAATAGTTTGTTGTCTCTTCTTTATTATCATCTTACTACCCGGTTTTGGAAGAAGGTTCAAATCGCGCTATCACATCTTTACCCTTACTCTTTTTCCCTCATCTCTTATTGCCCTAACCTTTGACATTTCCTCCCTCCTTTCCTCTTGTTGTCTTAGAGTTAAATCTTCTTTTAAAAAAAATCGAGAACCCCTCAAGTGTTTCTTCTTGCTTAGAATGATATCTTTATCACGCAGACTAGACATGATGACTCTTATGGGTCTGGCTCTCTCACCGTTAAACTTTCCTACCCTCCATGCTTGGTATATTTGTCCTTTCCATAATAGCTTGTCTTTCAAGAAGTCCCTTGCAAGGTCAACAGTAGATTCATTTTTCCCATAATCTTTCACCCCTTTAATAATTATGTTTGTTGCTCTATCTTGTCTTTCCTTGTTTTCTTTATCTTGCATGTTGTCGACCTGAAAGTTTGCTTCTCCTTCCCTATTAGCAGAATTGCTAACAAATTTAGCCCAAGTTTTGGAAAATTTTGTGGAGCCTTCTTTCCTTTATTCTCTTGTTGTCTCTTCATGGTTGTCTATTTGGGCAATCACTTTCCCTTTGTCCTGGGATGGTTTTGCATTCACCACCTTTGTATTCTCCACTACAAATTTATTCATGTTTTTCACATATGTCTTAAGGCGTTGCCATTATGTCTTTCCTATCATGAGAGCTTCCTGTAGCAATGCCACTTGCTCCTTGAAAATTTTATTTCTTTCTGCTAAATCCCGGTTCTCAACTATTTTTACATGAATTGTATGATCCCTTTACTGATCTTTATTTTCTAGAACCTCCAACCTCTTTTTTGCACTTAACAATTCTGTCACATAGAGATCGGATGACTAGGTGAGAGGTGTGGATGTGGGACTATACAAGGCAGAATCATCAATGACTTTTCCTCTCAGCATGTTTCCATATGCTTGCAAAGGCAACTTGTTTGAATATTACTTATTTCGAATGGCTAGAGTACTTTTCCTTTGAGTTCATTTTTTCCTTGGTTGCTCCAATTTTAGATGGGCTAGTCTCTGTTTTAAAATGCCCTGATACTATTTGGTATTGACACAAAACCACTTCCCAACTTTGGTTGATGAGGAAATTTTCACTTGTCCTAGATCATTTGTTTCCACGGGTTCTAAAATTTCTTGTCCCGTTATCATGTCTTCTTAAGCTCCAACCCCTTCACTGTAGTGCCAAACTCCTAACCCCTTCATTATTGCAGTGTCGAACTGTAGTAGCAACACTAAAAGAATCAGCTCAAGGAAAGAAATTGACATACAACTGCAATGCTACCACCCATAATAATGTACTCGAAAAAAATTTCAGTCATTGCATTGTTAGATCGAATGAATATCGCGTGAGCTCTTACGAGAAAAAGAAAAAAAATGCATTTTCTGCTGAAAAGCAAATTTGGAACCTCAATGCACAACAAAACTTCTAATTTCTCGTAAATTTCATTTTTCCTTCTAGATATGCATCAAACCCAATTTTTATACTGTCGAATAATGATAACCCTTTATTTCAAGCCATGGTTGTGTCTCATTGATATATACTCCACAAGAACAACAAACTGCTCTGAACATTTCGTTAAGGCTGTTGCAGATTACCCGACTCAAATGACGAACGATCGATCAATTTAGGGTTCCTTCAGACCACTGGATGTTGTGCCTTTACAAACTGAGAAAAGCCTTCGATGCCCTATCTACTCTGCTCAACCCTGTTCCCACACCGTCTCGTTCCTCTATTCTGCTCAATACTATCAAAGCTTTGTTATGTTCCTCTCAAGCCAATCAAACCCTACCAACATGGATGGTGTAATCAATGATCATTTTCAGGTGTGTGTGCAACGATCATGGCTTCGGTACTTCAAACCCAAATGGAAAAAAATAGACCAAATCTCTCGCAAATCCTTAAATTTGATCGTTGTTTATGTGATTTTAGGAAAAAAAAGAAAGAAAGAAGCAACCATTGATATATGATCGAATTTAACCAGCAGAGATCCTAATTGCTTGTTTCTTAGAGTTAACAAGTGCAATGGAAAGCCTCGCTATAAAAGAGCCATATTAATCACATAGGAATTTGATATGATGTCAGGTCTAGTTAATAAATCATTGTAAACAAGCTTCACAATTCATTTGGGTACACCGCAATTAACAACATTGTCATTAATTGTGACATATTAGAAGGAAACATGAAATTATTAGTAATGTTTGAAAATTGAGCTTGCAGCGAAAATACATAAATTTCCTCTTGAATCATGGCATCTAAAAGCCAAAATCCAATCAAGCCTTTTGATATACTGAGCACGACCTCAACACCTCGATCCGAACGATATGGTAAAAGATTGATGTGCTCTTAATGGTCACACTGGCACAAATATGGTAAATGATTGATGTGCTCTTAATGGTAACACTTAGTCAAAGTGCACTATTATTAAGAAAATGAATGCAATGTGTTTCAGGATATTCTGTTGGTTTGGCCTTTTTCAATGGTGTTAGGTGTTTAAGTGTAGTTCATCGCCTAAGGAGTAGGAGTACTTACAAATTAGTAATGACATCAGTCCCTTGCCCAAGGAGGAGTACATACAAATGAGTCATGTTGGCATAATAAGCCTGTAACCAATAGAAATGCATATAAACAATTGTATTTAATTATTAATAGACAAAGATAAAATTAAAACCTCTAAGGTTAACTACATGAAACCTTATTAGTGCGGCATGGGCAGGGACTATAGTAATCGGTTTTGTTGGCTAGCATTAGTTCTTGTTTGAATTAAGAAGTATTTGCCCGATTCATAAAACAAACCATTTATTCAACCTATGAGATCATTGCATCGTCATTTGTGGCCAATGTCTAGTTTTGTGGTCTTATTTGGCCTCTTCCCGAGGCATCTGTTTATATACTTGGTATATTCTTCACTTATTCCTTAAGACTTAAGGGTTTGCACCATTGGTATTTTCTCAGTTGCAGTTACTCTAACTAATGTTAGCATTAATGGATTAGCATTAAATGCTTAATTTAATTAAAATATGAAATGTTGCTTCCCCTCACCAATAGAACCTTGCGGAATTCACCTTACTCCATATCGATGGAGTCAGATATTGATGGACTGGCCATTATATATGATGCCATGTGTCATCTCCATACAGTAGCAGGTGCTGGTGAATGGAGAAAGCCAGTGGTCTTATGCAACCCAACCTGTCTTTCTTTCCTTAACCCAGCAAAGCTCTCTAGGTTTTTGTGCTCTAGCCATTGCCTTTGCTCCTCCTACTGGCATGGGATATGGATATAGATCTCAAAGGTTGCCTGGATCTCATTAAAGCTTTAGATCTCGAAATGTCAGATATGTCGTTGGTGCTGGATCAACAGAATCAAGAGCATGATCAGAAGACTCAATAGCAGAATCAAAATCATATTGGGTTCGGTTGAGCAATGAATATCCCTCTTTTGCAGTGGAGTTGGAGGCGACGAATCTGGCACCGTGCATGGAGGCCGCTCAGAACGTAAAAACAGCCGTCTCAGCCGGCTGCTGCAACACTGTCCACAAATTCTCCACTGATCCCGCCTGTCTCTGCTCCGTCATGCTCTCCAAAACAACCAAAGCTGTAAGGATCGATCCCGTCGTCGCCATATCCATTCCCCAGTGTTGCCAATTCACCGAAAGACCTGTTGATAACAAATGCAGAGGTAAGATAACACTAGATTTATCATTTGTTATATGCATTCTTTCACTTCATCTTTGATTTTAATGACAATAATTATAACTATTCAAATTCCAGTTATGCTTTACATAGAAAGCTTCATAGAAAAAAGCGTTCAATATACTGTTATTATCATGTGAGTGCAGAAATTAGATTTGATTCTAAAATTCGTTCACTCCAACAAGTTAGCTATTCGGGTGAAGTTGAAGTCTTCATAGCTGAATGTGTATCGAAGATCATAATCTATACCGATTGTACTTGGCTTGTTTCAATTAGCGACTACGAAAGGAACACAATATATGAAAGTCAATTTATAGATCAAATCACAGACCTTGTTATGTGGACATAACTTTTGCAATTTCTATAATGGATTTACGGAAGAAGTTTCAGTTTTTTTTGTTTTTGTTTTTTTTTTTTTTTTTTTTAAATAATCTCATTCATGAATATGGTGTAACATCCTTAATTATTTTCCCTTACTAACCAATCAACAATAAATAAATATAATCTTCGCAACCAAAATAAATTCATCCTAGATTATTCCAATTGAAGCATGTGTGGATCAGCTGTTTTGCTTAGTTCAGAAGAAATATCGAAATAAAGAATCAGAAAATGGATATACATACCTAATACATCTTCGGTTTAGTGAAAGATGGTTCATCAATCTCATTATGCCCAAACCTGCGATAAAAAAGAAGATCAACAACGACATCAGACTGGAAGGTTTGCCGCTATTTTGTGGCAAGTTCACATGCATGCACAACAGCTTCAACATCATCGCCGTTCACATGGAAAATGGGCCGGTCATATGAAGTTCCAAGGTGGTATTTCACATCTTCGGAGCCAGTATACCACCTGGTTTCGGCACTGGCTCACTTAATCCCATCACTAAATTCACTGAAAATCTGCCGCAAGGGTTTCCTTACCACATTCCCCAATACATTGAACCTTCCTCTATGAGAATGTGTCAAGTTGTGAAGGTTCCTTCTCTCATGGTCATTGGGTGCGGACTTCCGAAACTTTTGCGGGCTAAAGAGACTCCATCATCCTCAAGCCTAATTCCAGTAGCAAATTGCATACATCTAGCCAAATCTCTTGAAATTATTCTACATATAAAACAAGGAACCAAAGGGAAATGAATAATCAAAGTTGTGCCTACAAACATAAATGATGAGAAAAAAATATAATAAAATCCACACCCACACCAGGAAGCAATTTCTATCATTGAATATGTACAAAACAGGAAATATAACCATACACAAAGCAAGATATAACCAAGCCAAGAAGATATTGATTCAGAAAAGCACATACCCAAATCAGAGTGCTACCTAATTGATTAAGCTAACGCATGCCCAAATAAGAATGTTTGTTTGAAAAAAAACAAAAAAAAACAAAAACAAATCATAATGCTCGATCATTGATGTAAAATCCGCAGAGCAGCGACAGAAAAATGGTTGACTGATATAGAAAAGCACAAACCTAAATTTGAATGCGTGTTTAATCATCGAAAAATGACATACCCGTATCAGAATGCGTTCATGCATGAATATGAGACGTGGCATCATGCTTACGTGCAACTAAATCTATCATTGCGTCAAGTTATACATTGCCAAGGTGTTTCCAATTAAATTTATCAATCTTTTAAGTCAAACAACAACATTGACTTCATGGCATTGTGGAAAATGATAAAAACATACTTAAGCTATATAATTCATTCACTATGGTTGGGTAATCGTATCAATTCCATCAAAATTTTACTTGAAATAATTTAGCTGTGTTGGTGTAACTAACAATATACACTAAATATTTATATAATTAAAACTGGAAATTTATAAGTCGGAATGGAAAGTGATCTTTAAGCAACTAATTTATGGTAAACAAAATTTACCATGAATATAATTTTGACAACAACCCAAACTACCCCTCTTTATGTTTGGATTTATGTTATTAAAACTGGAAATTTATAAGTCGGAATAGAAAGTAATCTTTAAGCAACTCATTTATAGTAAACAAAATTTGCCACTAATAGAATTTTGAAAACAACCCAAACTACCCCTCCTTATGTTTTAGCAAGCATATCAATTCCATCAAAATTTCGGTTGAAAAAATTAGGTATATTGGTGTAATTGATTCGTCACTAAGGTTTAATTAATCGAATAAAAGCATGTACCATGATTTATTCCTCAAAGAGTGTAAATACTTGTATAACTATAACAATTGCCATCTAATTATTTGATAACATTATTATGCCCGTCAATTAATACGAAATTTAATGTTTGTTGTTATTGTCAGACCCCGCTACCCTGCTCAAGGCAGGGATTAGCTGCGATGCAATCTTTCTTGTTTAATTTGTAGTCAGTGCAAAAACTAATGGCAAGTCCACATATTATCGAATGTGTTATACCTTGCCAACCACAGAGATAATAAACTTTGAATCGTCATATTTAATAAATAACCCACTTGCTAGAAATTATTCATTGTATTTGATAAATAAACCACTCACTTGTTAATTCCTACTCAGCATGGGAACATGTTATTGATAGAGCAAACTTGTTCTTAGAAAAATAATTTTTTTAATTAACATAAAATGTCATTATGAAATGAGCATCTTATAGATATGACATCTTGTTGTGCCGATAGGAATTTTATTGCGAGGTTCTTGTCGGTGACACTGTTGAGATTTGTCGTCCTCAACAGGTGTCACGAATCTCAATAGTGCCCCATACAAGACCTCAAGAGTGCCCCGTACAAGACCTCAAGAGTGCCCCAATGCCCCATGCCCCTTACAAGACTTTGACCTCGCTTACTGTCAAATTGAACAAGACTTCAACCTCACTTACTATCAAATTGAACACTCTTCGATTGGTTTGTTGTTGCAGTTGTGGTGACTCGGCTCTTGCCCTACTATCAAATTGAACAAAACTTCGACCTAGCTTACTATCAAATTTAACACTCCTCATTCTTACTACTGGAAGAACCAGAAATATTGTGAAATTTCATAATGACACAACAAATAAAATTGTGAGATTTCACAATGACGCTTGACAAATGCTTCTCTCTTATGCACACACGATACAAAATGAAATTTAAATAATAACTATGTCCAAAACATTCATGTTTTTTTGAAATTTTCTAATCTCTTTCGTTGTGAATTTGAATATGGCTAGAGCATTAATCAACCTTAGATGTAAAGGCGTTCATGGGGTAGCAAGTGGAGGCGTGTGTACTTTGAGAGTCCAAGGAAAGGTCACAATCCCTTCTTCGACACAAAGGTTTTTTTTCAACACGAAAAATACTCTGGTTTATATAGTGTACCAGAAACAGCATTTAAATTTTTTTATCTTTAACATGTCTGTTCATTACATAAGCTTTCTGTTTATGCAGACTTACTGCCCAAAAAACATACTTGAGCTTAACAAAAACTACCACCGATCCCTTAGAGTTAGAAAAATTGTTGTTCATGCTAGAAACAACCAGCATTGTCATAAAAATCTATCTTGAAAGATCATAAACCAATATTCTGTAACTTATGTCTATTTAAAAAAATCATAAATTCTTCGACACAAAGTTATTCTAAATGCCCTTCTCGTCTCTCACCTGTACAAATTTCTGTGAAATGAAATAAAGGCAAAATTAGTCAGAAATTTTGAAGGTTCGATTGTGTCCGCTTTGCGGAAAGATTCATATATCTTTTCATTTCAGTGACATATTTGCATTCAACCGAGTCACCCATAAAACAATTGAGATTATGCACACGTAATACTAAAGATGACGAAAAATACCTTCGCTAAGTGCATATACAGTACGAAAGGATCTTTAAACAACAACTATGATCAAAATATCACATGTTTCAGAATTTTTTACCAGTTTCATCACAGATTTGCATCTGGTTAGTCCACTGACCAATCAAATGGGGTCTAAGTGGAATTGCGTGTCAAACCAAGAAGAGATCGCAAATTCGCATTCCATTCCTCATCACAAGTTACCGATGCACATTTATTCTTTTCTCTCTGTTGAATTTCTGTGAAAAAAACAAATCCAACATTAGTCGAAAGGTTTGAGTTTTACCTGGTAAACATCTATGACTTATCTCAGAGTGGTCATCCCCTCTGAATTCCTAAAACACACTTTGCAACTTCTCCTACTAGATTTGTTAAAATATATAATTACTTCCCGCATGCAGAAGTTAGACAAATAGTTAGGTGGATTAGTTGAGTTGAGTTACAGTTAGATTTGGTGAGTGAGTTAGAGAGTGAGTTAAGCGAGTTGATCAAGTTCAGTTATGTGTGAGAGTGTGTGCATGTCAATTAGGTTAAATACCCTTCACGGGTTCATTGTATTCAGAGTGTTTTAGATTAATTGAAGAGTCGCAGCTCATTATTTCATGTGTGAAATATTTGCGTTATTTGTGTGATTGAATCCTATGCCTTTCCAACAGATTGGTATCAGAGCGAGGTCATAGAGAACGTAAGAAAAACGGATTAGCAATCATCCGTGTGTGAGAAGCGGGTTTTTTTTTTTTTTTTTTTTTTTTTTGTGGTAACGATATAATGCAGCTGTTAATTAAAGACAGAGCATTATAACGTTGGTTCCCACTGTAGAGAACCGCGTTAAAAACGAAAAACTTAATGCGATTTTGAAACACGTGGGCATCTTGAAGTTCCGATGCGTTAAGGCACTAACGCAGCACCATAGATCGGGAGGTGCATTAGCACGCAAACATATTGAAATTCGGCCGCGTTATTGACTTTAAGGTCAACCACGTAAGGTGTTTTGAATACGTAAGAATTTTAAAAGGCATATGAAAAGGTTTTTCTCATAAAGATGTTTTAAAAAAAGGTGTTTCTCATAAAGGCACGAGTAGATTTTTTAAAAGGAGGTTTAAAAAGGAGGAATTTTTCCAAAGATTATTATAGAAGCTTTCAAGAGTGGAGTTTTGTAATAAAGTTTTTTTTTTTTTTTTAAAGAAGGGACTTTATTATATAAAGGTATTTTTTATATAAAAGATTTTTTCATAAAAGATTTTTTATATAAATAAATAAAACCTAGGGTTTTATTTCAAGGTTGTTTTTTTTTGGAGCTTTGCAAAGCATATTGAAGAGAATTTTTTAGGGTTTCAGAAGTGAATTTTTTGTTTGAAGAAAGATGGCTACAAGAAGCTTCCAGCCAGAACTTCCTTCTTTCAATGGGAAAGATTACGATATGTGGGCTATTAAAATGGAGACTATGCTAAAAGTGCATGATGTCTGGGATCATGTCAAGTATGGGTTTGCAGAACCTCAAGATGATGCAGAAGAACGAGCCCTCAGTAATGCAGAGAGGGAACATTGGAAGAAAGATAAGCGAAAGAATGCACAAGCATTGCTTCTAATCCAGCAGGGAGTAGATCGAGCCGTGTTCCAAAAGATCATGATAACCTCGTCAGCAAAGGAGGCATGGGACTCCTTGGTGACAAGCTATCAAGGTATGGCCAAAGTTAATATTTTTAAATTGCAGAATACTAGGAGAGATTTCAAAATTTTGCAGATGAAGGAGACAGAGGACATTGATTCCTTCATGAATAGGGTCATGTATGTTGTCAATCAGTTAAAAATCTATGGCGAAGATATTAAAGATCGAATAGTGATCGAGAAGGTTCTTCTATCTTTGTCTACCAAGTTTGATGTTGTGGTAGTAGCCATAGAAGAAGCAAAGGACTTGGAAAAACTGACAATTGATGAGTTGATGGGATCCCTTCTGTCGCATGAAGCAAGGATAGACAGAAATAAGGATTCCACTTTGGAAACTGCCTTCCAAAGTCAAGTCTATATTTCAAGAGGTCGAGGCAGAGGTCGATCGAGAGGCAGAGGACGAGGTGTTGAGTCCCAAACTTGCATCTTTCCTATACACCTTTCTAGACTTTTTCCATTTACCTGGACCTCCTAAGTCATCAACATCATTGCATATTAATCATAAAAGAGCATTTAAAGTGGTTTTTAACTATGTTTTGTGTCTGCTGTTTGAATTAGATTTTTGCTCATTGAGCTGCGGAATCTTGTCACTTTTCGCAGCTGCTTCAACTTTCCGCAGCCATTTTGTTAAAGTCTATATTGCAGGTGTCTTCAGGCAAATCAAGCCACATGGGCAAGTTGGAAATGACATGGATATGGACCGAGTCCTATTGGCTCATTCGAATTCACCAAAGAAGGCCGTGGTCAAAGGTAGTCAAGCGGTGGTCAACCTAGGAGTCCTACGGTGACAGAACTCCGTTTTTCACCACGTGAAGACTTGCGTGGCCGTTCCTAAATCTCAGGGGACATATCAACACCTGTGAACTGCTCCATAAGCCGATTCCAACGGCCACCCTCCATAGATTTAATCTTCACGGCAACCATAATGCTAGATTTATGGACGTGGTTGTTCACGTGTCTTTTATCAGCGCAGATTGTAGGAAAGTAGTTATGTCATCCTCTGTTATAAATAATGCGTTCTCATACACATAGTAGCTAGCTTTTGTAATGTAATTTTGCTGTAAAGAAAGCCCACTATGCCGTGACATTATCTCCTTGTTATGACTGTGTTTTGAATACATGAGAAGACTCTGTTCATAAGCATAATTCGTGGTTGATAGTTGTTCCCCGAGGATTGTGCAGAGGGCCACTGCACATGCCGAGGTTTTGTTTATTGTTGTATAGTTTCATGCTTTATTTCCTTACGTTCATTATGCCATAGTTATTCACGTGTATATATTACATCTTTTATGGTATTAACGTTTTATTTCTGTCCATAATTTTTCATGCTTTATACTGTTCTTAACTTATCAGTGTCTTTGTTCCAGATTACAGTAGGCAGCCCGGGCATTTGCACATAGTTTTACAATGACTAATGACATGGAATCAGTCTTGTCCTTCTGCTAATTGATTTTTCTTAGCTTTTAATTCCAGCATTGTTTTATTTATTTCAGTTTTGTACATTTGCTTTATTAGTTAGATTAGATATTAAATTACTCATGTCATTATCAGTTACCTCCGAAAGCCATAGCGAGACTAATGGTGAGGGATTGAAGTATGTGTGTGTAGTTTGATATTAGTTTATTCTTCTGCAAGTTAGATATTAAATTTCTCATGTCATTATCAGTCACCTCTGAAAGCCATAGCGAGACTAATGGTGAGGGATTGAAGCATGAGTGTGTAATTTGATATTAGTTTATTTTTCTGCAAATTATATATCAGATTGCTCAAGTTGTTTAGGATTACCTCCGAAAGCCATAGCGAGACTAATGGTGAGGGGTCAGAATATGAGTTGATGTAATTTGATTTTAGCTTTACTTTGCTTGCAATTCTTGGATTTCTTTGAGCACAGTTTCTTTTGTATTTAGACAGCAGCAAGGGTAATGGGTTTCATGATCCATAGTTCACTGTTTGTTTGACTAGTATAGTGGCACATTTTCATTTTCTTTTAGGAATTAATTTTGTCATTGCATGTTTAAAACCCTTTTGAAGTTTAAAGTTTGGGAAATCATTATAAAGGACATCATTGCCTTGAACATTTATATCCATACTTGTCTTTTAGAATTTCCATCTCACATTAGGAAACCAACCAAGATAAAAACCCCCAAGATAAATAAAAAACCCAAAAACGATAAAAAGTACAAGATAGGTTATCTTGCACATATAGTGCGCCACAATTCGTCAGCTTACGAATCCCGGATTGACAAATTAATGTAGCAATTTAGGACACACTAAATTGACCAAACATTTTGGCGCCGTTTCCGGGGAAGTGTAACTAGGTAGCCAATTTCTTAAAAAAAAACAATAAAAAGAAGGGGAAAATTGATAACTTCTTGAAGTATGCTCTCCTCTTGCACCTAGTGTGATCTGGAGGATCAGAAAAGAGAGTTATTGGTTCAATAATTTCTTAAGTATGCTCTCTTCTTGTACCTAGTGTGACCTGGAAGATCAGAAAGAGAATTATTAGCCCAACTTAAAAATAAAAAAATGACATGCATAGAGCAAGAGATTCTAGGGGAAGGTTTATAGCTAGAGCCAAGAGTTCGATTTTCACAGCTCCATCTTCTTCAAGGCATAGACAAGATTCACCACCATCTACCCCTAGCCTTAAGATTCCTGGAATTCAAGTAGCAGCTGAATTAGAGGATTCTCCTACACCATCTACCAAATCTCATTTAGAAGAAGACCCTTTCTTTACTTCTACAAGAGAGCATATTGTAATTAAAGAAGTAGAATCACCTGAAGAAGAAAAGGAAGAAAATCCCTCTCATCCTCCCTTGATAGAAGAACCAGAGGACTCTGAGGACTCTGAAGAAACTATCATGACAGAGGAAGTAGTAGATGGATTCGGAGGTAGAGGTAGAGGAGGAGGAAATAATGGAGGCAACAATGGTGGAGGTGGAGGTAATAATGGAAGAAATAGGGAAGGAGACAACTCGTTTGGATTCCCTATAGTTGATGAGGAAACTCATACAATGATGAAAAACATCTCACCATATGTCCTCCCCAAATTTTATGGATTGCGAAGTGAGGATCCTGAAACATTTCTGTTTGAGTTTGAAGTCGTGTGCCGAACCTATGACTATATGGAAGACTCTCAAAAACTCAAACTGTTTCCTTCAACATTGAAGGGAGCCGCTTAGAAATGGTTCATGGGATTAGTCACCCAATCTATTAGGACTTGGAATGATATGAAACAATTTTTTTTGGATAGATACCTGGACTATTGCATGCCCACCAATCACAAGGATGAGGTATTCAAAATGGTGCAAAAGAAGATGAAAATTTGGAGGATTTACTTGAAAGATTTCAATACAACTTAAAAAGAGCAAAGATGAGCAACTTAGATGAGGAAACTTTGAAAGCCCTTCTATTAAAAGCCATCAGAGATGAATGGATAGATATTTTAAACATGATGGGGAAAGGAGACATTTCTCAACTTCCACTTCGTGACATAACAGAACTATGTGTCCATCTCTCAAAGGGAAAATCTAAAACAGGAAAAGGGCCTAGGGATCCTTCTCTTATCAGGGCTAACAAATCTGCAATTGGATCAGTAGGTAGGGCAGAGATCGGAAATATGCTTGATGAGTTTAAAACTGATATCTTAGGAGCCTTAGTGAACAACTAGACACCCTTAAGATCCAAAACAAGCAGAAAGCAGAAACAGATGCTCTAGCCATCTTTTGTCTGAAATGTAGGAAGAAACATGCTTTAAGGGAATGTCCCTTGGATGCAAAAGTTGTAGAAACATGTATGATTTGCTCAGAGAATCATGAGACCAAGGATTGTCCTTCAATTCCTAGACTCAAAGCTGTCTTTCAAGAAGATCCAAATTCAGTAGAATCTCTCTGTTTTGTTGCAAGAAGACCTTGGCAGGGGCAACAAACTCAAGGGTTTAACAACCCTATGAATTTTCAACCCCACCAAATTGGAATCCTTGGCAACAACCTTGGCCCCAACCTCAAAATTCATATCAGTCATGGGTACAAGGTATGAAAAATCCTTATGGGAGATTTGCTCAATTTTATCAATATCCTCCATCTTTTCAAAATCAACAAGCTCCACAACTTCCAAACCCAAATCTACAACTTCCATTTCCATTTCCACAACAACAACCTTCTCAGCAAAATCCAAATCCTCAACTCATGCTTCCATTCCAACAAAAGACAAATCAACTTCCAGCTCAGCCATTGCCAAATCCTAACAATAAAAATCCTCAGAATACTTACATGATAGAAGGACAACGATTTCCTACCTATATGATTGTTCCTCTCAATGATGTACAACTTAGGCCTGGTAGAGTTTTAGAAAAACCTTCTATAGATGTCCAAGAGCAAGATACCTCTAAGGAGGACTCTCTTAAAGTCAATAAGGGTTCTGAGGAAGCATCTCTTCAAAACTCAAACATTCAAAAAGAGAAAGAAAATTTAACCCCCACAACTCCTATAGTTGGGCAACCTGCGTCTTCATCCACACCTCCTTTCCCTGAAAGATTACAAATTGATAAAGGGGTGGAAAAACAAATCTTGTTGCCTAACTATGATTTTCTAGATGAATTAAATAATGTTTGTATCAAGATTCCCTTGCTACAAGCCATTAGAGAGATTCCTATTCTAGCAAAAACAATAAAGGAGTTGAGTCTCAAAAGACCGGGAAGGAAACTAAGAGATACAAGAAGAATCCACCTGGTAGGAAAAATTGCAGATATCATGATGGGAAAAATTACCATGCAGAAGTATGTAGATCCAGGTAGTCCAATTGTCAAGACACATATAAATGGGATAGAAATTCCAAACACATTGATTGACTTAGGGGTTTCTATCAACATTATGAGTAGATAGATTATGGAACAGCTAAAACTTCCTAATCTTCTTTTTACACCTACTTTACTGCAACTTGCAGATCGATCAATTATCAAACCAGATGGTGTATTAGAAGATATTTCAATCTCCTTAGATTCTTGGGAATATCCAGTAGATTTTATGATTTTGACTCCCAAGAGTAATCTAGGAGGGCACCCACTTATCTTAGGAAGACCTTGGCTAGCCACAGTTGATGCTTTTATTAGTTGTAGATCTGGGGATATGTACATTTCTAATGGTAATTCGACAAAGAAATTCAATTTGTATCCTCCAGCAAAAGCAATCACAGAAGTAGGAGACAATGAATGGGCCGATGATGAGGACACTATACAACCTGTCTTTACCATTTCTGAAATCAGTGAGGATAGTCAAATTCTGAACACATTAGAAAATTTTGAGACATCTTCAGAATATGACCCCACACAATTTCAGTTGGAATCTGACATTGAATATTTATCATCAAGACAAATGTCTCTTTACTCTATGGAAGAGTTCGATAGTTCTACCATTGAGATTTTTCCAGGAAAAACATTGAATATCAACAAAAATTTGGAAAAGTCACAACAGGAAGAACTAACCAAAATCTTGCAAAAACATTCTACTGCATTTGCATGGGAGTATACTGATATGAAAGGTATTGATCCTAAGACTTGCTTCCATCATATCTATATTGAGGAAAACAATAGACCAATCAGACAACCTCAGAGAAGGATGAATCCAAACCTTAGGGAGATAGTGAAAGAAGAGCTCCAAAAACTACTCAATGTAAACTTCATTTATCCAATTTCAGATAGCCGATGGGTTTCTCCTTTGGTTATAGTACCTAAAAAGAATGTTAAATGGAGGGTATGCATTGATTACAGAGAATTGAACAAAGCAACTTTGAAGGATCACTTTCCTTTGCCCTTTATCGATCAGGTATTAGATACATTAGCAGGCAAAAAGTACTTTTCATTTTTGGATGGTTTTAGTGGCTATAATCAAATTCAGGTAGCACTTGAAGATCAAGATAAGACCACATTTACCTGTCCATGGGGGACTTTTGCCTATCGAGTGCTTCCTTTTGGGTTATGTAATGCACCTGCAACATTCCAAAGAGCAGTACTAGAAATTTTGTCTGATCTAATCCATGATTGTGTAGAGGTTTATAAGGATGATTTTACAGTTTATGGTAATTCATTTGAAGAGGCATTAGAAAATTTGGAAAAAGTCCTTATAAGATGTAAAGAAACAAACCTTTCATTAAGCCATGAAAAATGATTTATGATGTTTACTGAAGGTATTGTTTTGGGGCATCATATTTCAGGAGATGGGATTAAGGTTGATAGATCAAAAGTTGAAGTCATCTCCAAGTTGCCTATTCAAAATTGTCAAAGAGATGTTAGAAGTTTTCTAGGATTTACTGGATACTATAGAAGATTTATAGAAAACTTCACTAAAATAGCATCTCCACTCTTCAAACTGCTTACAAAAGACTGTGAATTCAAATGGGATCCTGATTGTCAATCAACCTTTGAAACTTTGAAAACAAGAATATCTGAAGCACCTATCTTGAGAGGATCAAATTGGAAACTCCCTTTCCATATTTCTACAGATGCTTCAGATACAGTTCTAGGAGCTGTGTTGGGTCAAAATGATTTAGTCCCTTATGCCATTTACTATACCAGTAAAAATTTGACTCCCACTGAGTTGAACTATACTGTAATTGAAAAAGAGTTTTTAGCTGTTGTTCATGCAATCAATAAGTTTAGACATTATATAACATGCTATGAAACTTTATTCATACTGATCATTTTGCGATTAGATATCTAATGAACAAACCTGTTACTAATGGTAGAGTGACAAGATGGCTCCTACTTTTGCAGGAATTCAATATTACTGTGTTGGATAGACCAGGGAAACAAAATACAGTAGCTGATTTCTTGTCTAGGATTCAGAATACTAAAGAAGATTCTCCTTTAGAGGATAAGTTTCCTGACGAATACTTGTTTGCAGTAACTACTAAGACCCCTTGGTATGCAGATATTGCTAACTATTTGGTTACAAGGAAACTGCCTCCACATTTATTTCCAAGTGAAAGAAGAAAAATTATTCAGGAAAGTTCAAAATATTCATGGATTTCTAACGAATTGTTTAAAACAGGGCCAGATCTTGTGATCAGAAGATGTGTCAGGGAGGATGAAATACCTGATATCCTCAAGGCATGTCATGATGAACCATGCGGCGGACACTTTGCTGAAAAAAGGACAGCCTATAAAATCCTCTCTTTAGGATATTGTTGGCCTTCCCTCTTCAAAGATGCAAAACAATATGTCAAAAGGTGTGACAGCTGCCAAAGAGTAGGGAAACCTACCCTTTCAAATGAAATGCCATTGCAAACACAGGTACTCCTTGAACCCTTTGAAAAATGGGCTTTAGATTTCATTGGACCTATTAATCCACCATCTAAGCAAAAGAAGTATATATTGGTTTGTACTGATTATGTTACTAAATGAGTGGAAGCCAAAGCATTAGTGTCTGCTACTGAAAATTCAGTTGTTAATTTTCTTTATGAGGATATTTTTACTTGCTTTGGTGTTCCAAGAGAAATTGTGACAGATCAGGGAAGCCAATTCACATCCAACCTGGTGGAGAAGCTGATGGAAGAATACAAAATCAAGCACAGAAGATCTACTCCTTACCATCCGCAAGCGAATGGTCAAGTGGAGTCTACCAACAAAGTTCTCGAAAGTATCATCACCAAAACTGTTCATCTACACAGAAGAGATTGGGCAGAAAGGCTTCCTGAAGCCTTGTGGGCCTACAGAACTACATGGAGAAATACAACGGGACATTCTCCCTATGAACTTGTTTATGGGAAAGAAGTCCTGCTTCCCATTGAGTTCCAAGTCAAAACCTTCAAGATGGCAGTTCAGTTGGGGATGGATCTATCAGAAGCCCAAAAGCATAGAATGGATCAGTTGAATGAGCTAGATGAGATCAGACAAGAGGCAATTCTAAGAACTGATCTAGTTCAATATCAAAGAGCTAAATGGCATGACAAATACATCAAAGAGAAGAAGTTTCAAGAAGGAGATTGGGCATTTCTATTTGATTCCAAGTTTAAAGATTTTAAAGGAAAATTTCAGACTCATTGGCTTGGGCCATATGAGATTGACAAGATCTTTAGCAAGGGAGCGGTAAGAATCAAGACCATTGATGAATCTCAAACTCCTCTTATTGTGAATGGCCACAGATTAAAGATCTATCATAAGCCACTCTCAAAAGAGGAATTTGTCAAAATGTTTCAAGATAATTCTGCAATAAGGCTGGTGAAGAAGAATCCTTCTTCTCCACCAGCCTAGACTTTGTTCTTTTCATTTTCAAAAAAATAAAAAATAAAAAAATAAAAATAAAAATTGTACAAGCCCGAAAACCAATCACTGATTGGCAGTCTTATACAGAAAATGTAGGGTGAAAATCAGGAACACTTGACACCCTATATTTTCCAAAAAATTCCCTCTCTCTCTCATTTCACAAGTTTTATGACAACCCACTCCATTTCATTCCACTTCATTCCACTCCACTTCATTTCATTTCACTCCATTTCATCTATTTCATTTCATTTCACCAATAAAAATTTTCTTTCATGACCATTTTCATTCAGTCAGTTATCATCTATCCATCTCCATTCACCCAAATAATTGTTGTGTCAGTTTCCGCAGCTGACACCAGTTTCCGCAGCCAGAAGCAGTTTCTGCAGCCACCACTCTGTTTTTCAAAAATTTACAGTCATATGTTAGTTCAACAATCATGAAATCAAATGCAGGTATGAGGACATATTATGAAGACATGAGGCATTCAAAAGCATCAACGAGGAGCAACTGATTGAAGACTAATGAAAAATGGCAAGAATTCCAAGCTATGAGTAGAAATTTATTTCAAATGGCATTCAAGCACATTTTTACATAGTTATAAACCATAGCTCCATTATATGCAATGATTGCGTTGATAACTCCATAATCGTTCCACGATCTCTATACGATTCCCCCACAACCCTTGCATTCATTTTTAAACGACCTCATAATCAAGCCTCCGGTCTTCACTCGTGTTCGGCTATACTTTTATACTCCACCTATAATTATGGAACGTGGTTGATTTGACTACGGCTTCTCTCAGCCGCACAAAATCCGCAGTCGTTTCATAAACGTGCTTGCGTCTACTCTGCAACCACCCAATTTTAAATACTGCCAGATGCACTTTACTCCCCCTACTGTTCTATTGACCTCACGGCTGCATTTCCACCGTGTTCACATAAGCCTTCACCCCATTTTGTTCTCTGTTCCGCTTCATTCCGTGTACCTATTCTCTGATATCCGCTTACAGTCACTGGTCTCCTTCATAAACCCTGTTCATTTCCGCTAATTCAGCCGTCTTACCTCCGCTAAACCCTCCTCACGCAGACGAGTTTTAAAGAACAAAAGGAAGGATGGGTCGGTTGTTGAGGGCAGAACCAGAGGGACCCAAATTTATGGAAGGATACCCGCAAGTCAAAGACATATTGAAAAAGGCAAAATGGCTTCGGTTTATTCAAAAGTTTAAAGGCTACAATAAGGAGGTAACAAAAGCTTTTGCGAGGTATTTCAATGGTCTGGAGGTGGAAATTGGGGACCTCAAATTTACAGTGACTGAGGCATCCATAGCAACTGCTACAGAACTCCCTCAAGAAGGTGAACGCTGGTTCAAGAACAAGAGCATTGGCGAGGAAGCCTGGAGAGTGATCCTACATAACCCAGGTATGGATGTCACCATTTTCAAAAAGGGAATTCTTGTCCATGCTTTAAAAGAAGAGTGGGCCAGTTTACTGTTGGTTATTCAAAATTTTATCACCTGTGAGGGACGTTTTGGATCAATGTACATGTATCATACCCGACTGTTGATGAATTTCCTAGACAACTAGACCCTCAATCTGCCATACTTTTTACTAAACAGTTTGAAAAAGATGTCTGTAACCGTCCAAAAGCATCTAGGGGACGTAGAACCACATTTGTATCACCATGGTCTTGTGAAAATCTTGATAGAAAAAAAATTAAAAGGGAAAAAGGACACCTAGGAGCAGTTTTTAATTAGAAGTTTCTTTGAAGAACCCCAAGAAACCCCTGAAGGCAATACATCAAAAAGAAGTAGAAGAAAGAGAACAGGTGATAAAACTCAAAGCACTCCTACTAACACAGTTGAAAGAACTAGTAGAGAAGAAAGACTGTCTAAAAGGAGGAAGGAAAAGACTGAGGGTAAAAAGCCAACAAAATCAAAAGAGAAAAGAAGCATTGAGGTTGTGCATCAAACCCCTTCCTCAGAAGAAGACCATCAAGTATTGTCTGAGAGACTAGTTCACCTTCAGGAACAGTCAGCTATGGCCAAAAAGAAAGGAAAAGAAAAACAGAAGGAAAAAGACAGTAGTCCACATCATGTAAGAAGAAGCACCAGGCTTAAAGGAAAGTGGAGGAAAGCACAAACAAAAGGACCCCATTTTATTGATTTGGGAGGAGGAACACCTGAACAAACTCCAGCTGGCCGTAGTCCACCTCATTCTCAGCCAAATGTTGAAACTAGTCCTCAAGATGTTGACATGAGTCCTTTTCGGCCATATTTTGAAGTCAATTCTCCTCCACAGCATTTTGGGGACAGCCCAAGGAAAACGACACCCGAGATAGATCCAAAGCAGCAAGAGGTGTATGTTTACACAGAATCCTTAGAAAAAACAGCCACGGGTCCCAACACTTCATCCACTCAGCTTCACACAGCACAAGAAGCTCTAGTCCAATCGTTGAAACAAGAAGTCTTTGAGTTGGAGGTTTTAAATAGACATATTAAAAATGAAAATGAAGCATTAAAGGAGAAAAGCAGATTGGACAAGATCATTCATGACAACACTATGCTACATATGGGACTATGGCACAAAAAGAACAGGAAATTGAAGAATAAATGCAAGAAGATAAGTAGAGCATTGATTAATCTCAAATTCAGATGCTTGATGAAGAAGCCCAGGATGTTAGCAGCACCAAGAAAGAGGAGAAGAGGACTGGATGTACTGGCAGAGGTATCAGGGCATATGAATTGAAGGAGGATGATCAATGAATTGAAGGAGGATGATCAAAATTTTGGTTGCATGGGGACATGCAACATCTTCACAGTGGGGGTATGTTGAGTCCCAAACTTGCATCTTTCCTATACACCTTTCTAGACTTTTTCCATTTACCTGGACCTCCTAAGTCATCAACATCATTGCATATTAATCATAAAAGAGCATTTAAAGTGGTTTTAACTATGTTTTGTGTCTGCTGTTTGAATTAGATTTTTGCTCATTGAGCTGGAGCCACGTAACTTTGCTTAGCATTGCTTCAAATTTAGCGGCCATTTTTGTGAAAGTCTATGTTACGGGTGTCTTCGAGCAAATCAAGCCATGAGCCAAGTTGGAAATGACATGGATATGGACGCGATCTGACAGTCAATTAAAGAAAGTGATGGTCAAAGGTAGTCGGCATTAGTCAACCCTAAGGAGTCCTCTGAGTGTGAGAACTCCGTTTTCTTGAAGACTTCCGTGGTAGTTCCTAAATCTCGAGGACATATCAACACACATGGGCTGCTCCTGCTTGAACAATGGCCACCCTCCATAGATTTAATCTTCACGGCAGCCATAATGCTAGATTTCTAGACGTGGTTGTTCACGTGTCTTTTATCAGCGCAAATTGTAGGAAAGTAGTTATGTCATCCTCTGTTATAAATAATGCGTTCTCATACACATAGTAGCTAGCTTTTGTAATGTAATTTTGCTGAAAAGAAAGCCCACTGTGCCGTGACATTATTTCCTTGTTATGACTGCGTTTTGAATACATGAGAAGACTCTGTTCATAAGCATAATTCGTGGTTGATAGTTGTTGCCCGAGGATTGTGCAGAGGGCCCCTGCACACGCCAAGGTTTTGTTTATTGCTGTATAGTTTCATGCTTTATTTCCTTACGTTCATTATGCCATAGTCATTCACGTGTATATATTACATCTCTTATGGTATTAACGTTTTATTTATGTTCATAATTTTTCATGCTTTATACTGCTGTTAACTGATCAGTGTCTTTGTTCCAGATTACAATAGGCAACCCGGGCATTTGCACATAGTTTTACAATGACTAATGACATGGAATCAGTCTTGTCCTTCTGCTGATTTATTTTTCTTAGCTTTTAATTCCAGCACTGTTTTATTTATTTCAGTTTTGTACATTTGCTTTATTAGTTATATTAGATATTAAATTACTCATGTCATTATCAGTTACCTCCGAAAGCCATAGCGAGACTAATGGTGAGGGATTGAAGTATGAGTGTGTAGTTTGATATTAGTTTATTCTTCTGCAAGTTAGATATTAAATTGCTCATGTCATTATCAGTTACCTCCGAAAGCCATAGCGAGACTAATGGTGAGGGATTGAAGTATGAGTGTGTAATTTGATATTAGTTTATTTTTTTCTGCAAATTAGATATCAGATTGCTCAAGTTGTTTATGATTACCTCCGAAAGCCATAGCGAGACTAATGGTGAGGGGTCAGAATATGAGTTGATGTAATTTGATTTTAACTTTACTTTGCTTGCAATTCTTGGATTTCTTTAAGCACAGTTTCTTTTGCATTTAGACAGCAGCAAGGGTAATGGGTTTCATGATCAATAGTTCACTGTTTGTTTGACTAGTATAGTGGCACATTTTCATTTTCTTTTAGGAATTAATTTTGTCATTGCATGTTTTAAAACCCCTTTGAAGTTTGAAGTTTGGGAAATCATTATAAAGGACATCATTGCCTTGAACATTTATATCCATACTTGTCTTTTAGAATTTCCATCTCACATTAGGAAACCAACCAAGATAAAAACCCCCAAGATAAATAAAAAACCCAAAAAAGACAAAAAGTAAGAGATAGGTTATCTTGCACATATAGTGCGCCACACTTCGTCAGCTTACGAATCCCGGATTGACAAATTAATGTAGCAATTTAGGACACACTAAATTGACCAAACACGAGGCAGCAACTATGGCGGCCACAGAGATGGACGAGACGATCATGAGCATCAATGTGGAAGCAGCAGCAGCAGAAGCTTTCATAACAATCAACGGTCTGACAAATCGAAGGTAAAGTGATATTACTGCAATAGATTTGGTCATTATGATCGTGATTGTAGGAAGAGTATTGCTGATCAAGGCAATCAAAGAGCTAATGTTAGTACAGAAAACACTGACTCTATGTTTCTAGCACGCAACACCATGCATGCACCGTCTGATAAGGTATGGCTATTAGATAGTGGTTGCAGTAACCACATGACAGGCAACAAGGATTTGGTTGCTAATTTGGATGTCTCAATGAAGACAGAGGTAAAGTTGGGGACTAACAAGACCGTGGCTATAGATGGAAAAGGAGTGGTCAACATTGTGACCAAGTAGGGGGAGCCAAAGACCATATCAGAGGTATACTATGTCCCTAGACTCAAACACAATTTGATTAGTGTTGGTCAACTGATGCAGAAAGGATACAAAGTTATCTTTTAGGGGCAACAGTGTGTTATTTACGACAAATCCCCAAGCAAGCAGCTGATTGCAAAGGTGCAGATGACGGGGAACAGACTCTTTCCTCTCATTATGAACTACAATGATCAGGTTAGTTCTTTTACAATTGCATGTTCTGATGCATATTGGTTATGGCACTTTCGGTTTGGACAATTGCATTTTTCTGGTTTAAAATTATTGCAGCAGAAAAATATGGTGAGAGGTCTACCTCCCATCAAAGAACCTGGTAGCACATGTGAGTGTTGCATCTTAGGAAAGCAACACCGTGAAATTTTTCCAAAAGGAGTTTCTTACAGAGCAAAGAAACCACTTGAATTGGTGCATACCGACCTGTGTGGACCTATGAGGACACAGTTGATTGGTGGAAGTTGTTACTTCCTCACCTTTATTGATGATTATAGTGGGAAGACTTGTGTTTACTTTTTGAAGCAGAAGTATGAAACTTTTGCAAAGTTCAAAGAGTTCAAAGCTTTGGTGGAGAACCAAAGTGATCAACAGATCAAGGTATTGAGATCAGATCGTGGTGGAGAATACGATTCGAAGGCATTCCATGAATACTGCAAACAACATGGAATCAGAAGACAATTTACAACCAGATACACACCACAACAGAATGGTGTAGCAAAGAGGAAGAACCGAATAATCATGAATATGACAAGGAACACGTTGAAAGCAAGACACCTATCTAACGAGTATTGGGCAGAAGCAGTTGCATGTGCTGTTTATGTGATAAACATATCTTCTACAAAGAGCGTGATGAACAGAGTTCCAGAAGAAGCATGGTCAGGTATGTCATGCAGTG
Organism: Pinus albicaulis; assembly: GCA_034641835.2. NCBI lineage: Eukaryota > Viridiplantae > Streptophyta > Pinopsida > Pinales > Pinaceae > Pinus > Pinus albicaulis. Next base: position 38,036,458 of record CM076581.1, on the reverse strand, counting down.
TATCTCATTTCAGAGTTTTTGGATGTGTAGCCTATGCACATGTGCCTATGAAAATAAGAGGCAAATTAGATGATCAAAGTGAAAAATGTATATTTACTGGTTATAGTGAGCAGTCAAAAGCTTACAAATTGTATAACCCTGTCACAAAGAAGACAATCATTAACAGAGATGTTGTGTTCAAAGAACAAGAGTCATGGAATGGGACTGTAGACACACTAACCGATGCTTAAACACCATTGATGGAGGATGCTCTTGTAGAAGAAGAGGAGCAACAAGAACCAAGAGAGCAAACACCAAATAGAGTCACACCAGCAAGGACTCCAAGATTTTCAGAGCAGCATGGATCTTCAAGCAGATCAAAAGACCAGAATTCTCCAAGCAGCGAATCAGGTAATGAATCAAGCAATGGTAAGAAAAGTATGAGAAGTCTGAAAGATATTTATGATGATTTGGATGTTAGTTCAAATTTTGCATTGTTGGCATTCCAACCTTCTTCGTTTGAAGAAGCAATCAGAGATGACAATTGGGTGCAAGCCATGGATGAAGAGATGAATTCAATTGAAAAGAATGATACATGGGATTTGGTTGATTTACCAAATGATAAAAATCTCATTGGTGTGAAGTGGGTATACAAGACCAAAGTGAATGAGAAAGGTGAGATTGACAGATTTAAAGCAAGACTTGTAGCCAAAGGATTCTCGCAGCAACCAGGAATAGACTTTGGAGAAAAATTTTCTCCAGTCGCCAGATTGGATACTGTAAGAGCAGTTCTAGCGAAAGCAGCTCAGAACAAGTGGAAAGTATATCAGATGGATGTCAAATCAGCCTTCTTGAATGGAATTTTAGAAGAAGAAATTTATGTGCAGCAGCCTCCAGGTTATGAAGTTGAAGGACAAGAGGATAAAATTTATAGATTGAAGAAAGCGCTCTATGGACTGAAGCAAGCACCTAGAGCATGGTATAGCAGAATCGACAGTTACATGATCAAGAATGGATTTTGCAGAAGCAACATTGAGCCTACCTTATACACAAAGGTAAATGAACATGGAAAGATTTTGATAGTTTGCTTATATGTTGATGATATGATTTTTACAGGTGATCTTGAAATAGATGAATTTAAAGCAGCCATGATGAAAGAATCTGAGATGACAGATCTAGGTCTCATGAAATATTTTCTTGGCATTGAAGTTGAGCAATCTGAAAAAGGCATTTTTATTTGCCAAAATAAGTATGCAACAAATTTGCTGAAAAGATTCAGGATGGATAATTCCAAACTTGTACCTACACCAGTTGCAATGGGTACAAAGTTAAGTAAGGATGATGAAGGGGCAGATGTCAATCCAACTCTATTCAAAAGATTGGTTGGCAGCCTCATGTATCTCATAGCAACAAGACCAGATATTATGTAGGGAGTGAGTTTGATTTCCAGATTTATGGAGACTCCAAAAGACACACATTGGAGTGTTGGAAAAAGAATTATGAGATACATAGCAGGAACCAGAGATTATGGCATAATGTATGCAAGTACAGAAAAGAAAGAATTGATTGGATATACAGATAGTGATTTTGCAGGAAGTTTGGATGATCGGAAGAGCATACCCGGTTATGTTTTCCATCTCAATTCAGGAGTGATAGCATGGGCATCTAAGAAACAGCCTATTGTTACATTATCACCAGTAGAAGCAGAATATGTAGCAACAACTTCAGCAGCATGTCAAGCAGTATGGTTAAGAAGAGTATTGGATGGACTCAAGCAGAAACAACAAGGATCAACAACGATATACTGTGACAACACATTAGCAATTGCACTATCCAAGAATAATGTGTTTCATCAAAAGAGCAAGCATATTGATACTAGATATCATTTTATTCGAGAAATTGTGAGCAATGGAGAAGTTCACTTGAAGCCTTGTAGAACGAGTGATCAATTGGCTGATATCTTTACAAAGCCATTAGCAGTAGATTTTTTTAAGTTTCACAAAAAAAACTTGGGTGTTGTAAGCCTAGCCGAGACATAGACCAGCAGGCATGTTTGAGTTGTCATGAGTTATGTTTTAGTTTAGCCGTCGTAATTAAGGGGGAGTGTTAAAATATATAATTACTTCCCACATGCAAAAGTTAGACAAATAGTTAGGTGATTTAGTTGAGTTAAGTTACAGTTAGATTTGGTGAGTGAGTTAGAGAGTGAGTTAAGCGAGTTGATCAAGTTCAGTTATGTGTGAGAGTGTGTGCATGTCAATTAGGTTAAATACCCTTCACGGGTTCATTGTATTCAGAGTGTTTTAGATTAATTGAAGAGCCGCAGCTCATTGTTTTATGTGTGAAATATTTGCGTTATTTGTGTGATTGAATCCTTTGCCTTTCCAACAAGATTTACATGATCCTCTTACACACGTCGACCTTTATTTTTACTTTATCGATCAACGATAATCCCTGGTAAACTTATTGTATTTTATAGGAACAAATTTAGATGATGGTATATAATTCGAGGTTGGAGATCGAGAGCTACGAGTGCTATGGGTATGACCTGAAAGTTATGACGGATTGTGCATACAAACTACTTAGCAAGAACTATAGCTCTAAGAAAGGAAATTAAATTCGGTAAATTTTTAATTAGAATTATAAATTTATAGCAACCCGTCTGATATTCAAAAACTCCAAGCGGATCAAAAAGATGACATACATTTACTATTGATAATGTTCGTTGATTTTTTATTTTTATTTTTTTCAGAGGAAAAAACGCTTGGTCTATATTATGTACTAGCACAAGATAAAAAAATTTCAGAGTAGTTGCATTCAGTTCTTTATTCACAATGCCTACCATATCAGTAAGTATTAATCAGAAAATTTTCACAGAGGTTACAATAAGTTCTTCACCGACATTGCTTATCATCACCAAATATTTCATGGTTTATCATTTGTTCTGGAAGGCTACAAAATCTATAGAAAATCAAAAATCCGCCAAGGCCAGATTAACTACTACATTTGCGGTGTTGTTTTCCTTCTAAAATCCATACTTCCACGGGTGCGTTTTCTCCGGACCGCTCCCATCGAGCAATGAATTATCATTCTTCAATTAAACAAAGACAAAAATGTACTAGTGTTCAGAGTATCTGTCATTATGTGATTCCTGAAGTCATTGAAACCCACCTCTGTGTGTAAATGATGCTCCATTGTTGTCAGGGGACAGATAGTCCTTGTCTGTGCCTAATGATCAGAATAATATGACGGTACCCTTTTCCCCATCGCCAGAGGCGTCTGAAAGTTTGCATTTCACAAATGTTCCCATCAATTCTTTCTTGGATAATCTGTCTGCAGTTTCGTTCTTCTCCCTATATATATGAGTGAAGGAGATAATGGAGAAGGATCTACGTTGATCTGAAATCCTATCTAATCAGGCTGAAAGATGGCTAAGCGCCAGTATGTTTTGGTTATTCAAGTGATCGATAAGGATCTTAGAGTCCCCAAATACCCAGAGCTTGTCAATATAAAGTTGTTTAGTAAACCATAATAGACCCCACTGGGCCAGCATTTTTGCCCTCGTATTAGTTCCCTGTCCACCGAATCAGTGGATTTTGTAGTGACATTGTGGAGTGATCATGAGCCAAGCACCGCATCCACACCTACTGTTCTGTGCCACCTTGTTAAAGAAATCTGCTGGATAATGTATCTCAAAGGGTCTCAGTCTAATTGAGAGATCTCGTGGAAGTCTATGGTGTATCCTCAAGTCACCCCGCGTCTGTAAGATCTGAGTAATAACCCACATGGGTGTGTATTGATGATCTTCAAATAACCACTTATTCCCGCAACACCACAGTCTCCAATGAAAGATTAGTGGAATGTTTCTAAAATTATTACCTTTCGCAAACCACCAGTTAGCGCATTCCACAACAAATAGATAATCATGTTCTGGGAAATTCAAATGTTCACACAACAGGTTCCTAATCTTTCGTGCAAAAACACATTTATAAAAATATTATCTTCTTCTGTAACCATGCACAAACAATAAATCCCGAGCCCAATCTTGCCTTTCTTCATAAGGTTTGTCCACGTCAAATTTTTGTCCTTCTCGACAAACCATAGGAATATGATGATTTTAGTTTAGATCTTCACCTTCCAAATCTTCGTAAACCATCTTTTATCTGTCTGCCTGCATTGGACATTGATCATTTCTATGTAAGCATCACTCGTGCTTATTTGTCATTTTTTAAGGTACCACCCCCTGCAATATGATCCCAGTTTATGTTGTACCGGCATCCCATGCATCTTAGACCTTCCAAATATTTTGACCACTCTTCTGCCAAGTGTCCTAGAAGTCCCATGTCCACGACCTCTTTCCACCTTGGAGCACCCTCCTGCCAATGTTGTATAACTTGATCCAGGTAGAAAATCCCTTTTCTGTGGATGACCCCAAATGTCCCCCTCCCTGATCAACATTTTCCTGCCATTGCCAAAACTCCACTTTAAATTCTGAGAGAACAGTAGCGATAATTTCCTAAAGCCAATCCAATTGTCCCCCTACCAACGTTCTCCAATCCCAAGATATACATATCCTCCAGATTCTGTTTCCTAAAATATAAAACAAAATTAATTTTTTATACAATAAAATTTTGTTCAAAAAATTCTTTATCAGTGTTTAATGAGATGTGCAAAAATATGTATGACTTATATGATATAACTATTGAATATGTAAAGATACGATTTATGACTAACTTATATTGTATAATTATTGAATCTATAGAGATATGATTTATGACTATTCTGAGAATGGTTAATATCTGTAATGTAAAGTAAAGTAAGAATATATGAGATATAAATTTATAGTATTTAGATCTATTAAATTTAAACAGAAATATTTGTGATGGAAATTTTCATAACTAATATTAGTAAGCAAAAATTTCCATAATTTTTCTTTAAAAAGAAAAGTTCGAAAATTCAATTCGTTGACTGACTTAATACAAGGTTTGGTACGTTGTACATGATATTAAATTCAACGATTAATGTAGGAAGATAAGTGAAAATTTTAATTAGAATTATAAATTTATCGCAGCCTGTCTGCTATTCAAAAACTAAAGGCAGATAAAATGGCATACATTTACTATTAATAATGTTCGTTGATTTTTATTCAATAATTTTTTGTACAGGAAATTCTTTATCAGGTTTTTATTGGAATATGTCGAAATATATATGACTTATATTGTATAAATAACTATTGAATGTGTAGAAATATGATTTATGATGTATATAATAGTTATATAATAGATTATTTTGAGAATACTTAGTATTTATAAAATAGAGTAAGAATACATGACATATAAATTTATAGTATTTAAATTTATTAAATTTCAACATAAATATTTTTTTTGAAATTTTGTATAACTTATATTAACCAGGAGAAATTTTCATAATTAAAAAAAAAAAAAAGAAAGAAGGATTGTGAGTAAACATAAATTTTAAAATTTAAAATTTTGTATTATAGAGAATAATATAGGTTGTTATTAATGGTTATGAATTAGAGTTTAGTTTGGGTTGATTTATGAATAATTGGCAATTGAGAATCTCAACTTGCATCTAACTTATGGTATTTTCAGTTGCATGGATGAATACAAGAACTCTCACAATTTGTTGTTCTAAATGTGAAACCACTAGTTTTCTCACAACATTTATGATTGAAAATAATTTTTAAAGAGTTTTTGAGATTTTGATGTTATAACTGTACATTTCAATTTTTTTTTAAATATTAATATATTTGAATATTTATAAGAGGTATACTTGCCAATTTTTTCCGTATTGAATTTTGAACAACTCAATTTTTTCCGTATCGAATCGAATTCGAATTTCAACTCCAACTTGGTAATTATGGTTACAAGTGAGCTTGTAGATTAACCCCTCCTTATTGATTATAAAATCACACCAAGGTAGGCTACACACTGACATAAAATGCGATCACATCTTTTGATGTGCCAAATATGTAAATTAGTGAGTGTCTAAGTATTGAATGAAACCATTGCATGGGTCAAGCGAATTATTTCATTATGTTATATGATTAATTATTTTTTATGCATAGAAAAGGAGAACATAATATATATATATATATATATATATATATATATATATATATATATATATATATATATATATATATATATATGAGTTTGTATTATGTTTCGAAAGTGTTTATGTTTGGTTAAGAGCTTGTTTTCTAGGATCTAAAGAAATAGGTTAAAGGCTCAAGGCTTGGAGGCATCTGACAAGAGTGAAATCCCGCCCCTTAAGGATTATGGCAGGAGCGAACGCCTTCCCCCTTAGGGACCACCAGCAAATCATTCCACGTAGTGCGGTTTTCCTTGAAGCAGATAGTATCCAGTGATGGTTGTCCTACTGTTGATTTCACAATTGAGTTATAATAGATTTTCCATATATATATTATGTTTCTTCATTTGCAATTGGATTTTAGGCCATGATTTTAAATGCTCATTTTGACCACTTTTACCTCCCACATACAACACTCTTGGAGCCAACATAATGCATCTGGCTCGATAGGAATATTACAGTACTTTTCAAGTTCTTCCAACTGTGTTTGATTTCCCTGCTATCCCACAATCCCATATTAACAAGTGACATTTGAAAGGAAAAATTGGGATTAAACGAGTCGATAAAACATAATCACATGATCTAAACTATAACCGAGTCAAAAAGTGAAACACACACTTAACTGAGTCAAAAAATAAAAAACACACTACTTTCATCTCTACTTCTATCGGCATGTCTTTGCACCCTTTTGGTGCAAATGCTAGTATATGAATGATAGAGTCTACTTTGCCATCAACAAAACTAATGATGACATGCATATTTTATTTTATTTATCTTAGGTATACATGACACCTATAAGAAATCTATTATATGTAACTTTGTATGGAAAATAAGATGTTGAAAAAGTTACACACTTGTACATTCATAGGTCATATAGTGATAGTCAACATGTCATTTTAATTTTAAAATTTATAAATTCAATTATGTGAATCTCGCTTACAAGGAATACCAAATAGTCAAACTATAATATTAAATTATTTTTAAGCTTTGGCCTTATTAGTCCCTGCCTTCAGCAGGACTATAGTGATCGCTAGATCATTTGACCACCCATTAATTCATCCATTGACCCTTTTTTCCCCCATTTTAACCAAAGTTTAATGCTCCCAATTTTATTCACCCAAATTTTAAACAATTTTTTTGGGTCGAAAATCATTCTACCTCTTATTACAGGCTTCATGTGGCCCAAGGCACAAATATTGACAATATCAATTTATCCAAAGTCTGGTGGTTTTATATATCGTTGCCAATTTCTTTATATGCAAAGCTTTTGCAGCCAAAGTTTTTGGAGGCCCTCTCCACGTCTATCAAGGCCTTTCCACATGTCTATTAAGGCCCTTTGCACATGGTTATTAACATGCAACTCTGTATCATAAAAGATAGTCGTGCACAAGGCTCAAGTAGGAACAACTCGAAAAACATGAACAGATGGTTAGGTACCTCTACATTTGAGAAGGCTAGTAGACCTGGTGGTAAATGAGACAAAGGAAAGTGCAGAGTCTTATTCACTAAAGTAATAACTGTTCTGCTACAGCTAAGACACCCAAACTAGGAGATTCGTTGGTAAATGAGACAGAGGCGCAACCCAGGTTAGGAGACCTACTGGTAAATGAGACAGAGGCGCAACCCAGGTTAGGAGACCTACTGGTAAATGAGACAGAGGCAAGCACAAAGTCTCACTCACGAACATCATAACCATTTTGCTATAGTTGAGACACATGAACATCATAATCATTCTACTACAGTTAAGACACCCAGACTAGGAGACCTGTTGCTACACCATGCATAGTAAGTTAGCTTCACTCTGCTTTAACCAAAACAATTGCAAAAATAAAGTTAATGGCTCATCTAAACTTTTCTCTCAAGCTTGTATATTGTATACATAAGTAAACTTTTCTCTCAAGCTTATATATTGTATGCTTAGGTAAACTTTTCTCTCAAGCTTGTATGTTATATGCTTAACTAATGTATGCTTAACTAGTCAAGCCTTCTAAATGGGGACAAAACAATAAGTACGTGATAAACCTAATCAGTTTTGAGATTTAACCTAATAAGTTATGAGATTTCTAATGTAGGAATCAAGTACCTATTTGACCTATTTCCTCTTTCATATACACTAGGCCAAAGAAAATATTAATGTTAATAACCCAAGCACTTGGATCCTTTTACGGGGATGTTCATCGCCATCATGTGAGGTGCCCAGAGCCTCTCATAACCAGCCGGAACATTGATTTCCACCGGCAACGAGAGTTGAGTGTCGAACAACTGGAACGTCGACTCACAGGGCCCTCCCTTACAACCGTGAATATCAACGGATGACACTATATAGACATAAATCCTAAACGATCCCGTCAGCCATGAGGGAACTCTAGGGCTCTAATTTCACAAGATTGGTATTCATGGAAAACAACATATCATTCCTGAACATGAAAATTTGTACCTCTTAATAATTCTTCCATAGAAATTGACATAAAAGTGTAGAAAAAACACAAGATCAAATGAATGCCACCATAAATAAAAGATTGAAAACCCACTAGACCTTGCAGATAATTCACAAGCGTCTATGAGTTTTGAATTGGCCACCCAAAATCTAAGGGCCACAAAATTTGATGAGATTTGAAGTAGTTCCCTGAGGTTTGAGAGCAAAATTATGCTACCACCATGTTTTTAACTATCGTTAAAGAGAAAATTACAGATAGTTGTGGGTGACAGAAGAAAGAAAATGTAGCTCGGGGATATATATATATCTTGGTCCTCTTCAAGTCAGGGGGTATAAGAGTAGGGTCATATGGGCATCATTTGAGAGACCTATGACTCATTTTTCGGCGGTTATTGTGCCCCGTCAGGATACCCTACGACAGAGCGAGTGTGTGTGTATTTATTTGCCACAGGATTTGATTACCGACAAGCACTTTACTATTAATAACCTTCAATGTGTTATAGCGCAGACCTAGGATCCTTTTACGCCTTTGCCTTTCAAGGAAGAATTTTGTAACCAGAGAGGGAAGCCATACATTTGTTACATCCCTCAAGCGAAGTTGCTCAATAATGTAAACTAGCAATTGCACCGGGGGTGCAAGGGAACGCCGGATGGAGAAGATGTGAATCATTTTGTGCTATATGAGGTGTAAAGACTGAATTGTGATTTAACAGAAGAAAATCTAAAGCTGAACAAATAATCATAAGTGGTAAGTAGAAATATGATCACCTAAGGTGGAAAGCCTATAGCTATTAATGTCTCGATTCTTTGCACGTTCAAACTATCTATACTGTATACTAATGAAGCAACCTGACGGCATCTCACAAACTGGCCATTCAAATGGCCTGCGAAATTCCCGTATTTTATCTGCCTGTCCTTGATGTTATGTATGGGTGGTTGAATTGAGTGTGTTCATTTTGATTTGCAAAAGGCCGAATAGGATGAGCGAACCCATTATCATACGTTGTTTGCCAATAGAACCTTTCAGTTTGTCGAAGGCGGTAAACCTTGCCCGTGTGGTTCATCATCAAGATAAGATGGAGAATCTGATCAAGTAACCTCTTTAAATAGAAAGTATAGCTCCTACTTGCCGTTTGTAAAATAACAGCTAGGTTACCTCAAATAATAAAAATTAATTTATTTTATTTTAAAAAAGAGTAAACCAAATGATCGAAGTTTATAATTTGAATTTTAAATATTTATATTTATTTTTAAAAAAATAATAATTTTAATTTAATATTATTAAATTGTAATTTATGTAATTTTATTTTATTTTTATTTTATTTATTTGTTTATTTATTAATCTTTATTTTATTTTATTTCTATTTATTTATTTATTTTATTTTAATTTTTTAATTAAGATTTTTTTATTTTTTATTTTTATTTTTTAATATATTTTTTGACATTATCAATGGAGACGAAAAGGTGCATGGGAGCTAACACTTTCCCCGCATGCAAGTTCTCCACGGTGCGGTTTACTTGAAATCCCACGGAACCCAGACAAATTTCAACGAATTTTGGGGTGCCGGATAAAGATGGATGAATTGAGGATCTATAAATTAAGCGAGAGGGTCGATCCCCAGAACAAACAAGGAATCATACACATCATCTTTTGGCGTGGCCCCGGAACCTTTAACAAAGCTAGAAATTTGAATGATATAATTCATATAAAATTTGAACAATCATATTTTTATTTGTTTGAAATATGATAGGGTTAAGTTTGATATGGTAGTGCAAACCTATAGTATAGCACTAACCATGATTTTATAACTTGGTTTCTACGTGAAATTACGAATAAACTAAAGCTCGTGTTGAAATTACGAATAACCGGTTGGGCGTTAGTCTCAAAGAACTCAATATTCTTGGCTGAGCCGATAGAGGCTCTATATATAAATTCCATATGAAAAAAAACATATATGTAAGAGTAAGAATGAGGGTATAGCCGTCGTTTTATTTAAAGATTACATACAAAAATTACAATGGATTACTTAACACCGTGAGCACTGGCTTGAATAAAATTTCTTAACATTTATAATGAATGTCTAATAAATAAAGGGTGACTATGGTCGTATAGAGTTTCTCTTCCAAAACGCTAGCAACCCTAGAAACCAAGAGTCTTTACAATGATATGAAGGGTGCAATGGCTCCTTAGACATGTAAAGAACGATAAGTAAATAAGCACCTGGATGGTCGTGGAAAGAGAGGGAAAATCCCTCTAAGTAGTCGAATTCGGGAATACCCAAAACAAAAACCCACCATAAAGGGCACTAACCTACCTAAAAAGAAAAGAAAAGAATAAAGTATTATTAAACGTCTGAAATGAATTCAAGAGGAAAAACTCATAACCAAAAAAAGTGGAAATGTTATCTTTCGAATCACAATAACCACCTGGAAGAAAGAAACGCAGGACTTGGTCGATACCCTGTCGTTGGTTTCAAAATAGAACTCAATATGACATTTCTCAGAGAGCGCGCATTTGTGGGAGATGACATTTGTTTTCCTGTGCAGGAGATTGCTGGCCAAGTTTGACAGGAGTTTGCTGTCGGAGAACGAGCTTCTACACGATGCCATAGCTTCTTTAGCACACAAAACCGCCCAGTTTTCCCTGGTAAATTGCCAAACCCCCGATCTTTGCTGTATATTTTGCTTTCCATACCATAAGTCTTTGCTGTATGCTTTTCTTTCCATACTGCAATTGCAGTGCAATGCTATTAAATGTAATGTCGATTATTTTTCATGGTGTTTGTGTAATAAGGGTTAGTATTGTGGCATTTAATTTTATTTTTATTTTTACACATTTTCAGGTTAGCTCGACGGGACATCCATCTCCTGTGGCAACTGGCAACCAATTTTCGTCTCGGTTCCAGATATATCGCTGTGTTTTATTCGTCTCGGTTTCCAGATATATCGCTATGTTTTATTCCCCATTTGACAGTCTGGGGTTCATTGCTGCATTTTCTCTTTGAAGTTTCCTTTCCATCTTGATCTCTACATGTTACCAGGTGAGCAGACTCTGTTAGCCACCTGTAAAATTTGATTATACAAAAGGTGGCTAAATATGTTTTGAGCCTTCAAGGAACAATTTTTCTCTATTAAACACTGTTGGCTCTTGAAGACTCTTGAAGGCCTTATGCCTCTGTCCAGATCCCATACTGCTGTTTGCATCCTAAAAACCTCTGAAATCCTACAAAAAATCCAAAATCAAATAGTGCTGCAAACATCCTTTTCCCCGTCCTTCTCCACAAAACTAGCCTCCTCTTCTATCCTTCCATTCCCCATGAAAATCCCTCATTTCCATGTTTCTCCTATTTTCCCCTCATCAAAATTCATTTTATAAGGTTAAAAACCCACTTTTTAACCTTACCGCAACCTTCATTTCTTTTTGAAAAAAACCATAGAAAACGCATATTTTTCTATGTTCTGGGCTTAAGCCCCCGTGGGCCAAGCCTCTAACCCTTTTTCGTCCATGCGCCCGAGCGCCAGAACCAACTGCTAAGCCTCGCGGGCGCTTATCCTCTCTAATAAAATTTCTCCGCCAAACCATTAAAAACCTTTGTAAATTCATGTTTTTGGGTTTTAAATTATTTTCAAAGTTTTCCGCCGTGTAAATGGTGGAGCAATCTCAACCGTCGATCTGCTTAGCAGATCGGACGGTACGAACCCCGACTTACCATGTGGTCCCCGCCTCCCGTGCGCTGTTTGCCCAAAACCGACAGTATTTTTCGCACCACTTTCGGGCCCAAAGCTGTTTTCTTCCGTCGGCCAGCGATTCCATACGCTGTGTGCCGCGTGTCCTCTGTACCTTTTCCAAAACCGCCGTCCCCGCACATTAAATTTATCCCTCGCGCATTAAAGTCCGGACCAGGATGCCCAGCGAAATGGATCTCCGCCGTCTGATCTGGGCCCACTGATCCAACGGTGAACGTTCGCCAAAGTTGCTCGATGGATAACAAAGGTGCGCGCGCGATAAACAGGCCCTCGTACAGCTGCAAATCATTTTCCGCTGTCGATCTGATCTGCAGATCGACGACCCATATTGCGTCGTCGATTCCATTGCCCAGTCAACGATTCCCTCGCCGCTGACTTTCCATTGCCTGCTCCCGACCGTCGATCATGAGCGAGCAACGGCTCAGATTTGATCCTCCTCCCCCATTGCTTTTTCGACCATTCTAAGATTAAATCCCGACCGTTGGATGATGCCATCCAAAGGCCCTGCTTCCTCCGCACATCCTCCGATGCAGATTGACCTATAAAAGCAATATTTTGTAACATTCGTTTGTTTTTGCAGGTTTTAAGGTTTTTTCGCTTAAATGAAGAAATTTCGTTGGCCAAGGATGACGATCCTCCGACCTTTGAATACATCAGGAAAATCATCCGCAGGGTTGAAATGCATGTTTCATCGATGTTTTCTCAGGCATTGATGCCTTATGAACCCTGCGCAGCCCGACACGACAACAAAGAAAACCATGAAACAGGCACAGTCGAAGATTATCAGTGTCGAAGACCAGGATGAACCAAAGCAGAGAATTGATGGACAAATTAGCAGGGATTACGGCTAAGACAATTATCAAAAGCCTAATCCCCAATCTAAAACACAGTTTAAAGGAAAACCTAAAAGTGTTTTATCAGGAAAACCCTCCACCGCCGTAGATGGAGGTGAATTGATTCCTCCCAGCGACTACAGTTCCATCTGTGCCTCAAAGTATTCAATCAGGAACATAATTTATTGAGCGGGATCAGATATTTTACCTCGACGCAGCCGAAGAGTTACTTCTGCCAGGAAATTAATGAAAGAATGTCTGCAAAGTAGCCCTAGCATCACACAGAGCCTCAAAGGTCAACAAAAGCTTCCACCGAGCTTAATTCATAAGTGTAAACCAATTAATACAGTGAAACACCTGTACAGTTTCTTCATTGAGCCTCCCAAGGGCCAAAGAACATTAACTCTGTATTAATTGCATTTGAGATATTTGATCAGATCTCACCTCCTCATCCTTCTATATATACTTCAGTAGAAGATGAGTGAGGGGTTGGTTGTTGATGTAATTGCTGAAGCATTGTAATGTAATTGAGCCGAAGACTCCTGATTGTAAATAGTGTTTTCACTAGCTCTTGGAGCTCTGCTTGTAACAGATAAGTTAGGTTGTGAAAGAAAGATGAATTAAAACACTGGACTTGAAGATTGTAACTGGTTTGGAGCATCAACACAAGCTGATTTATGGGATCCTGGTCTATGTTGACGGTGATGTTATTCTCATTGTAACTCGTTATTTTATTCCTGTTTTCAATTTGTTTCATTTTCTTCTGTAAAGAACAATTTAAACAGTGTTAGGACCTACTGCATACCAGTACCCTTCTCTGGCTGAGAAATATTTATTTAAATGTTTTCTTCCAATTGTGTTATTTGAAAATGATTTAATTCAGTTCAAGCATAGGAATGCTGGCGTTCCCTCGTCTTATTTTCTTAGCTGAATATTATTTTTGAATGTTACTTTCAGTATATGTTGTGTGAAGATGAATTGAAGAAATTATGGTGAGCCCTGGTCCCAGTCTTGTTTGCATAACTGTTTGATTGTTTCCCTTAGAATGTGTTAAAAGCTGGATAGTTTCAAAGTACTTATCAGATCTTAGGCCATTCTATGTTATCTTTGTGATTGTCTTGGAAGTAGTCAAGTAAAGAGGAGCTAGGAGAGGATTTGTGGTGAGCCCGGCCCGCTAGTCTCTACTCCAAAGGTTGCCTTCAAGTTTCCCTTAGTTTTTGTATGTTTTCTATTGGAAGTGTATCAAAGGCTGGATAGTTTCAAAGTACTTACCAGATCCTAGTTTGCTTTCATGTCTTTCTTAAGTGCCTAGTCAAAGGATGGCTAGTTTCAAAGTACTTACCAGATCCTGGGCTGCTCTTTATTCTGCATCTGTTTATTTCCCCTTCTTGATGTATCATTCCATTCCATAAATCAAACCTTAAAGAGATCCTTAGACATAGATGACTTGCCCCATGGACCACTCTTGCCTCTTGCTGTTTCAATTAAATCCTCTTATGACTCCATAGCCCAATGGACTGAAAACCTACCTTCATCTTTCTTCTTGATCAAAACTTACTCTTTTGCTTGCAACTTCTCACCTTTGAACCTCTTTACCTTTGGGACTTTTCACCTCTAACAACAATCATGTTCAACCATCCAAAAACAAACAAAACCCTTGGACCTCATAACTAGCCTAATATCATTATTCCAAACTTCAAAGACAAATCCATCTTTGCACATATTGGAGAGATCCCTCTCCGGATTCAGGAGGGCTAGATCCTAGAATCCCAAAGTTGGTTGAAACGATGTTGTTTCTGTAATTGGACTCTGCCAATCTTGCTAATAAATTATAGATTCCCAACAGACTCTTTATGCATATCATCAATATTGAAGATGCCCCTTCCACACCATGAGAATTATTCTTTACTCTCTCTTTTTTTCTTTTACTAGTGAATTTCACCCCTGCCTTTTTCTGCATTTCTAGGCGATGGGAATCTACTTTGTTAAACAACCGACCAGTGAATTTTCCCCCTGCATTCTCATCTTGCTTCTTCATATAATGGTGAGTACTTTAGATCAAATTTCTCTACCCTATGACTGATTATACATTATAGATTTGTTTCTGGAACAAGGTATTGGTGTCATGGCATTTAATTTTTGTTTCTGGAACATGGTTTTGGTGTCATGACATTTAATTTTTCTTCTGGGATTCTGTAACCGAGTCCAATTTAGAATTTCAATTTTTAGTTGATTGGTTTATCATTAATTTTTATGCGCATGTTCAGGTTTCTTTGACAAGATATCGAGTGAACCGGGGCAGGAGAAAAGGAAAGCACACAGGTCAGAAAGGCAGGAGGACAGACCGACGTGACTTGGAAGGTGGAAGGGCCAGAGGTGAGTGAGATCCATTCGAAATTCACCCTTGATAATTACCAGCACATTAAAATGAAAGAGCCGTATTGACTGATAAATGAAACCCTGTTTGTGATTTCTATGGCTTATACCATCCTTGGCAACGTTCTTACTGTTCATATTAGTTTTGGCATTGTCCTGGCTGGCTCATACACATTATGTAAACGGATGATGAAATTCCTAAACTCTCTGTGTGTAGCCTCTACCACCGCCGCGCACACCTCCGCCTCTACCGCCGCCGCAAACACCACCGCCGTAGCCGCGTAAGCGTATAAACAAACAACATTTGTCAGATTTTTGATGTGCTCGAAGGGCAATAACAAACACTTTCTATTGGCTGGGGTGAACAGTTTTTGCTCACCCCAAGCCCGCAAAGAAAACACCTCCGGCGTAATTAAGTTGTATAGTAAATAGCCATAGGCTTAAAGAGAATTAATTAGGAGCTAGTCCATAGTGGTGTGTATATATGGAGCCGGTTGTTTGACCCATTATCTTAATTTATACTGGGAGGAAATTGCTAGTACAACGATATTTAAATTTATAAGTGCTTTTGGAAGAAGAACAGGGAGAGGTACTTCTTACCAGAAGTCCATTGATGCAATTCCCTAACTAACAACCCCCCGAATCAATGGCATTCAAAACAACCAAGCATCATGGTCGTCGGATTCAGCATACCAAAAGGAGATGAAGACGATGGTGGCCCTTCCGGCTAGTAATTACACTGTCAGGTTGACGCGCCTAAATCTGGTCGCATACCATGCTTATATGAGCAAAATGGTAAAACAGATCAGTGATCGATTATATAAGCTGTATGCTATGTTGTTCTATAGATTATTAACCTGGTTATACAATTGATGAACCTGGTTATACAACCGAGTATATGTTGTCATTGTATGTACTTGATTTGCTTTTTAATATGTTGTTACTTACCTACTAATAGTCTTGGATCAATTGCTCATTTGAACCAGTGTTTGCAGAGGAAATAGGCGATCAGTTAAAATGAGTTGCATGCAACTTCCAACTGTCGAAGGAGAAAGACGAATGGCATGGTGTTCAAGGCAGGACCAGTTGTTATATTGCCACTCTTCGACACCCAACACCCGATGCTATGACTTGGGAGTTGTGCTCCGACATTTTTCTCATTACATAAGCTTACAAGTGCTAAAATAAAATTTTAAAAGTTTGGGTCGCTAGTTAGTTAATTAAGTAGAGTTTTTTTACATAGATTTTGTGCATTATTTAAAACAAACGCTAAAATGAAATTTATATAATTTTTATATATTATATTTATCATTTTATATAAGTTTTGTATATTATATTTAACTGTATATTATATTTATCATTTGTATGTTATATTTATCATTTGCATATTTATCATTTTGTATATTATATTTATCATTTGCATATTATAATTATTTTGTTGCAGTCAATTTTACAGTGGAGTGGCGACAAAATAAGATTTATCAAAGTTTGTGACCTTGTAGGCACACTAAGCTCTCATTTCTGGCATCCAAGAACATTGCTTAAGAAAAGCGGAAGTGCGCTTTCCATGCATGGTTCTAACACATAATATATAACTATCACACAAAATTTTTAGTAAATAATGGTCAACTCAAATGTCTTTATCAAATTTTCTCGATCTCCTATCAAATTGATAGGGACTACCATTGCTGGCAATCCTTGTTTAAAATAAAAAATTCAATTATCTAAATATCGTTGGGAAAGAATGTCAAATTGTCAATGTGTCCTAATATTAAATTGCATTCCTTTGGACAAGATAAGACCAATGACTAAGAGGATATTGTCTTTTCATATGATTTATCCCATTTATACATTAGAGTTTATGGAATTTCTTATATTTAAATTTCTAAGGAAAATGCAACGTGGGAAACTACATTGTTTTGAAGTTTATTTAGAATCTACGCAATTATATTAAAATGTCCTTTTAATATTCCAAATATGTCAAAATCGATATTTTCTCTATCAAAACCATTTGCTATCTTTAGCTATTTTCATAAAAATCAAATAAAGTTGTAGTGATACCGCTTATAATATTTATTTATTTATATATCGACAAACAATGATGAGAAAAATTACTTCTTTTATACGCAAACAATGTTGAAAAATAATCTTAAATTCTAAGAAATATTTTCAGAACTCATCTCCTAACACACAACACCAAATACATTCCTTATCGCGTTGATCATGGGAAAATACAAATTGATAAGATGAAGTATTTAATCTCATATAACAATCAGAGAAAAAAAAAGAAATCTCAACAACCTAACACAACTACTTTGTTTACATAAAAATGGATTTTATATTGACCATGTTAAAGTTAAAGCATTTGCTTAAATCATAATAATATATAATTTTAAATACTGAGAAATATATGGTTTCTCTAGATTTCATGCTCTTACATTCCTCACGTGTCGCGTTGATAAGCGAGACGATGAGAGTGGTGTTTGAGTTCTTTGAGTTGCCTGTCGGTTGTCCTCTCACTGTTACCCATGAAAATAATGGCTCTACTCATCATACTAAACACAACTCCAAACCGACGATCTGACGATGAAATTAATGATGGTGAAATAAGACTCAAGCCATAATAATAATAATAATAATATTGTTTTGTAAAGTCAACTTTACAAAATCTTTGCTTAATTTTTGGTCAACACTAAAATAATTCATGTATCAATGCATATCGAATGTGTGATACCCAGTTGCGACAGGGATAATAAATATATATTGAAAGATAATTTTTATCTTTACAAGGATTAGGGTGTTGAATTGAATTTTTACTCGTCCTGTTGCGATAGGGTTAATAAATATATTGAAAGATAATTTTACAAGGATTAGGGTGTTGAATTGAATTTTTAACTCGTCGCAAGATTATAATCTTTTGTGTTACTTTTATACCATATTGGGAACTAATATAACTAATATACACATATATATGTGTAAACATGAAGATTAATTCAATAATAAACTATATTTATGCTTGAACTGTATATTTCTTATTTGCACGATATTTCATATTACATGCTTTTTGTTTTATTAACATAAGAGGAAGACGAGAGATAGTTCTCACCTCGAAAGTGCTTACCTCCAACCTTGCTAAGTCTTTACCCACATTATGCAGGAATTATCTCAATGACCAAGGAAAGTGAGAAGGGGGTTGTGCTGAGAGGAGAGTGGAGTAGTGATGCTTATAAACAATACACTGATTTTAGCTTGTATCAAGGGTTTTTTTTGGCTTTCATGATTTCTTTTGTTATTGACTTTTTGTAGTAGGATAGTTTCCTATATGTATTGGAAGCAACTTCTCGCACCTAAGCCTTCCATGTTTGTTGATGGTGGTAAGTTACTTAGTTGGCCAACATCTCACTATTTCTTAGATGTGTGTTAATGCCTCTCATTTCATATCCAACTCTACTTGTGATTTCTTTGTCTCAATTTTATTCTAGCAATGAGTTCCATGGTTGGATTTTTATTATTTAAGGATTTATGGACATGATTTGTAGGCCTCTTGTGCTATGATGTAACAATTGGTGTATTGCATTGTTATTTTCTTTGTCCCCATGGTCATAATGTAACCTTGATTTTCCTTTGTTTGCAATCAGATCAACCCATTTTTTGCGGTTCTTTGGATGCAAGGCATTGTTGTGTCTCGTAGAGAGAGAACCAATTAGTGTGATGCATCTTGGTAGAATTTTAAACATATCCATCAACTACTTGAGAAAATTGCTTAGGGTTTATTGTGTTTAGCTTAATATGGCATTGGAGTTCTATCATTCACCACACGCCTATCAACAATTTGAGGGGGGTGATTATCTTGTTTCAATGTCTAGGATAATGTCACTCCTTTGTATAAGTCCCTAAATTTATGTGAAGATATGGTTTTGCGGTCTATTGTTTTCTTGATATGGGCCAATGGTAAAGGGGTTATCATAATTCACACTTTTTAGTTTTTGCTTAGATATTTCTAGAATTTGTGGATATTATTTTTTGGTACACCACTTTTTGTACAAAAGCATGGCTAATAATTCTTTATTAATACTCCGCCCAAATCTAGGTGCTTCTCACCAAATGTGCCCCATTAACTCGGGAAAGACACCAACCACACCTGTCATGATGATCACTACCATTTGACAACCTTGCATAACTATTTTACACCACGTGTTATGTCCTCAAGTCATTATAGTTTGTCCCTTTCAAATCCCCTGCATCTACTCAATGATCTCTCTCCTGTTAGAATTAATGTATCAATCAATTAACATTCTCATGCCTTTGTACCTATTGAGTGGTCCCTCCATTTATTCCTCCATGTTATGACTCATACCGAATAGGAATCAGTTTCTCTCTGCTCCCACAACCAATGTAGTCCAAGTTCCTTCTACAGGCTTTACAGATCTTTAGATATGTGTCATGGTTAGAGAATAAGGACGTGCTCGTCACAGTGGTAGAGGGTGTGGGCACCCAGCTAATGCTCCATGGCTAGGAGACCACATGAAATTATTTGATCCTAACATCCCTACGCACATTCGACGCAATGTTTCCACCATGTTCATAAATTTACTGGGGCGTCATCTCTGGAACTTGGAACTCACATAGGTTGGAGCCGAAAGAAGGGTAGCAAAATCAAATGAATACATTAGCCATATATGAACCTCACTTTGCCATCTCTCTAGAATGATTGGAATATATTTTCCTCCTATGCCCAAAACCTCCAAATATTCAATCTCTCTGCAAAGGCCTGTAGACCGACATCCTTCTCATCATCTCGAATCTCCTTCTCCCTCCATCATCCTAGCTGGATATGGTTTTCGCAAAGGCTGTACGACCAAGGTTATCCAAATTAGTGGTTTGTTGTCGAGGAGAGTATCCAACTGCAGTTCTCCATCAATGCTGTTTAACTCAACAACAAGGTACCCTCTCCTCAACACTTCAACCCATACAGATGTTTTATTATGGAGGAAACTCCTGATGTGAGTCCCTTTAATGAATGAATGATATTTTAATGTCCATGAGACTAAGTCTATGGGACCCCAACTTCCTTGTTTTCTTCCTTATGTAATTCAATCCTTTTCTTACTCAAATTGATGATGAGCTGACCCAACCTTTTAACAGTTCCCTCACTGAAAAGACAATGCCATGGAATTGATGCTAACATACTGCGGTAACTGTCCTTGATGTCTCTGAAAGCATCACATTCCAAAATGAAATGTTTGTGTGATTCCACTGCCCCATAAGTGAAAAAAGTACATACCCTTTCTTCCTAAGCTTCTTTTGGTCTCTTCACTCGTCCTGTTTCACACCGAAGTTGATGTGAGTTAGTTCTTAATTGATAAATAAGAATCTTTGCTCTCCACGGAATGTTAGCTCCAATATATTCTTTTTGTTGGAGATCACAAGGGGGGTTGAATTCCTGAACATAATAATTCTTCTTTTTACCCAACTCTTTTCCCCATATAGCCTTATGGAACTTCTCCAACACAAAATTCTTTAACTCCTTTCTATTTGTGGGAAATGCATTCAGGCAAATATTCTATTTTTGCATCCATTTGTTTTTTTGTCTCATCCATGATTTCTTTCTTTCACTCATACCTTCATTGAAGATAAATTTCGGCCATCTACCTCCTCCCATTTGCTCAATTCTTTTTACATACCTTATAAAACGCACCATGGCAATTCCTTCACTGGGAGCTGCTGTATCTCAAGAAAAAATCCCTTGGTTGTGGTAAGGAATCAATGCTGAAGACATTTTGTAAATGTATGTCACAATTATAATATCAAATGGCCTATGCTTAACACCTTTGGAATCTAATTACTTAATACACTCAATAATATGATATAGTGAAAGCCTTCGCAATGCCATAAACTGCTGATATCCGAATGAAATGAAAAGAAGAATTGTAAGGGAAACTCGAAGTGATATGCTGAGAAACAAAATCTATCACTTTTAAGTTTCAGACGAAATTCATGGAGAGAGAGGAAACTCAAAATAATATGTTGCAAACATAGAATCTATTACTTTAAAGTTTCATCAAGAGTTTGTGAAGAGAGAAGAGATGAGGTGAAGTAGTGCAAATTAAGGTTGTTTAACTCTTACTTACAAATGTAATTAAGGGACTAGTTGCTACATTACTTCACTTCATTCAAACAGGAATAAACACAGAGCGAAACTGGAAAGACATATCAACATCAACAGGTGCAGGAAAATTGATATTCTTTCATTTATTTCTCAAAAAATTCAATACCAAATTAACAATCATCCAAAGGTCCAAAACTCGGACCCCTTTTCTTTATTTATATATACTTAAATACATCAAAGTTGTTTGTATCTGCTGAACTTCTTGAAACTACTCGACTACCTGAAATGTTAAGATTACTTATGCAATCATATTGAGAAAACAAATTAAAATTGGAAATATTGTTTGTTTTGTTGAATTTGATGTTGTTGATGCGTCCTCCCGAAGTGTCGAGGTGTCCTTTTTGGTTACGATGCAATAGCTGCACAGTTCTGTAATGACGCCTTGGTGCCTGACTTGACCCAACTGTCGTGCTTCCAACAGTGCCGCTATACGTTCTTCTGCCCGACTCTGCCTATGCCCCTGTGCTTCAAACGTTGTCATCATGTCGCCTATTACCCGAATCTGCCTCTTCTCCTTTGATCTGCGTCAGGTCACTTACCCGAGTCTCTCTGCCGTGTTTTGCCTATTTCTTCATAAAATGGTGCACAAACCTCATCAACCTAAACTCAAAATCCTTTAGGTTTCATCTTGGAACCACATCGCGTCCGTGCCGACATCGCACTTTGCATTTCACTGCCTTTAACTTTTCCTTATCACTTATCTTTGAAAACTTGCGATGTGCACTACGCGATCGGGTCCCACCACATCACGAAACTGCATTTAAACATTACCGTGGACCTATGGGTTATGGCCCACATAAACTCCTTTTACATACGTAGTGGACTAACATACTGGAGTTTATTCAACATACATACGCGCACAATAAAAAATGATTCACTTTAAAACAGATCACACATAACTCAACCACTTACATTTACGTGGAACAGTGGTTGTAGGGTCCCACAATATGGTGACCAATCACGGTGCATCACATATCGGCGAACTCAACATACAACTTAAACGGTAGACAATACAAAGACCGATGTGAAGTGCGACATAATCTCCATCGTAGATCTTCGCCAGATCTAACGGCCTCGTTTTATCGTCTCATACTTCCATCTCCCGTCCCTGTCACATCGCAACCCAAATAATTTACCTTTCGAAGTCTTAATGCTAAATTCTAAACCCGCAGATGTGCGATATGTGCTGGATCATTGTGCCAACACGTGGCTCCTCCCTTTATCACATCGTAAGTTTTAATTATTACTGCATCGCAAGTTATTTCATTTAACTTGCGAAGTCCTTAAACCATAAACTCAACTACCGCCGATGAGAAATTGCGCTATGCCGACACGTGGCTCTTATCCTCATTGCATCGCAAGATATGATGTTTAACCTGCGATGTCATCTCAGTCGTCAGTCTCTTCCCCTTCAAATATGTGATTCGATCCTCATCGTCTGATCACCTCATTTGGAAATCTTCTAAGTGTTTCTGTCTTAGTCGATTCCTCTGCTTTTTACCGTTGCCAATTTGCAGCTCCGTTATCCTTCCTAAGCTTTATTCAGTCTTTTAAAAGCGTCGATCCCTCCTGAGCTTGCGAATGAGCCTGACTCGACCCTGTTCGGTGTGCAATGTTCTGAAAGTGCCCATCGGTCTGACTCTTGAACTGTTATGTATGTGAATGAGCCCCACTTAACCCACCTTCACATATCATCATGTAATGTTAATGTATCAACATATAAATCAAAATTATTGTATCTACTACACATAAAACTTAACATTTTCTATCATATATGATTTTTTTGTGTTTTGAAAAATATTTCAAAGGTAAATGCAAACGAGCCACAATAGGAGCTGGCCCTGTTTCACTCAACATTATCTCATAGGGAACCGAACTTTTTTTATTTTTAACTTTCTCATGATCAAGCATTTTTTAATTTTTTGAATTTGTTTCCATTTTGAAATAGGGATGCTGCTAGCCCACAATTCACACCCATATAATAGCACTGGACAAACTAGGAGTCCAAAAAGTACTTTGATCATGTTCCAATCCCATAAATCTACCTCTCTACATCTATTTTGAAGTGTATATAGTGCTTTCCACCCTCCTAAAATCCTTTTATTTATGCAATCCTCCCAATTAAGCTTATTGTTGAAATCGATCTTGAGGTACTTGTATTCATTTACTTCTTCAACAATGCTTCCTTCAAAGAAGAACGCATGTTGCCTTTGCTTCCTTTTATTAGAGAAAATCATTATTTTGGTCTTACCGGTATTGACTTTGATCCCCACTGCTTTACAAAAATATTCAAGGGCATATAGGTGCATCTGCAATCCATGGGCTGATTTAGCAACCAACACAAGGTCACCAGCATATAGAAGAAGATTTATCACAAACTCCCCCAATCGAGCACCATCCCCACCTTGCAAATTTAGCCACTCTTCCAGTTTGTCAATATATAAACCAAAAATGGTAGGGGATAAAGGGCAACCTTACTTGACTCCGATGTCACTTCTAAAACTTTCTGAAATTCTTGTTGAAGTTCTAATTTTTACTTTCACCTCTTCATAAAGCATATGGACAACAACTCTATGTTGTAAAGGAATTTTGAGTTCTTCCATTCTATGCCACAACTTTTCTCTAGGGACCGTGTCAAATGCCTTTTTGAAGTCAATAAAGCAGCAAAATACTTCTTCTTTGCTACCCCAAACCTTTTCAACAATGTGTCTCAGCGTGATACCATGATCTACTGTAAAATGCTTTGGCCTGAAACCTGCTTGCCCTTTTTCCCTCTTTTCTTTTACTTCTGCCCACTTACTGATTCTATTTTCTACCATGCCATTGAAAAGCTTTGCAGACAAAGGATTGATCATAACGGTTATGTAGTTGGAAGGATTATTAATGTCTCCACTTTTAAAAAGGGGAATTGCTAGACTAGTTGTCCAATCCCTTGGGAATCCTTGTTGAATGACATTGTTGAATATTTCCATGATGTGGGGTTCCAAAATGTTTATTCCCCACTTTAGATATTCTGCTTGAAGTTCAACCAAGTCCTTTGCCTTCCCTGTTTTCAAATTTTTAATTCCTGCCTCCACCTCATGTACTGTGAAAAGCTTTGTAGATGCGTTGATCATGGGAGGAGGCTCAACCTCTAATTCTTTTTCATAGAGTTGCCTTGCATAGTCAAACCACTGATTGGCTGTAATATTATTTTCAAATTGCTTCTTCCTTGGTTGAAATTCCTGCCAAAAAAGTTTTGGGCTATTCTTGCCTAGATACATTAACTCTTCCCGCCTTGTTTGCATGAACTCATATTTTTTCTTTTTTAAAATATGCTTATATAACTTTACATTCATCTTCCCCTCTCCTTCCTTTTTCAAGGTTCTCCTTGCCATTTTACATTCCTCATCAAACCACACATTCACAGGAAAACAATTTGATTCCAATTTCCTATTTTTTTCTCTTTTGCACTTCTTAAGTGCACCCTGGATTATATTTGTTAACTCATGGCTTTTGAGGCTCTGGGGACCAATTTTCTCCTTCTGAATTGATCTCCTCAACATTGTTTTAAAGATAGTGCAATTTTCTTGTGTTAGAAGAATTTTTCCCCTTGATGTCGATTGTTGAGAACATTGGGTTTTTCAACTATTTTGTCTTTCTTTTAACCAGGATAACTTTATATAAATTGGGTTATGATCTGAATTTAAGTCCCAAATATGCTCTCTAATCTTAACTTCATCTATTCTTTCTATTAGGCTTTGTGAACCAATAACATAGTCTATGACACTTGCCCCATTATATGTGTTGCAAGTAAAATTCTCAGACTTTTTCCATCTATCTAGACCATTGCATATAATTAATTTGAAAGCACCACACAATGTAAGCAACTCCTCTCCAAAATTATTACTAACTTTTTCATCTTCTGAACATCTCAACCATCTAGTATTCTCCTCTTCAATGAGCCAAATAGGATTATGATCCTCTTTGCAACAAAGAATACTAGCTGGTTGATTTGTTGTTCTAGTATTGAAATATCCCACTAAAAGAACTTCTCCCTATTGAGAATATACAAAAATATCTTGCTTTAAAGCTGCAAATGGATCTTTGCTGTCCAATCCCTTATTTTTGTAAGTTTTTTATACGTGAGGTGAAAAATAGCATGCTGCAATTCTTATGTTGTTCTCATTCTTTGTTATTTTGAACCATAAATATTGTTTATTTGTATCTTCTTTCAATAACTGAATGGGACGACCTTCTTTTTCTTTCACTAAAACTAGTATTCCTCCATACCCTTTGCCATTTTCTACTGCCTTGTTCCAAACTGCTAACTTCAAATAACTGTCAAACATAGGAGTTTTGCAACCATCGTGTTCATGAGTTTCTGTGAGACAAATTATGTCTCTACCTTCTGCAATAGGCCCTATCCCAAGTCCCATCCTCCAAGGGTAACCTCTATAGTTCCAACAAACTAGACTTAGGTAGACCTGTGTAGGATTTGGTTGCTACGTGGTTTGGCACTCAAGACTCGAATTTGAGCCTTCACCCCTTTTCATCCATGTTGATCTCGTTGTTTTCCTCCCAATTATAGAATAACTATTTTTTCTTCATTGTCAGCTTTCTGCCCTGTTTTTCCATGAGGCCCAAACGCTGCAATAACCGCTTTACCATTGTATAACCATGCTCTTTTGCCTTCGTTTCTTGCTGCTCTAACTTTCTCCACTTCTTCTCTTCTCTCTTTGTGTTGCTTGCTAGTTAAATATTCATCTAGGAAGAAGTGTGAGACTTTCAAGAGTTTCTTTTTGCTTAAGAGACAATGTTTCTCTTACACAATTGCCATGATGAATTTTATAGGTCGAGGTCTTTCCTCACATATCTTTCCCACCCTCCTTGCTTGAAAAATTTTCCCTCTCCACTGCACTTTCTCTCTCAAAAAGTCCCTTGTCAAATTGAAAGTGCTTTCATTCTTTCCATAGTCTCTTATTCTCCCTGATAATACAATTTGTTTATTTATCTTTTCTTTCTTTATGTTATATTTCCTGTGCTCTATGAGAACTTACATCTTCTTTTTCCTCTATCCTGTGACCATTAGGTGTCCTCAACCCTAGTTTTGATTTCTTTTGGAATGTATGTCTTCATGTTCTCTTCTGCCTTATTTTCGGAAATGACTGTTGTTGACTCATTTGTGTATCTACCTGAGTTGTTTTAGAGATTATCACATCTTTGTTTGCTTCCATTGCGTCATTCTTGCTTTGCCATGTTGCCTTTATGTTTTCCCATTCTCGTCTTCCTACCTCTACAACATCTTGTAACATTGTTACATGATCTTTCAAAATTCTATTACATTCCATTAAACATTGATTTGCAAGTGTGATCTCTGAAAGTTTGTGGTCTCTTTCATGTTCACTGGCTTCTAAAATTTCCAACCTTGCCGTAGCTTTCATCAGTTCTTGGACATAGAGATCTGATAACCAAGTAAGAGTTGTAGTTGTGGGACTATAAATGATTGAATCTTCTTTATTTTTGTTGCTATTTTTTTTCTTATTCGTCTGGGTCTGTTTTCTTCTTCTTTGTTCCCATTTAAAGCAGGCAGGTTTGCACTTTAAAATACCTTGGTATTGTTTTTCATTTACCCAAATCCACTTTCCTGTTTTATCAGCTGAATTAATTTTGACTTGGCCCAAATGATTTGTTTCCACAAAATTTGAGATTTCCTTGCCAAATTTAACATTTACTATTGATTGGTTTTCCATTTTGAACCATAACTTGTTACCTATTACAAATTACTTTGAACTTGTTAGCTGTTAGCTGTTACCTATTATGAATTATTTGTTACATGTTACGTGTTACGAGTTCCCTGAGATGGAAGATGTTCTCGCCGACCTGCACTTTCAATCTGTCGGTAGCAGTGCAGTAAAGTCTGTCGTTCTTAAAAAAAAATGAGCACAAGCTGAAACTGTTTGGCGCAACATGTTGACTAGGGCTAAATTCTTCCCGGTCCGCAACTCTGTCATCTAGCTCTATCGTCTTCCCAATCCGCAACTCTCTTACTTAGAAGAGCAAAACACAAAGAGGAAAAACAAGCAGCGACAATACAACACCTACTCCCTGTAGCGGCAATACAACACCTGCAACAATGTGTATTGGCCGTTGGACTCCTCACGGAGACCGTAGGATGCAGAAAACGTACCGTAGCGGGCTTGAAGGTAGGCACCTGATCCTGAAAAATCTCTCCTTTATGTGAGTGAATAAATAAAAAACCAACTCGATCACCTCTTGTTTCGTAACTCTCTTACCCAATAAAGTAGAACAAAGAATTGAACTAAAATATCCTGAAATATGAGAAATGTCGAAGTTGGTCTTAGTTAAGCAAAACCAGCTCTTTCAGGCTCCAAAGGAAATCACACAACATGATCAGGTTCACTATTTCGTTTTACTTGCTTTTGTTTTCCTCTGTTCTCATAATAACACATGCATGGTCGGCCACATCTGTAGTCATTTCGGCAGAAGACTTCTATGAATTGTATGTGTTTTATTTTTATTTTTTCTTGAACAATGAATTTGTATCTGACTTTTCCCTCCTTAATAGACCATTTGGTTTCCCCTTTTGGAGTAGCTGGTCCTCATCAATCTCTTACTAGTGGGGCCTCGAAGCCAATGCTTACCCAATATGTACGATATTTTGGAGTAACCTATGTACTATATTTTACTTACGATATTTTTTCCAATACAAAATCACTTGCTTACCCAAAAAAAAAATTATAAATACTCAATTAAAGCATTATTATGCTAATACTAACTACAAAAACTCAAACACATATTATATTTTCCTTAAAATGTCAATTTATCTCTCTTGAGTTGTAAAAATATACTATTTGTTTTACTTACCCTTGTCTCCTTTGTAGAAATTCAATTCTTCATGTATTCAAGGTTTCATGTAAAGTATTACTACCTTGTATGTTACCCATGTCACCTTAATTATTTTACCATCTATGGTGCATGCTCTTCCAAAAAAAAAACCTTTGAAAGAACTTTAAATAGAATAATAAAACTAGTATCATTATTTTCTCAATGTGTGTAGTCTCATAGTAAGATTGTGTGCATGCCATAATAAAAATTGTGATTCAAAACCACTTAAAAACTCGGTAAGTGTGTTTTTGTATTAAAGTGATTAATTGATTTTTTCATAAATGTATTTCATGTTAATGTAGCAACATCATATCATTCTAATGTCAATGAACACTAAATCCCTTGAGGTGAAAACTTGAAAATTTTATACCCTTCCAAAGGTTTTCAATGTGGAGGATTTCATCATTCTAGGTACTTAATAGATAAATATTAAGTTAAAATGAATTACATCATTCTTACACATGATCATGCATGAAACAAAGGCTACATAGTAGCTTGGCCCTGCCGCTTAGTAGAAAAATAGTGAAACTATATGATTACTATGATATATATTAAAATAATTAGTTACATATACTTTATAAATATGGTTTTAAAATGTGCAACTCTAGACATTCCATTGAATTTTTCTTGCACTTTATATTAACATAAATTTGTGAAATTATGTCATATTATTGATTACACAATTCCTAAAGATATGCACATTTTTTTTTGTCGGTCAAAGTCTAATTTATATTATCATTTCAAAATTTACATCATAAGACAACATTGTTGTGATACATTTGAGCAACTTGAGTTGCAAAAAAGGTCATACTTGTATCGGGTGCATGCCAAGGCAATCGGTGCCATTGGTTATTTCCGGCACAAAACTAGCAAAAAACAAGCAAATACAAAGCTTCATGGAGGGGGATTTGGAGGGGCTGTTGGTGACCTTGCAAAGAAACCTGAACGATTGTGCACATGGTAGTCGACATGCTCAATCTATATTTCCAGTGCTCAGAGGTGGTCATGAGAGCGCCACAGCTGACGTCACAGACTCTCTAGAACATCTAGAGTTTCTTTTCGCATATGCTGAATATCATTAATGTAAGCGATGAGCTCGTTGCATTCTTCATACATTTATTCCCTCATATTGTCTAGATTGAGCTAGATTTGTTGCAATTGAACTGAAAATCACGTCCGGGGTGACCAGAGCGTCAACTTGACCAGGCGACCGGGCTGGAGAGACCGACATGGCATCCACAAAATGCTGACTCTCTGTGGATTATGAATCCGAGCTCAAGTCCCCGTTTGGCCTATGCTCCTCCATCCCGCTACAAGTCCTCCTCTGCGCGCACGTCCATGTTGTCATGGCATGAATTGTCCCTTCCCACACCCTGCCGCTTCCCGGCTATAAGTCCAATTTCCCGCGCGAAGTGCAGCCCGCTGAAATGAAGTGCAACTGCACAGACCACTTCCTGTCATCCAGCCACTAGCACCCGCAAACTCAAAAGACACTATCGCCGTCCTGAGTATCCAATATTTGTTTCTTCCAGTGGTGAAGAGGAGCCTCCACTTGCGTATACACCAAACTGCTGTTGGGCCAGAGTGGCCTCTGAACCTGCACCAATACTGCTTCTTGGACATCTCCACTGTCGCTGCAAACCTCGTCCCCTCAGCAGTCCGAGAATTCCACAATAGACATGCCCAGTTGGGCACCTTCCTTGCCACTAGCCCACCCACTATCACCACCTCGGCAATCCTCTGCTTAGGTATATTACATTGGTATATCACATATTTGATGAAAGATAAATAACAAAATCACTTAATACAATATTATTAAACGTTATATGTTGACAAATGTGAGCTATATTTATCCAAGAATCGAAAATAATAGAAAACGATAAAAGGTTTGCATTGTTTAAGATGAGTCTAATTATTTTGTATCACCAAAATTAATTATAAATATGAATGAAAATAATTATTTTAATGAAAATTTATGGGAAAAATTGTTTAAATAAAGATAATTAAATTAAGTTTTAATTTTTTATACAATTAATAATTATTCTTTATGAATAATGTTTTTAAAAATATATGTTTAATTTAATTTTTTACACAAATTCCTTTTAGCTTACAATTATGGATGAAATTTGACAATGATTTACTTGTTTTGAGATGATTTGTCCATTCACGACTATCAAATTTGATGAAATATTTCAATATAAAATTTCCACATACGTCATAACAATGAATTAAAATAATTCGTACTTTGTGCATGTCACAACAATGAATAAAAGTTTTGTTTAATTACAATGAAATGAAATTTTAACGTCCACGAGACTAAAAATAGTCTATGGGACTATGAGTTCCCTGTTTTTCGCGTTTTTCATTTAAGTCCTTTTCTTATTCAAATTGATGATGAGCTGACCCAAGCTTCAGACAATCCCATTGCTGAAAAGACAATTCCAAGAAACTGATGTTAACATATTCCCATAACTTTCTCTGATGTCTTTGAACGCATCACATTCCAAAATGAAATGTTTTTCCTATTCCACTGCCCTAGACGTGCAAAATGTACACACCCGTTCTTCCCAAACTTCTTTAGGCCTTTTCCACCGTTCTGTTTCACACCAAAGTTGATGCGAGTTGGTTCGTAATTGAGAAATAATAACCTTTTCCCTCCACAAAATGTTAGCTCCAATGTACCCTTTTTGTTGGAGATCATACGTAGGGTTGAATTCTTCAATGTAGTACTTCTTCTTTCTACCCAACTCTTTTCCCCATACCTATTTACGAAACTTATCCATAGAAAAATTCTTTAGCTCCTTGCTATTTCTGGGACAAGAATTGAGGTAGATATTCCATTTTTGCATCCATGTGTAGTTTTGTCTCATCCATGTTTTCTTTCTTTCACTCATGCATTCCTTGAAGATAACATTAGGCCATCTACCTACTCCCATTTGCTCAATTCCTTTTTAGATATATTATGAGCCACACCATAGCAATTGCTTCGATGGGAGTTTCTCCTGTTTCACTCAACATTATCTCATAAGGTATCGAAATTTTTATTTTGAACTTGCTCATGATCAAACGTTTTTGGATTTTCTCAATTTGCTTCCATTTTGAGATAGGGGTGCTGCTAGCCCACAATTCACACCCATATAGCATTACTGATCCGGATTTATGCAAGAACGCAATAAAATACATAAATAGACATAAACACAGAGATGCAGCGGAAACAATACTTCATTTTATTTAAATCAAATGATTGAAATATGCTTATAGACATAATGGAAATAAAAATAGCTAGGGTGCTGGTAGCGTATCTCTCAGAAGAGATGTGGCAGCTACAGACCTCTGAACTGTGTTACAATGAGGCTCGAGGGCCTATTTATTATTGAGAAATAATGGAGAACTCTAAACGTCCAAAAACCTAACCCTAGGAGATGAAGCGCCAAAACTGTGGGTCCCGTTTGGGTAAATTGGTGTTTCAACTTCTCGGGGACGTAACTTTGGCATCCGATCTCCGTTTGACGTGCTCAATAGCTCGTTAGAAAGATCTATCCGAGGAGTACAAATTTCGGTGTGAGAAACATCAATCATGGACCGAAACAAACATTGGTCATGGAGCGACGTTGCTCCTAGTTTTCCCAAAAAACGTCGTTTAGGGCCTCAAAACGATTCTGGAAGTTTAGGACCCGAAAAACTACTAAAAAAATTAAGTTGTGCTGCAACTTAAAAACTGAAAGAACTAATGGTGGGGGTTCAAATGGAATAGGTGGGTGGCCACCAATATCCACCTGGATCATTAAGGCCCCAAAACGGCTCCGGGAGTGCAGGACTCGAAAACCTGCTAAAACTAGTAAGTTGTGCTGAATGTGAAAAGCTGCAAGAATTGATGGTGCGGGTCCAAATTCAATAGCTGGGTGGCCACAGATATCCACCTGGATCATTCCACCCTCCTTAGGAAGCAATTGTCCCCATTTTGTTTAGATCCTCCATGAGATGAGGCAAATTCTGTTGAATTGGGTATTAGATTTGTTGAAGATGTTATGGACCTGCGGGTGGAAATGCTGGATGCGTTTAGTAAATCTGGTTTCTTTATCAGCCTCATATAGTACATGTGTGGATTCTGTATGTATAGTTGCAGGAGGTATGACAACATCAGGCAGCGGTGCGTTGGGGGTCATATCAA
Source organism: Pinus albicaulis (assembly GCA_034641835.2). Taxonomy (NCBI): domain Eukaryota; kingdom Viridiplantae; phylum Streptophyta; class Pinopsida; order Pinales; family Pinaceae; genus Pinus; species Pinus albicaulis. The sequence goes on along the minus strand of CM076581.1, from coordinate 38,003,744 downwards.
TGGAGTGCTTGTCCTGGCAGTGTAGGGGAACCTCTGCGAGTGAGGAGAAAATGTCCTCGTATTCCTCCATGACTTTGTCCATCCGCTGCAGCCGTGCAAGGGAGCCCTGTTTCGAGGTTGTGGCCACAATATTCTTCTTTCCCTATGAGCGAGTTGTAAGGAAAATAAATTTCCTGGTTTGGGAAACAATCTTACTGCGTTGTTTTGCAGTAGTCAAAGAGATGACAGGAGGTGGTACTACCTCCGATATCCTGTACAAGTTATTTCCCAAAGCAATAATAACAGCATGAGGCCTAGAATCATACACAACATGTCACCTCCACAAGTATGGTTGGCCCAATAATACATCAGCTACATCAAGAGGAGCAACATCACATAATACCTCATCTGTGGATGGCTTGATGCTGTACGGAAGGCGGCACTGTTGGCAGATGCAGATATCTCTCCCTGGGTGAAGACACCTAATGGTATATGGTTGCGGGTGTGCTATGGTCGGTAGGCCAAGCCGCTTCACGACCTCTGCTGAAATGAGGTTCTTTTGGCTTCCGCTATCGACAAAGAATTGCAGTGGAGAAGCCTTCACCCACATCTGTGAATGGAAGAGGCGCCCCCCCTCCTCTGGATCCTTGGGATCCTCCCTTTGGATCTTGGTGGTGGCAACAATGGCACTGGGATCCACATCAATGATTTTCTTCCCTTTGTCATTTCCTTTGTCTGGTTCTGACTCAGGATTAGAAAATGCATCTAATTCGGGTGCCTTTAGTTCGGCCACCAACGACTGTTTGGCCCGACACTCGTTTGTGCTATGAGTGGGGTTGTTATGAAATTCACACCACTTCCCTGTGTCCTTATTTGGATTTGTAGTGTTGTTCTGAGTCACCCCACTTTGGCCTTTCCCCTTGTTTTTCGGTTTGGGGGCACCTTTCCCTGGCTTCGGATTCGCAGATCCAAAGTCTCGCTTCTTCTGCTTAGATTTCTGCTCGATCTTAGAGGCATAGCGATATGCCGTGCCAAGCGATGTAATGTCGAGGAACTCCATTTCCTCCTTAATGTGTTTGTGTAGATAGCTGTGGTACTTGAGCACCAAATTTCTCTCTGAATCTTTAATACCCAACTTTGTGCACAAAGTATGGAACAAATTCATTATTTCGTGCACATCTTGATACCTTTGCTGTCGCAACGTGCTCCATTGGATGTATTTTTCCTCATAGCTCCTCATGGGGTAATATTGTTCCTTGATGCCATCTCGGAACGAATTCCAAGTGGGTGTGGCCGAGAACAGAGAGGGTTCCCCTTCGTCCTCTTGCTCACAGTAGGTTTCCCACCAGTCTTTGACATGGGGAGTGGCTTTGAGGAGTGAAAAAATAATATTTTCTCGGTCGGAGAAATCATGGACTGAGAAATACCCTTCTAGAAAATTTAACCATCTATCTACAACTTCTACATCTATCTGGCCTTCAAATACAGGAATGCTAAAGTTTACCTGTACCTTGAAGGGAGTGGCGCCTCCAGAGTGGCTGTTGGATGCAGATGTGTCGTAGGTGGGTAGTCATTGAAGGATCTTGGCAAACTTATCCATCATCACGTTCCTTTGTTTCTTGAGGGCCTCCTCGAGCAATATTTTGATAGGATCTCTTGCTCTCTCGTCTTTCTTTTCTTTCGCCATGGGAGGTCATCGGGGTTTGCGAGGCTGATCTTGCAAGGGTTCAACCAGATCGAGCCCTAACTCCTTATACCCTGACCGTGTTGGGGACATGCAAAGAAAAACAGAGAAAGAGCATACTGCTCTGATAACACTGATCCAGATTTATGTTGGAATTCAATAAAATACAGAAATAGACATAAATACAGAGATGCAGCGGAAACAATACTTCATTTTATTTAAATCAAATGACTGAAATATGCTTACAGACATAATGGAAATAAAAATAGCTAGGGTGCTAGTAGCGTATCTTTGAGAAGATATGTGGTAGCTACAGACCTCTGAACTGTGTTACAATGAGGCGCAAGGGCCTATTTATTATTGAGAAACAATGGAGAACTCTAAACGTCCAAAAATTTAACCCTAGGATATGAAGCGCCAAAACTGTGGGTCTCGTTTGGGTAAATTGGTGTTTCAACTTCCCGGGGACGTAAATTTGGCATCCGATCTTTGTTTGACGTGCTCAATAGCTCATTAGAAAGATCTATCCGAGGAGTATAAATTTTAGTGTGAGCAACATCAGCTCATGGACCCATGTTGCTCTCGGTTTTCCCAAAAAATGTCATTTAGGGCCTCAAAATGGCTCCGGAAGTTCAAGACCCGAAAAAATTGCTAAAAATAGTAAGTTGTGCTGCAACTTAAAAAATGAAAGAAATGATGGTGGGGGTTCAAATGGAATAGGTGGGTGGCCACCAATATCCACCTGGAACATTAAGGCCCCAAAACAGCTCTGGGAGTGCAGGACCCGAAAACAGGCTAAAAATAGTAAGTTGTGCTGAATTTGAAAAGCTGCAAGAATTTATGGTGTGGGTCCAAATGGAATAGGTGGGTGGCCACTGATATCCACCTGGATCAATCACTGGACAAACTAGGATTCAGAAAAACACTTTAATCATTTTCCAATCCCATAACTCTGCCTCTCCACATCTGTTTTGAAGAGCATATAGTGCTTTCTACCCTCCTAAGATTCTCTTCTTTCTGCAGTCCTCCAAATTAATTTTGTTGTTCAAATCAATCCCGAGGTATTTGTACTCATTTACTTCTTCAAGAATTTTTCCTTCGAAGAAGAACATATGTCGACTCTGCTTCCTTTTATTAGAGACAATCATTATCTTGGTCTTGCTAATATTGACTTGCATCTACAAAAATGCTCAAGGGCATATGTGCACATCTGCAATCCATGGGCCAATTTAGAAATTAATACAAGATCATCAACATATGAAAGAAGCTTTATCAAAAAATCCCCCAACCGAACACCATCCCCACCTTGCAAATTTAGGCACTCTTCTAGCTTATCAAATGCCTTTTTCAAGTCAACAAAACAGTAGAAAACTTCTTCTTTATTCCCCCAAACCTTCTCAATAATGTGTCTCAACGTGATGCCGTGATCCATTGTAGAATGCTTCGGCCTAAAACCGACTTGTCCTTTTTCCCTCTTTTCTTTTAATTTTCCCACTTACTCATTCTATTTTCTACCATGTTACCGAAAAGCTTTGAAAACAAAGGATTGATCATAATGGTTCTATAATTGGAAGGATTATTAATGTCTCCACTTTTAAAAAGGGGTATTGCTAGGCTAGTTGTCCAGTATCTTGGGAATCCTTGTTGAATGACGTTGATGAATATTTCCATGATGTGGAGTGCAAGAGTGTTCATTCCCAATTTTAGATACTCTGTTTGAAGTTCAACCAAGTCTTTTTCCTTTCCTGTTTTCAACATCTTAATTCCAATCTCCACCTCCTATAATGTGAAGAGATTTGTAGTTTTTTTGAGCCCCAGGGGAGGCTCGGGCCTCTGATTCTTACTCATAGAGTTGTCTTGCATATTCAAACCATTGATTGGCTGTCATATTATTTTCAATTTTCTTCTTCCTTGGTTGAAGTTCCTACTAGAAAAAATTTGGGTTATTCTTTCCTAGATATATTAACTCTTCTCACCTTGTTTGCATGAACTCAATTTTTTTCCTTTTTAGTATCCGCGTATATAACTTTACACTCATCTTCTCCTTGCTCATCTTTTTCAAGGTTCTCCTTGCCATTTTGCATTCCTCATCAAACCAAGCATTTACAGGAAAAAAATTTGATTCTGATTTCCTATTTTTTTTTCTCTTTTGCAGTTTTCAAGTGCCCTTTGAATTATATTTGTTAACTCATGACTGTTGAAGCTTTAGAATCCAGTTTTCTCTTTCTGAATTAGTCTCTCTAGTATTGTCTTGAAGATGGTACAATTTTCTTGTGTTAAAATAATTTTTCCCCTTGGTAGTGATTGTCGAGAGCATTGGGTTTTTCTCTTATGCTGCCTTTCTTCTACCCATGATAACTTCATATAAATTGGATTATGGTATAATTTTAAGTCCCAATTATGCTCTCCAATCTTAACTTCTTCTATCTTTTCTATCAAGATTTGTGAAAAAATCACATAATCGAGGACACTTGCCCCATTGTATGTAGAAATTATACAAACATATGTATATCAATGGATTCAATCCGATCAAGCAATGTACTAAAGCTAGATACTGGATCCTTCTAGAAATCAATTGCGGAAAAGAAACATGATCGCTAATCACAAAAAGTAAAGAAAGAATCAATTCAAATGACAACACAGATAATTTCCCGGGGAAATCTTGCTTCTAAAAACCGCTCTGTATTCTATTGTATATTCCACAAGGAATCATGAAACAATTACAATGCACTCTTCTCACAAGAGTCTCCTGCAATCTACCTATCCTCTCACACTGATCCAGAAAAAATTGAGCCAACACTTAGCCAATTCTCAGCCTGTCTTCAAACTACCCTGCTCACGCAATTCACGAGGAATGCAATCCCCATTCCTTAGGAATTTTAGCCTTTCTCAACTGCGCAAGTATCATGGGCAATCCTGTGGTGTTTTAACTGCATCTAGGCAGTTTTCTAATAACACAACTGATAATCAACTTCCCATTAACCTTTGTCTCAACTGGGTCTCCACTGGAACTGACATGCATGCAACTATTAATAGTAAATCATTAGTTGCATGTCAGATCACTGCATTTGAATTAAATATGATTTAATTCACTTGACCTCTCACTAGTGCAACAAAAAATTACAACTAGTTCAACTGACTTTAACTCACTTTACTGAGTTAACTGATTTCTCATGCATTAAACTCATGCACTTAACTGCAACTTGAACTCTAAAACACATAGAATCTCTCTGCATGCATCACCAACCACCCTCAACTCGAAATTCATGAGCTAATTGAGTTTATCACACTCAGTTAACTATTACAAGTGTTTATGACATAAGATTACAATTTATTGTCCAATTTAATTAAGGTATAATTAAATTACACACATTTCCAATTTATTAAATAAATTTAATTTCACACTAATGTATCGCTAGAACCCATCACTACATGACCTGTGGTCCCACACTAGTGTGTGTTCTATCGTATTGTTTCTGGATGCCAATTTCACTGTTTTTTGTTGCAAATTTCAACACTCCCTCTCAACAAGAAAGGAATCAATATGTCCCAATCCGGTACCTTTGGAATGTTCTTGCATGGGCACATGCACCTCTTACATGCAACATGCAACTCTTGCATGCAACAATTCTCTAGTGTTGTTCGCACTTGCAACTCTTGCATGCAACACTTCTGAAATATAATAGTCTCCAAACAACTGAATCAATATAATGCATCTGTCATCAGAGTCTTCTGATTGATGTTACCTACTGCACATGTCTACTGAACTGTCTGCATTGTTGACATCTGCATCCATGCACTCTGCACTGCTTCCAACTTTGATCTGCGCACCAGTATCCGACACTTGTCACTCTGATTTCTGTCCTCCTGACATCTGACTGCATCAATCTAACTGATCCTGCTACTGCTGTATTGTGGGCTCCTCGTAGCCAGGTTCAATCCATGAGACACATCATCTCAATGAACCCTGCATAATTTCTTCATGGGATTAATTATGCACATCACCCCACCTCTCACATGGAGGTATAGTTGCATGTACTCCCTCTGCCCATCTGGCTCGAAATTTCCCCCTTCTGGAGGTCTTTGCATGAGTGGTTTCTGCCACTCCATAACCCTCATCTTATGGCTGCTCCACATCTTGAGGTTCATCCTTAAGAACTAAGAGTTCCTCACCTGCATGCAAATCAAGCTCCCTCTTAAGAGACAATTGCATGGATTTCTCACACTTCCCCATGGTACATCTCTTGCATGTGTCTATCTGCACAAGAGTACCCTTTGGAATCCCCATAGAAATCTATTGCATGACCTTCAAAGCTCCGTGGTGTAGATGGCCCAATCTCTTGTGCCATAACTCACTCTCATCCTGGCTCACCACTTTGTCTGCTTTACCCATCAATGCTGCGCAACCATCTACATCAAGTTTATGGAGATTCTTCACACGAATCCCAATCTTCTTGGTTTTTCCTATGGATTTATGTGGAAGGAAATCTTTCCCTTCACTGAAAACCACATCATAACCTCTATCCTCCAACATTGTGACTGAAACTAAATTCTTTTTCAAGCTTGGTACATGCATTACATATTTTAATTAAAATTTTTTACCTGTCTGTCTCCGGAAAGTAACTGTACCAATCCCGGTAGCGCTATACCTTCCGTCGTCACCCATTTCGATATGCATCTGGAGGTCCTTCTCCTCCAAGCTACTGAAAAGTTCTTTGTCTCCTGTCATGTGGAAAGATGCACCACTATCCCAAGTACCACCCCAATCCCATCGCACTTGAGACCATGCATGTGATGAGCGAGAAATCAAGCTCAAATTGTGAGGCCAAAGCCTCGCCAGCTGCAGATCCTGAAGCCTTCTTGTTCTTCTTCTCTTATGGACAATTAGTGGCATAATGTCCATGCTCGTGACAGTGAAAACACTTCACTCTAGACATGTCGTGCTCCTTGAATTCTTCGCCGGTCTCAGATTTGGAATAGGATTTATTTCCCTTCCCCTTCTTCGCCTTACCAGCCAAGGCACAATTCTCTTCATCATCTTCCTTAGATCAAGATCCATCCCTAGTATTTCGCCTGAATTCTTCTTGTACCAAATCCAACCAAAGTCGTTCCTAATCTGGCAACTTTTCCCTCCCATTGATAAAGTCCTGATAACTATGCCAACTCTTAGGAAGGCCTAGAAGAGCTAGGCTCACCAAGTCATCATCCGCGACAGTAATTCCGACGCTCCCAAGCTCATCCCGGCATTGGAAAAACTTTGTTATCGGAATAGTGTCGCCTTTCTCCATTTTGATTTTCCTAAGCTTGTCCTTCATTGCCAATTTTCTATGATCACTGCTGCTCTAAAAAAGATCCGTCAAAGCCTTCCACATTGCATATGGAGTCGCTTTGCTATGGTTACTTGAGACGATGTGGTCTTGTACTCCCTCGAGTAAGATCCTCCTCGCCCTTGCAACCTTCTTTTGCCAAGCATCAAGATTTGCGTCATCTACTGTAGCGGGTTTGGGAATGTCATTATCAATGAATTCTTTCAACCCATTTTCCTCCAATACTACCTCCATTCTATATTTACACACAATATAGTTAGAGCTGCCCTCGAGTGCATACTCCAATCTCATGCCAAATAAAGCCATTTCAATCCTTATCCACCTGTCGCACCAAGAATACTTTTGCAAATTCAGATTCTATTCAGTCACAAACTCAGCTTCGCCTCCACTATAGTGATTTCCTATGCTCTGATACCATGTAGAAATTATACAAAGATATGTATATCAATGGATTCAATCCAATCAAGAAATGTACTAAAGCTAGATACTGAATCCTTCTACAAATCAATTGCGAAAAATAAACACGATCACCAATCACAACAAGTAAATAAAGAATCAAATCAAACCACAACACAGATAATTTCTCGGGGAAAGCTTGCTGCTCAACATCCCTCTATCTTTTATTGTATATTCCACAAGGAATCATGAAACAACTACAATGCACTCTTCTCACAAGAGTCTCCTTCAACCTGCCTATTGTCTCACACTGATCCAGACAAAATCGGGCCAACACTTAGCCAATTCTCAGCCTGTCTTCAGCCTGCCTTTCTCATGCAATTCATGAGGAATGCAATCCCTATTCCTTAGGAATTTTAGCCTTTCTCAACTACGCAAGTATCATAGGCAATCTTGTGGTGTTTTAACTGCATCTGGGCAGTTTGCTAATAACACAACTGATAGTCAACTTCCCTTTAACCTTTGTCTCAACTGGGTCTCCACTGGAACTAACATGCATGCAACTACTAATAGTAAATCATCAGTGGCATGGCAGATCACTACATGTGAATTAAATCTGATTTCATTCACTTGACCTCTCACTAGTGCAACAAACAATTATAACTAGTTCAACTGACTTTAACTCATTTTACTGGGTTAACTGATTACTCATGCATTAAACTCATGCACTTAACTGTGACTTGAACTCTAAAACACATAGAATCACTCTGCATGCCTCACCAACCACCCTCAACTCTAAATTCATGAGCTAATTGAGTTGATCACACTTAGTTAAATATTACAAGCGTTTATGAGATAAGATTACAATTTGTTGTCGAATTTAATCAAGGGATAATTAAATTAGACACATTTCCAATTTATTAAATAAATTGAATTGCACACTAATGTATCGCTAGGACCCACCATTACATGACCTGTGGTCCCACACTAGTGTGTGTGCTGTCATGTTGTTTTTGGATGCCAATTTCACTGTTTCTTATTGCAAATTTCAACATTGTATGCATTGCAAGTGAAGTTCCCAGACCTTTTCCATCTGTCCAGACCATTGCAAATAATTAAGTTGAAAGCTCCACACAGTGTAAGCAATTCCTCTCCAAAATTATTGCTAACTTTTTCATATTCTGAACATCTCATCCATTGGGGATTATCCTCTTCAGTGAGCCAAATGGGATTATGATCTTCTTTGCAACAAAGAATACTAGCTTGCTGATTTGTTGTTCTAGCATTAAAATCACCCACTGAAAACACTTCTCCCTGTTGATAGTACGCGGAAATATGTTGCTTTAAAGCTGCATACGAATCCTTTTTGTCTAGCTCCTTATTTTTGTAAGTTTTTGATACTTGAGGGGCAAAATAACATGCTGCAATTCTTATGTGATTCTCAATCTCTGATATTTTGAACCATAAATATTGTTTATTTTCATCCTCTTTCATTAGCTGAATGCGACGACCTTCCTTTTATTTCACTAAAACTAGTATTCCCCCATACCCTTTGCCATTTTCTGCTACCTTGTTCCAAACTGCTAACTTCAAATAACCGGTAAACATAGGAGTTTTGCAACCATCATGTTCATGAGTTTCTGTGAGACAAATTACGTCTCTGCCTTCCGCAATAGGCCCTACCTCAGGTCTCCTCCTCCACGGGTAGTCTCTACAATTCCAACAAACTAAACTTAGGTAGACCTAGGTAGGATTTGACTGCTACGCAGTTTGACACATAAGACTCAAATTTGAGTCTTTGCGCCTTTCCATCCATTTTTCTCTTATTGTTTTCCTCCATATTAGTGAATTCTCTGTTTTTTATTTACTGTGAGCTTGTTGCCCTATTTTGTCCTGAGTCCCAAAAATTGCAATAACTGCTTTACCATTTTACAACCATGCCCTTTTCCCTTCATTTATTGCTGCCCTAATTTTATTCACTTCTTCCTTTCTCTCCTCTTGTTGTTTGCTAGTTAAATCTTCATCTAGAAAGAAATGTGAGCCTTTCAAGAGTTTTTGTTTGCTCAAGAGATGGTGTTTGTCTTGCACGGTTTCCATGGTGAATTTTATGGGACGAGTCTTCTCTTCACTTATCTTCCCCACGCTCCCGTTTTGCAAATTTTCCCTTTCCAATGTAGTTTCTCTTTCAGAAAGTCCCTTCTCAAATTGAGAGTACTTTCATTCTTCCCATAATATCTTATTCCCCTGATAATAAAGTTTGTTTCCTTGTCTTTTGTTTCTTTGTGTTCTCTTTCATGTGCTCTATGATGCAGGGGCATTAGGCTCAAGAAAATTCCTTGTATTTTAATAGACTTAGGGGTTTTGTGTTTTCAAGGGAGTTGGTTTCTTATGTGATGTTTTGAGTGATTTTAATGAGAATTAATTAAATATTGTGAGGAATTTTGTAAATGTTTTTGAATGTTGGAGAACATGAGAGAATTAGGCTAGTCGAGAGTGTATAGAGATTGAGAAATTTAGGAATTAATCATAAATCCTAAATTAGAATTGGTTTCATGATTTTGCGATGAAAGAGGATCCTTAGGGGTTAGTTGAGGCAAATGAGGAGTTAGAGGATATTCAGGTTTTTGTTGAGAGGATGAAGGATTTGAAACCAAAAATTGTTTTCAGAACCTTTTGTATAAAAATGAATAAGCCTCAAGACATTAAAAACATAAGGTAAGGTAGAACAGAGATAGAGAAGTAGAGTTTGAATTGTAAGCCTACGGGCAGAATAAGGAAAAGGCCACTGATACAGAAGATCAGGCCAGAGGAATAATTCCTATGTAAATATTGATTTTAATACAGAAAACTCAATTTCTGAGTTTGTGCTTTGAGTGTATATTGTGTGCAAGTGAAATTGACAGGAACAAGGGAAATTCTGTCATTTTATATTCAAGCTACATTTTTAAGAGATTGTGTGGTTTGAGGGTGAATGTTCATTTATTGAATTCTGCGTGATTGAGAAAATTAGCATCGATCACAGAATGGATCGATGCCATTAAAGAATTGCTTGAACTTCTAAATTGAGGTATAAATTGGCCTGGATGTATTTTGCAATTGGAGTTGACATTGTATAAAGCATTTCAAGGAGAAATTAGACGTTCTATTGTGAATACACAATGCAGTGAGATTCGGGGATGAAGTCACATTTGAGGTTTTATTGTATTTATAATCGATGGATAAGAACCACAGACAATGAATAGTAGAGGTTAAAGCCATGTGTGGAATGAATGCGAGAGAGGGTTTGAAGACTGGTTGACATCATTAAAACAAAACGATGGAGTAAAGGAGAAGTCATAGTGCAGTGAATAAAAATCGATGGTTGTTTGAACAAGCATACAGAGGAGCTGTAACGAAAGAAATTGGATGTGGAATTAGGAGTAAACGTCAAAGGAGTGGAACTTTGAAGGCACAGAGGAAGCGTGGTGAAACTATGCGATTGGAACCCTGAAGTAGTTTTGAAAAACAACAGATGGTTTTCACGTAGGTTGAGAATGGTAAGTGGTAAATCCTTAATCGAACGTGATAGCATTCAGGTGGTGACACGTAGCAGTGCAATACCATTGATTTCACATTGCTTTGGAGCAATAAAGTGCTGCGGTTAATTGAATACTATATCCGTCCGATCATAGACATCGCAGATCCGATGGTGTTCACACCCGAAGTTGCGCAGAGGTTAACGAAGGTGTGGACCTGACAGTGGAAACATGTAAGTTAAATGTCATGCATCTTGAAATGCGATATCCGTTGGATGTACACATAGATCGGTTTTGAAGTGCGATAGCCGTGGATTGATGGGTATCAATATTGACGGTGTAAAGATCGAGGAGTTGAAGATCTACGGTTGAAATCAAAGGTGTAAAGCTATTCGGAGGAAAGCGGAAAGGTGACTTAGTAAGTTGTGGGGCCAAACATAATTTTGGTGCTTTGGGTTTTTAACCAAAGTCGAATTTCTAAAAAGTAATGAAATGATAAGCTGTGGGCCCGAAAGTTTATGTTACTATTTGTTGGCCCGAAAGTGAATTTTATTATGGTTTTAACCATAGGTTTTAAGAAAAGAAGCAAAGCTTCCACATGAAAGGTCACCATATATGATGGTTGAAAAATGGGTATTTAACCAAGGTTAAATATATGGATTCAAAGTTCATGAAATGGGTTTTGATATATGGTTTATAACCATAGGAGATAAAGAAGGGAAACAACTTCCGCATATGAAGTTTGTATTGTTGGGTTTTATAACCATGGGATAAAAGTGAAGAAATCTTCTTTGAAGATTAAATAAGAAGCTTCCGGGCTAGAGTATTGGATTACATGTAAGTGGGTATGCATTTTTAAATTTTATATGCATATTGCGGGTTTATGCTACTGTGGCAGCATCATTTTGGTATCAGAGCAGGAAAAGCTCTTTTGAAAGTTAAATTATTTTTTAATTAAATCAGAATGCATGTGCGATGAGGGAAGAAAGAGGAGATCAAATATTAAATCTGATAAGTAGCAGATACACAAAATTGAAGTGAACAGGCATTTGCAGAAATAAATGAAAACAATCCAATCAAAGTACAAGTGAATGAAGAGAACAAGGTCGTGCAGAGATCTTGAAGGTGAGATAATTTTAATCTGGTTTGAAAATTGTGATTATAGAATTCTGGTTGCAGACAAGATGAAGACAAAGATTTTGATGATGATGGTAGTGAACCTAATATTCTAGCGAAAGGTTGGATAGGGAGAACAACTGAAGTGTTCTCAAGAGAAGGTGAGTTGAGGATATAAGCCTAGAGAGAGCAGAAGAGGGTGCTCAAGAGGTTCTATAAATAGAGAACTAGTGCTTGCCAAAAGACCAAGTCCAGGGAGGGGATTGGTGAGGTAAGTGGCAACAGGGAGGAATTGCTGTTGCAGAGGCTTAATGCAACTCATAGTGAGTGAGGAGCTCATGAAGAAGATGATCATGGAGGATCAGAGAAGAGGTTCTAAATAATGCCACAAAGATATTGCAGTGATGAAGGTACAACTAGAGGTACTACAAGGATGGCTGCAAGAGACAGGGAATGAATGCCAAAGACATGGATGGAAAATGAGGAAATGGGTTAGATGGAACCTATTGCAAAAGAAATGGAATGCTAAGCTGATGAACAAGTTTAGAGAACTTGAACAACTACATATTTCTTTGTTGGAAAAGGAAAGACTCAAAGGAGTTGAGTCACAGGAAATAGGATTTTCCAGAAACCAGAAAGTACATTGTGGAAAATTGGTGCTTGAGGAAGCAAACGAGACTGAAAAGTATTGTTGTTTTAAAACTAATGATTTGTGTGTGAATATAGGTACATCACAGGATGTTGAACAAACTTTGAAGTTTGTTAAGGAGAAGAAGTTGAATCTGAATTCTGTTCAGAATGATGCTGAGATAGAAAAATCTCAGAAAGAAATGAAGACAGAGGGGTCTAATAGAAATATTAAATAGAATATTGAAATAGAGGAAGAAGAACCATCTAATGATTGGTCAATAACAAGTGAAGGTATGGAAAGTTGTGTGAATTTTCCAAATTCTACTCCAATTGAAGTTGTTGAGTTATATAGAAAGTTAGATCTTCAGAGAAGAGAGTTGGAAAAGCAGAGGATCTATACTCAGGATAAATTGCTGAATGTGAAAGACAAGGAAATTGTAATGAATGACAGTCAGGAAACAGAAGATAAGGATGTAAGAATGATTCAACAAATTGAAGAAATTCATTATTGTGAACCAGAGCAGAGAGACATTTTTGAAACAAATAATATGAAGGAGAGACTAGCTGATAGTCTCATGGAGAATTTAAATCAGCATACTAATGTGCTGACAAAGGATTTAGAAGCAAACTCAAAGCAACATAATGAAATGTTGCCAGAGGAGGAAGAGGTATTGAAACCTTGTATTTTTAATATTGATAATTCATGTGTTAATTATGCAGACAAAGAAGGACAACAAATGAAAAATGTCAGAGAATTTAATGAAAAGGAAACTATGTTAGCTGAAAACATAGTGGAGGATCATCATTCTATCATGGTGATTGGAACAATGGAGATAACCCTGGAAGATGGAAAGAAAGATAGTGAAATTTTTTTGAGTCATGAAAGAGACTTAGAATTGCAAAAAGAAGATTTGGTGACTGGATCATCAAATGAGACCATTGGGTATTGTGATTTTGAAATTGATAACTTGACTTTGTTTACAGGTGTTGCAGAAGACAATCCATCTCTTGGAGTTGTCTTGAATGAAGATGAACTGTTGCAGAAGAAGGAACTCATAAATTCCAAGGAAGGTGAGACAGTCATGTCTCATATGAAGGAACTTGTTATTATTGATGACATGGAGGAGTTTGCTTGTTTGATTGGCCAAAAGAAGACTGTAGGACAGACTTTTAGAACTGCCATAGTGATAAAGAATCAGAATTCTATTCTGATAAAGGATGAAGATATAGAGTTTGAGTTGATTGACAGAATCAATCAAGAAGGTGAAGGACAATCACTGAAGGTTGTTAAAGAAGAAGAAGAAGGTTATGATGAAACTAAATTGCAGCATATTGATGATATGAAACATGTTCAAAAGAAATGGTTGAAATGCTTGCTAGAAACAATTATACCATAAAAAGGAATTGCAGACACTAAAGTGAAAATTCTAGAAGTTGTGGAAGAGGCAGGAGGAGATACTAGTTTGTCAAATTTGATTATGCTTACTAGTATACAAGGAACAGTGAATGATTATGTTGCTGTGGTTAAAGAATCAGAAGATAATTTATTTTTTAAAAATAAATTTGCAGGTGGTGAGCAGAAGAAGAATGTTGCAGAGGGAGATATCTTAAGAGATATTCAGGAAGTTTGGGAGGTAGCAACAACAACAACAACAACAACAAAAGCAATAGTATTTGGAGTAATATTAGCAACATAAATTGAAAGCAGCAACAAAAGGCAGAGTAATTTCCAGACAAAAGATAAACTAGGCATAGAGATTGAAAGCATAAGAAGATTGATGATGAAGGTGTCTCATAGGAAGACAGCAGCAAGAAAGAAAAGTAACAACAACAAAGAAAAGACAAGAACAGACTGTGAAAGCATAGCTAGTGGAAAGATGCAGAATAAAATATGGAAGCCTGGAGAAGTACAACAGAAGAATGATACAACTTATGGACATAAAAAAAACAGAGTATGGGATCCAAGAGGCAAAATATTGGAAGCACATGATCAGGAGATCATGATAAATTTCTACTTTGGGAGTCTAATGCAGGAGCATTAGGCTCAAGAAAATTCCTTGTATTTTAATAGACTTAGGGGTTTTGTGTTTTCAAGGGGGTTGGTTTCTTATGTGATGTTTTGAGTGATTCTAATGAGAATTAATTAAATATTGTGAGGAATTTTGTAAATGTTCTCGAATGTTGGATAACATGAGAGAATTATGCTAGTTGAGAGTGTATAGGGATTGAGAAATTTAGGAAGTAATGGTAAATCCTAAATTAGAATTGGTTTCATGATTTTGTGATAAAAGGTGATCCTTAGGGGTTAGTTGAGGCAAATGAGGAGTTAGAGGATATTCAGGGTTTTGTTGAGAGGATGAAGGATCTGAAACCAAAAATAGTTTTCAAAACCTTTTGTATAAAAATGAATAAGCCTCAAGACATTAAAAACATAAGGTAAGGTAGAACAGAGATAGAGAAGTAGAGTTTGAATTGTAAGCCTAAGGGCAGAATAGGGAAAAGGCCATTGATACAGAAGATCAGGCCAGAGGAAGAATTCCTATGTAAATATTGGTTTTAATACAGAAAACTCAATTTCTGAGTTTGTGTTTTAAGTGTATATTGTGTGCAAGTGAAATTGACAGGAACAAGGGAAATACTGTCATTTTATATTCAAGCTACATTTTTAAGAGATTGTGTGGTTTGAGGGTGAATGTTCATTTATTGAATTCAGCTTCGATCACAGAATGGATTGATGCCATTAAATAATTGCTTGAACTTATAAATTGAGGTATAAATTGGCCTGGATGTATTTCAAAATTAGAGTTGACATCGTATAAAGAATTTCAAGGAGAAATTAGATGCTCTGTTGTGAATACACAATGCAGTGAGATCTGGGGTTGAAGTCACATTTGAGGTTTTATTGTATTTATAATCGATGGATAAGAACCAAATACAATGAATAATAGAGGTTAAATCCATGTGTGGAATGAATGCCAGAGAGGGTTTGAAGACTGGTTGACATCATTAAAATAGAACGATGGATTAAAGGAGAAGTCATAGTGCAGTGAATAAAAATCGATGGTTATTTGAACAGGCATACAGAGGAGATGTAACGAAAGAAATTGGATGTGGAATTAGGAGTTAACATCGAAGGAGTGGAACTTTGAAGGCGAAGAGGAAGCGTGGCGAAACTATGCGATTGGAACTGTGAAGTGGTTTTGAAAAACAACATATGTTTTTCGCGTAGGTTGAGAATGGTAAGTGGTAAATCCTTAATCGAACGCGATAGCATTCAGGCGGTGACACGTAGCAGTGCAATACCGCCGATTTCACGTTTCTTTGGAGCAATAAAGTGCTTGGGTTAATTGAATGCGATATCCATCCGATCATAGGCATCGGAGATCCGACGGTGTTCGTACCCGAAGTTGTGTAGAGGTTAACGAAGGTGTGGACCCGACGGTGGAAACAGGTACGTTAAATGTCATGCATCTTGAAATGCGATATCCGTTGGATGTACACATAGATCGGTTTTGAAGTGCGATAGCTGTGGATTGATGTGTATTAATATTGACAGTGTAAAGATCGAGGAGTTGAAGATCTACGGTTGAAATCAAAGGTGTAAAGCTATTCGGAGGAAAGCAGAAAGGTGACTTGGTAAGTTGTGGGGCCAAACATAATTTTGGTGCTTTGGGTTTTTAACCAAAGTCGAATTTCTAAAAAGTAATGAAATGATAAGCTATGGGCCCGAAAGTTTATGTTACTGTTTGTTGGCCCGAAAGTGAATTTTATTATGGTTTTAACCATAGGTTTTAAGAAAAGAAGCAAAGCTTTCGCGTTAAAGTTCACCATATATGATGGTTGAAAAATGGGTATTTAACCAAGGTTAAATATATGGATTCAAAGTTCATGAAATGGGTTTTGATATATGGTTTATAACCATGGGGTATAACGAAGGGAAACAACTTCCGCATATGAAGTTTGTATTGTTGGGTTTTATAACCATGGGATAAAAGTGAAGAAATCTTCTTTGAAGATTAAATAATAAGCTTCCGGCCAGAGTATTGGATTACATGTAAGTTGGTATGCATTTTTAAATTTTATATGCATATTGTGGGTTTATGCTGTTGTGGCAGCATTATTTTGGTATCAGAGCAGGAAAAGCTCCTTTGAAAGTTAAAGATTTTTTTTAATTAAATCAGAATGCATTTGCGATGAGGGAAGAAAGAGGAGATCATATATTAAATTTGATAAGCAGCAGATACACAAAATTGAAGTGAACAGGCATTTGTAGAAATAAATGAAAACAGTGCAATCAAAGTACAAGTGAATGAAGAGAACAAGGTCGTGCAGAGATCTTGAAGGTGAAATAATTTTAATCTGGTTTGAAAATTGTGATTGTAGAATTCTGGTTGCAGACAAGATGAAGACAAAGATTTTGATGATGATGGCAGTGAACCTAATATTCCAGCTAAAGGTTGGATAGGGAGAACAACTGAAGTTTTCTCAAGAGAAGGTGAGTTGAGGATATAAGCCTAGAGAGAGCAGAAGAGGGTGCTCAAGAGGTTCTAGAAATATAGAACTAGTGCTTTCCAAAAGACCAAGTCCAGAGGGGGGATTGGTGAGGTAAGTGACAGCAGGGAGGACTTGTTGTTGCAGAGGCTTAATGAAACTCATAGTGAGTGAGGAGCTCATGAAGAAGATGATCATGGAGGATCAGAGAAGAGGTTCTAAAGAATGCCATAGAGATATTGCAACGATGAAGGTACAAATACTACAAGGATGGCTGCAAGAGACAGGGAATGAATGCCAAAGACATGGATGGAAAATGAGGAAATGGGTTAGATGGAACCTATTGCAAAAGAAATGGAATGCTAAGCTGATGAAAAAGTTCAGAGAACTTGAACAACTACATATTTCTTTGTTGGAAAAGTGATGCAGGGGCATTAGGCTCAAAAGTTACTTGTACATAAAGTAGACATAGGGGGTTCCATGTTCTTAAATATTCTTGTAAATATTAATATTTTGAATGTTTTGGTAGGAAATTGTAATTATCCTCAAGTCATTTTGAGAACATGAGAAGTTGGTGGAGACAAGAATACGAAGAGTCAGTTTAGGATTAATTTAGTTATTGAGTCTAGATTCAGGAATTGGAATACTAAGAGTTGCTGAACTGTCTGGAGACCTGAACCGATTCAGGTCATCCTTGTGGTATAAATGTAACCCTGAAGAGTCTAAATAGGAGAGGAGAGAGAGAGAGAGAGAGAGAGAGAGAGAGAGAGAGTTGGAGAGGTAGAGAACCTCTTCAACGACAGAATAGGAGGATAATGGCCACCGAATTGAATATCTGTCCTGTCATGAATTGTAAGAATTAGCTGAGATTTATCACCTGTATATGTATGTATATATATATACCTGTTTATGAAGAATTTTTTATGAGTTACATGTGTGACTTTATGTCTTCTTGGTCGAATTGTATGAGGAGATTATCTCAGTGTAATTGTGCAATTGTTGGTTTAATTCTATGTGAAGAATGCCTGTATCTGCATGAACTGGGTGTAATTAAGACTCTGTGATTTATTTAAGAGTCTGTCTATGCGATCAGTGATGAGAATGTGTGGTAAATCCCTGTGTTAAGACCACTGGCAATATATGGATTCATCCCAAGGAGCAGTTGTATAATCCATGTGAAGAGCCACGCCGAGGTATTGATTAGTTGTGAGTCTCGGTGTTAACTGTGTGATAGAACCCCGTGTTAAGTGCCGTGACAGTAGACTGTGTGTCATTGAGCAGCGGCATGAGAACGTTATGGTCGAGAGTTATGCATAAGTGAAACCCCCATTACAAGAATAGGCCCGTTCTATTGTGAACGGAGAGTGTTTTCCCAAGAATCAACCGTCGAGCGAATAATAGAATCCGTGTTAACCCTGGCGGAACTCGAGAAAAAGGAGTGGAACCTGAGCGCAACAGAGTAGAGCGGAACTTGGAGCGTGGAAAGAGTGGAACCGTGACCAAGATGAACAGTAATGGTGGGTTGGAACGAACCAGTGGGTTTCATCGCACCACCTTCCGTCGGGTAAGCGGTTTTCTCCATTCGCGAGCGATTCCATAGAAAGATCGACGCGTGTCCCTGAATGAATTTGGAAAACCACCTTCCACTGTGCGCCATCGCGCGTTATTGTTCGTGCAAGTTGCCCGAGTGATATCCGTCGGACCGTAAGGAGTGGGGCGATGCAATAACAACCGTTGGATGGTGCGTGGATTTAACGAAGGTATGAATTGGGTTGCGTGTTGACTCCACATTGGAAAATGCGTTGTATGTGTGGGCCCCAAGTCAAAGTTCTAATTGATCGGGACTGTTCGACTAAGGTTTACGAGTTAATAAAGGTATGCCGCTTATTGTGGGACTTCGTTAATAATTGAAGAACACCGTAATATATATATGGATGTATTACATATAATGGGATATGTGAACGTGGGTTAATATATGTACATGCCGAGGGTCAATTAATATGGTTCTAATAGCCCAAAGTATTATGTTGCGTATAATGGTTGTATATGCGAAGTTGGCGCATATGTATACATAATGGACTGTCGGGTTATAACTGTAGAGGAGTGTTGAATTAATATCTCAATTCTCTGAATTGAGATATTAAAATAACCCAGACTTATTTATTGAATTTGCCAGCGTAGAATAAGGGAAGTGTGAGATTGCCCGGATTGGGAAATGATTGGGCATGAAACTTTGGATGCATTTACACGTAGTTGAAGTTGGGACCAAGGTAAACTGGGGCTAAGGGAGGGCCCCACTGTCAAGTGGTGTCAGAGCTAGAATTTAGTTAGCTCGCTGAAAAGTTTGTTTTGGAAATGCACATGTACTGAACAAGAAAGAAAAGTTGAAGTCTGTTTAACAGAAGACTGCAGGTTTGGAAGCCTGACATGCAACATACATATTTGAAGTGAACAGGATTGTGGAGTGAGTGGAGGATAGGATCACGATCTTGCAGGTAATTAACTTTAATCTGATTTGAAATTATAGTTGCAAAATTATGGTTGCTAAAAATTGAAGACATAGTTTGATAGTGAAGGTAGTGAGCCTGGTATTCAGCTAGAGGTTGGATAAGGAGGACATTTGTAGTGTTCTCAAGAGAAGATGAGCAATGTTTAACTCTGGTTGAAGGATTTTTTGCAGAAGTCAAAGTGCAGACAATTGAAGACATCTCAGCAGAAGTAGATCACAACTTTGAGAGCAGTGATAGAAGAATCCAGTAAGGGATTTTGAGTGCAGAAAGAGTGTGGCAGAACCTAGAAGATTCCCAACAAAGGTTGGATGAGCAGAGAGCAGAGGTGTTCTTGAGAGAAGTTGCAGAGTGAAGCCTATAAGGTTCTTGCAGATAAGGGGACCAGTACTTGCCAAAAGCCATAGCTCAGGAGAGAAGCCTGGTGAGGTAAGTTGCAACAAGAGAGCTTGCTGTTGCAAAGGCTTAGTGCAACTTGTGAGTGAAGAACTCCTAGAGAAGAAAATGGCTACTGAGAGCCATAGCAGAGACTGCAGAGATTGCAGAGGTTCTCGGAGAAGCCACAACAGAAGAGTGAGTGAATATGCCAAAGAAAATGACATGAGGAAGAGACTCACAGATGAAGAATATTTGAAGGAACTTGCTGAGATCAGGGAAGAGTTCAATAGATTGAAACTGAGGATAGAAGGAAGCCAAAGATTTGGTTGGCTCATGAGGAAGAATGTGAAATGGCAACCATTACAGATGAGGTTGAGGCAAAAGAAGATTTATTTGTTGAGAGAAGAACTCAGAGCAGCTGAGTTGGAAGAAGAAATTTCTGCTTGTGAAGCAGAACAGAGCACAGATTAAGAGTGGAGACCTGCAGGAGATTTGGTGAGACATAGTGAAGACTTGAGGTAGCAAGAATCTTGTCTTGCTAAGGAGGAAATCATTGAGGAATTCCTGAGTTATTGGACAAGTCCAGATGATGTGAGGGCTTGTGTTCTTGAGTCTGACAAATGTGAAGTGATGAAAGACTCCACAGAGGAAGAAGAACCTAGAGTTCTTGAGGCAAAGATGGAAATTGAAGATTCCATGTGCAGACCTGTTCAAGAAGAAGTGCTTGAGGGAGCAGCCAAGACTGAAGAGTCTTGTGATTTGAAAACTAAAAAGTTGTGTGTGTTTGCAGATACACCACTGGAAGATGAACAAGCTTCAGAGTTTGTTGGTGAGAAGAAGACATTGAATCTGAAATCTGTTCAGATCAATGCTGAGATAGTGAGGAAGAATCAACATTCCATGCTGACAGAGGATGAAGATACAGTGGCTAGAGAACTTGATTGGATCTCCAGAATCCATCAAGAGGATGAGAGACAATTGCTGAAGATTGCCCACAAAGAAGAAGATAATGCTGAGTCTAACTTCCAGCATGTTGAAGATATAAAACAAACACATGAGAATTGGTTGAGTTGTTTGTTGAGAGCATTTGAAGATGAGAAAGGGATTGCAGAGCCTGGAGCAAGGATGCCTGAAGCTGTGAAGAAGAGAGGAATAGATACTAGCTTGCAGAATCAATTTCTGTTTACTAGTATACTGGATGAGTATGTCACTGCTGGTAGGAAATTAAATGGTGAATTTTTTTCTGAGAGTGAATTTGCAGATGATGAACAAAAGAAAGGTGCTGCAGAGGGAAATATCCTAAGGGATATTCAGGTTGGTTGCACAGAGGCAACATTGGCAGCAACAACACCCATGGTGGCAGTAGATGCAACATGGAGGATGACACTCGCAGAAGTAGTAAACATATTGATAGCATGTGAGATTGGAAGCAGCAGCAGAAGACAATATAGTTTCCAGCCAGAGGATAAGTTGGACATGGAGATTGAGTACATCAGAAGACTGATGATGAGAGTGACTTAGGAGCAGCAGATAGTAGCAGGAAAGCAGGAGGGTTTCAGCAGGAGAAAGACAATGGCAGATTGTGAAAGCATAGCTGGGGGCAGATTACAGAACAAAGTCTGGAAGCCTGGAGAAGGTCAGTTGAAGAATGATGCAGCTGATGGACAGCAGCAAAACCAAGTATGGGATCCTGGAGGCAGAGACGAAGAGCACATGATCAAGAGACCATGAAAAATTTGAAGCTTGGGAGTCGAATGTAGGGGCATTAGGCTCAAAAGTTACTTGTACATAAAGTAAACATAGGGGGTCCCATGTTCTTAAATATTCTTGTAAATATTAATATTTTGAATGTTTTGGTAGGAAATTGTAATTATCCTCAAGTCATTTTGAGAACATGAGAAGTTGTTGGAGATAGGAATACGAAGAGTCAGTTTAGGATTAATTCAGTTATTGAGTCTAGATTCAGGAATTGGAATACTAAGAGTTGCTGAACTATCTGGAGACCTGAACCGATTCAGGTCATCCTTGTGGTATAAATGTAACCCTGAAGAGTCTAAATAGGAGAGGAGAGAGAGAGAGAGAGAGAGAGAGAGAGAGATAGAGAGAGAGAGAGATAGAGAGAGAGAGAGAGAGGTAGAGAACCTCTTCAGCGACAGAATAGGAGGATAATGGCCACCGAATTGAATATTTGGCTTGTCATGAATTGTAAGAATTAGCTGAGATTTATCACCTGTATATGTATGTATATATATATATCTGTTTATGAAGAATTGTTTATGAGTTACATGTGTGACTTTATGTCTTCTTGGTCGAATTGTATGAGGAAATTATCTCAGTGTAATTGTGCAATTGTTGGTTTAATTATGTGTGAAGAATGCCTGTATCTCCGTGAGCTGGGTGTAATTAAGACTTTGTGATTTATTTAAGAGTCTGTCTACGCGATCAGTGATGAGAATGTGTGGTAAATCCCTGTGTTAAGACCACTGGCAATATATGGATTCATCCCAAGGAGCAGTTGTATAATCGATGTGAAGAGCCATGCCGAGGTATTGATTAGTTGTGAGTCTCGATGTTAACTGCGTGATAGAACCCCGTGTTAAGTGTCGTGACAATAGACTGTGTGTCATTTAGAAGCGGCATGAGAACGTTATGGTCGAGAGTTATGCATAAGTGAAACCCCCGTTACAATAATAGGCCCGTTCTATTGTGAATGGAGAGTGTTGTCCCAAGAATCAACCGTCGAGCGAATAATAGAATCAGTGTTAACCCTGGCGGAACCCGAGCAAAAGGAGTGGAACCTGAGCGCAACGGAGTAGAGCGGAACTTGGAGCGTGGAAAGAGTGGAACCGTGACCGAGATGAACAGTAACGGCTTTCATCTATAGGTACAAATTGCACAACTACAAGAGAGCCTGCATCAACTGAAGATTCAACATCAAGGTGAAATTAGTTCTAAATATACTCAAATTCATTAATTACAGCTCTCCATTGAGCAAATGAAAGATGTTCCAAAGATTGATGAATTTGGGAAAGAAGCTTTAGAATTAAACACCTTATTAGCACATCAACATGTCATCTTTTGTCAGAAATTAACCAACGTTCTTGAATTATGTGAGCAACATGATTCACTTGTGAATCACATTGTTGATATGAGAATTAGTTTTGATGACATAGATGAGAAGGTATCCCAATTTGTTACCCGATAGGATTCCATTGATGACGAAAGGCCAACCTGCCTAGAATTGAAGAATTAAAGAAATAAATATTGTTCACAGATTGGGATATAAAACTAAAGAAAGCAGAAAGGGAAATAACCAAAGCTAAAGATGTCACCACAAACATTGTGGAAACTGTTAGCCAGAACCTGATCGCAACAACTCTCATAGATAGATGTCCTCCTGGTGCATCTACCTTGGTAAAATTTTTGATAAGGAAATGGCCGGAAGTGTCAAAATTGAAAGAGGAGCACATCAAGAAGATAGAAAAGTTAGATTGGGAAAGATACTGGAGATATCTAGTGACTCCTCACAACCAATGGCTCAGGCTTCACTGTCTTACAGATACGTCTTCATACATGCTACCTCCATTATCTGATGTTGTTTTTACTGGACACCTACGCATTAGGCCAGGCCAACCTCCCAATGTTCAGCCTATGTTAATATTCTTCAACTCAAGGAGAAAATGGAAGAAGGAACATCAGGACAATCCACCAACAGATCACCCCTTTAATTTATGTTTATGTTTTTATTTTACTTACTTTAAGGAGATTTGTTTGAAACCTCCTCAATTTTTATTGTAATGACTATTTTAAGACTTATTAGTATTGTATTTAAACCCCTTCATGTCTTTTAAGAAGAGGTCCTCAAATTTAGAAAAGAAGACTTTATTGATGTTGAAAAGGTGGGACCGAGAGTTATTTATCCAATGAGCAGAGTAAATATATATATGGTACTTTTACCTTATATGTTTCATTTAAGTTTTAAATGAGAAATATTTCATTGATCTTATGATGTGTTGTTTTATATATTTGTTTGAATACAGTTTGACATCAATTCGCTTTTGAACGTGTTATTATGTTATCATTTATATGTATATGCAATACATGGATTTTGTAAAAGTTGCGATATAAGCTTCATCAAATTGATTTAATTAACTTCTTAATTAAATCATTTATCTTATTTATTTTTCATATCTCTAAATGAATGTATGATATTTATTTGCACTCATTGAAAGATTATTTATTTTGATCCCACAAGGAAAAAGTTTCATCCTGAGATAGATAAGAGATAGATTTAGATATATAGATATAAACAAATAGATTTATTGTTTATTGCAAGCTTTATTATAATTCCATCTGTCAAATTCATTTTAGAGATAAAACCATTCATTCACTCCAACTATATTAAAATGGGAAACTGGTACCACAAATCCAGTTGGAGCCACCATTCCAAATGGAAAAGGGACGATTTTCAAGTCCCCGAATGGGTGGTTTTCCGTGATGTTGTTGCACGATTTCGGGGCCACAAAATTTTTGGCGCTAGAAGGATGGAATCTGACTATGAATGGCACCAAAGTTTCAATTAAAAATTAAAGACCATCACCAGAGTCATTCCCCCTCTAAATCCACAAATTCTAGTCCTTTTTCAAAATCTCCTACTCATAAAGCAGAAGTTGTTCATTCTCCTCCTTAATCTCCTAGTTCTGTTCATAAATAAATATCTTTATGATATACTCCAGAATCACTTGAAGTACAAACGTTGATAAAGCAATTGGAAGAAATTTCAATTGCAACAGAAAAACCTATACTTTCGGAAGCCTCAGAAGGAAGTGTCACTTCAATTTTTGAAGGCACTTGTGTATTAACTTGATCTAAGAGTGAAAAACTTTGAGTTATCCCTTTCGAATTTCCTCTTCATTATCATCGAAGGAAAACTCCTAGTTCTGAAACACAATCATCAACTAGTGAGATTCAATCTGTTTCTATCTCTCCAACAACATCAGTCATTCTTCCCTCTCCTTCATCTTCTCAAACAAGTTCTTCATTGATCATTAATCCTTCTTCTTCATCTCAGTCTACAACTGCTATTACAAGTAATATTAGTTCCTTAATTGTTTCTTCCATACCTTCAACTATTATTGGAACTACTTCTATTTCAAATCCTCCTTTAGGACCACCCAATCCTCCTGTTAGCACTGTAATTTTTCAAATATTTTCAAAGTCTGGTCATCATTCTCCAAGTTATCAATCTGCCTTTTCAGTTCGGTTGTAAGATGAAAGTGTCGCTTTCAAAGTGTAGTGGTGAGAAAATTTCATTTCTACCTTCATTCATTTAATTTTCCCTCTTTTACCTTTCATTTTTCCAAAAAACCAAAATTCCAGCGTTTCATTTATTTCAAAACCCCTTTTTAACTATTAAAATTCAAATTTTATAGTTAAAAAGCAGCTCCGCACACCCACTAACAGCCATATCAGATTATACTCTTTTTATGTTACCTTCTATCGCATATTCAAACCTTATACATGTAACCATTTCCGAATCCTACAAAATTTCTGATATGCGATATTGTTGGGACCCATCATTTCTTCCCACTCATTATTTATTTAATAACCTCTCTCGCTAATAAAATTAAACCCTGCTATCTCTTTCAATCCGCCTCCATAACATGTTTAACCTCCAAATTTCCCGCTCCTCTTTTATTTCTCCTGCTAGCCCACAATTCAACGTGTCTCCTTCTCATTTCTTTCACATGCCCGGTCCTTTTGTTTGGAACCTATCTATATGGGTTTTTCCACTCCAACACTATTTCCATGTTTAATTCGAGACCCTATTGCGAAAAAAAAGAAACCAAAGGAAAGGAACAACGACAAAGTTTCTCTGAAACAGGTTTATACCATTACTCTCAGCACCAACACGTTTCCACTAGGCATCATGCAGCATTCAAAGAATAATCACATGTCACTTTCACTGTTGTTTACACTTGTTTTGGAGTTGGTTGCACCAGAACAGAAGAAGAGTCTTCCCATAGACTGCCACACCATACAACCACTTCGAATTGTTAGCCTTAATGTTGTTTATTTTGATTATGTCATAGCACTTTGTATTAAAGTTTTAGTATAAGCCTCATCTCTTGCACGAGATTGCAATAAATGTTGGGAACAGGTTTACTCCTTTTGTGGAGATGACAGTTTTATATTTTTGTATATATGTGACAAACTGCTATGTAAAAAAGGTTGGTGGTTATAGAATCTTGGCTCATATGACTAGTACTCTTTTCAGTGAATAAAATTGAAAGAAAATTTTGAGGACTTATTATCAATCTGGTGTGTGTATTTTTAATTTTCGCTTGTGTGTCCATATCTTATTATATTCATTGGCAGTTTGCAATCCCTCATGATGTTATGTGTTTTTATCAGTCTCTTGACATGTTCATGTGTTTTATCAATTTTTGTTAGTCTCACACAGTGAGTTTTCTTGATGAAATATACATGATGACAATGTAAAGAGCATCACTTATAACAATTATCTTCCATGATATTTCAGTGAGAATATTGTAAGTCTAGAAATTATAGTTTTCTCTCATTGAAATATTGACAGATTGCTACTTGTGTTATTTTCAACTGAAAGCAGTGGATTTCTGCCTTACAGACCCATTGTTTCTTCTTCCATTTCACATTCTCTTCCCCTCATAGGCTACAAACTCACTCTTTTTCTACCACATCAGACCCAATACCCTCATTAGTAGAACAATGGATTTGACTGAAATCTCTTTTTCAGTGAATGGGAGTTTAAACCACCTACCAATCTCATAAACAAAATCATTAAATTACCTTAGAGTTTAGGATGTGTCTGGTTAGGTGCTTGAAGCAGTCCAAATGCTGGTTCCAACGCTAACATCTTTTGGTGCGTCTGTCAGGAGACAAAGATCTTGAATGCAACTTTCTCCTGAGTTTTTTGTTATACAGAGATTAGATCTATTTTTTGATGGTGAACAAAGACTAGACACTAAAGAAGACTACAAATTTTTCACTTGGCGACTCCATTGGTAGAAGAATGTAATGGTGACTTCGTTGGAGAACAAACTCAGTTGAAAAAAATGAGAAGGTATAAGAAAACCAGGTATCAAGCCATAAGTTTCTTCCAGGAAGTTATATTAACTTTCATAAGATCTTTCTTGTATTTTCCCTCACATGTGAAAACAATTATCTAATGCTTTATATACTCAATTGACTATAAGTATTCTTTTGTTTATCCCTCTTTGAAAGAAGATCCTTTATTTTCTAGTATCATTGATCTTGATCCTTTTCCTCCAATTGAACCCTATGAGAAAAATGATGTACATATACCAATTTTTCCTGAAAATGATCAACCATCTCAGCTTGTTGATAATAAACTTGATTGACCTCTTGAAATCCTTGTTGTACCTTTTGATAAACCTGTTTAACCTTGTATCCAACTCACAAAAGTTTAGTCCAAGATTAGAAAGCATTATAAGCCTTTGAAATTTCCATTAACCCTTGATGAATACCCTCCCAATTTTCTAGATTACCTTCCTAAGTTTAATGGAGAAGACCATGTAGCAGCATAAAAACATATTGAAGCTTTTGAAAGATTTATAGATCTTGTTCAAATTATTCATGAGGATGTGGTTTTGAGGACATTTTGTGAGTCGTTACAAAGGGATGCTAGATTATGGTTCAAAAATTTGGAGGTTGATTCAATAGGTTTATGGATGGATTTTCGTGATGTTTTTCTAAGGTATTGAGGTGAAAAAAATCATATGAGCAGTGTCTCTATGAATTTTATGTGATGAAGAAAAGGGAGGATGAATCTCTTAACATATTAAATAAGATATTTCGTAGTTTTTATCACAATATACCCAAGGATATCAAGCCTCTAGAAGTTACTGCCATGTTAGCCGATACCAATGCATTTGATTATAAGTTTTCTTTATGGCTTAGAGAAACCAAAGCACCTACCCTAGCAGCCATGCAAGAGGCAACCTTTGAAATTGAATATAATATTATGACAGTATGAAGGTTGAAATAAGAGGAACAAGATGAAATAGTGCAAGCAAAAAGCACTCAGAAATCCTTCAAGCAGGATGAATAGGAAGGTGATGATGATTATTCACATAAGGACAATCAAGATGAAGGTACATATGATTTTGTTTCAAAAATTTCTTATGATTCTTGTTCTGAACCCTTGCCTGCACCTGTAACTTCGAAAGCAACTAAAGGAACAAGTAAGCCTCCTAACGATTCACCTGAGAAAATTGATGCAAGTGATGCTATTTTAATAGGTGATAGATCCAATTCACATTCCCCTCCTTTTCTTTTAACTTTTGAATTATTCAACAAAAATGTACATATTTGGTTAATTGACTCTCGAGCTTCATCAAACATTATGCCATATTTTGTTTGTCTCAAATTGAATATATCTCCTCAGAAGTTAGTTGTGCATATTGTACAATTAGACAGAACTAAATTTAAAGTATTAGGAGAAATGAATCGGGTCCTTATCAGATTAGCATCCAATCCAAAGGTACATCAAGTAATTAATATCTTAGTTTCCGATATATCAGATTTCTATGGTCTGATCTTAAGCAGAGATTGGTTAGAAAATCTTCATGGCTATTTTGTTACTGACTGGTCTCATACGTGGCTTCCCCATAATGGTAAGCCAAATCAAATTAAAGTAGACCATGAAAAACATTTAAAACATTTAGTAACTGAATTCGAAGAAGCAAATGAACCCACGGCCTTTACTAATAATATCCTTGGCAATTACTCAGTTGAATCCTTCTTAGGGAATTTCAATGTTCTAAAGTGTCCATTTCTTACCAATTCAGTTAATTCCTAGATTCAAAATTTTTCTCAGACCGTTTTTTCCAAGTTTGTAAACACTGTAGATAAGCATTGTAGTGATACTTTATTTTGGACTTTATATTTTGATGGGTCAAAATCTAGTGAACGAGAAAGAGCAGGTTGTATATTAATCAATCTAAAGGTGAAAAAACTATGCTTACATGCAAACTTGAATTTTAATGCACAAATAATACTGCAAAATATGAGGCACTGGTTCAAGGCTTAACCAAAGCAACTGACCTTGGCATTAAGTATCTTAAGGTATTTGGAGACTCTGAAATAATTGTTAAAAAGGTAATAAATACTATACACTGTATTTCCAACCATCTTAAACATTATCAATCGCTAGTACAGTCTCTTACCTTTCATTTTTTAGCATTCAATATCTCGTCTATTCCAAGAATTCAGAATGCAAGTGCAGATCTTCTAGCAAACGTAGCATCCAAGCTTATTCCTTCAGAAGATTATAGCCCAGATAGATTTTCTATAGAATTGATTTTTCACCCATCTATTCCTGACAATGTTACTAATTGGAGGGTATTCAATGATGATGATGATGTTATTACTTTTCTTAAATCTGAAGGATCATATGACGATCAATTGATTGATGAAGATGTTCATGAAAGACAATTACAACAAAAATCTGAAGAAAATTCTATACCTAAGTTGTGGTCAAACTCTAATATCTCTACGATCTTAAAGATAGATTCAAAAGATTACTAATTCTAAAATCCAAAGTTTAACTTTGAGGTTTGAACTAGTAAATCTAGGAATAGATCTAAAACCTCAGAACATCAACCTTGAACTTCATCTTTCCTCTGATGAAAGATTAGCATTTATTCATTTATTGAAAAAATACAAGAATGTCTTTGCATGGAAATATGATGACCTAAAAACTTATGATACTTCAATCATTCAACATGCTATCTCAATGATATCCACTGAAAAACCTATACAACAAAAAATAAGGAATATTCACCTTGACCTTGAAAGTCAAATCAAAAGTGAACTCGATAAACTCCTTAAAGAAAAAACTATCTTCCCTGTTAGGCATTCTAAGTGGGTATCAAATTTAGTTCCTATTAGGAAAAAGAACGACGATATTCGTATTTGTACTGGTTTTAGAAACTTAAATAAAGCTTGCTTGAAAGAAAATTTCCCATTACCACCATTGGAACAAATTTTGCAATCAGTTGCTGGTTCTGAATTAATTTCCTTCCTTGACGGATTTTCAGGTTATAATCAAATTCTTGTTCATCTTAAAGATAGATTAAAAACTACATTCAGAACAAAATGCGGTACATATGCCTATCAAAAAAATGCCATTCAGATTAATAAATGCAGGAGCAACCTTTCAAAGAGAAATGGATATTGCTTTTAGAGGGTTAATAAAAAAGATAATGGTTGTCTATCTAGATGATATAACTATTTACTCCAAGAAAAGGAGAGACCGCTATCACGATCTTTAAAAAATCCTTGAACACTATTTGAAATATGAAATCTCTTTGAATCCAAAAAAGTCTTCTTCTTATATATATATATATATATATATTGATTTATTTATTTTTTGCTTTAAGTGAAGGAAAATTTTTAGGATGTATTGTTTCAAAGCATGGCATTGTAGAAATTATACAATATGCATGTATATCCTGGATTCACCCGATCTAACAATATTCTAAAGTTAAATACTGAATCGCTTCTACAAATCTTTGTGGAATTAAAAACACAATCACCAATTACATAAGCATGAAGAAATATCAATCACACACAACACATATAATTTTCCAGGGAAAGATTACGGCTAAAAACCCCACTATCTTCTATTGTATATTATATCATGGATCATGAAATAATTACATACAAAACTCTAATCACAAGAGTTCTTAGTACATCAGCTAATTGTCTCACAATGTCATACAAAAATTGGCAAATCCCTTAGCCAATTTACTATCTCTAGACAACTTGCCTTCACTACACAATCCCTGCTGAAAGAAATCCCTGAATTGATGCCTTCTTGCCTGCCTTGACTATCAAGTATCATGGGCTCATCCAATGTGTGTGTGCTTGCATGTGTGCAAGCGGATAATGTCACAACTGATAGTTATCTTCCATTTCACCTAGAACTCAACTTGGGCTCCATTGGATCTGACATGCATGCAGTTAATAATAGTAAATCTTCAATTGCATGTGAGATCACTACAAATGAATTAATTAATAATTAATTCACTTGATCTCTCACTAGTGTATCTTCAGTTACAACTAGCACAAATGGTTTTAAATCACTTAGCTGAGTTAAACTATTTACAACTTGCACAACTCATGCACCATTACACTTCCAACTCTGTTACAATTAGAATGACTCAGTTACAACTAAGGTCAGCCTGCATGTCCGACCAACCAACCTCTTAACTTGAAATTCACTTAATTAACTGATTTGTCACTTCAGTTAACTATTTTCAAGTCCACATTGAGAATAGATGATAGTTTAGTGTCCATCTATATTAAGGGATAATAAAAATAGACTTGCACCTAAAAATAGCGTGTGGGCTCCACCCTAGTGTAGGTGCTTAATTTTCACTAGGATCATGGGTGCCAAAATTTTTTCTTGTTGAATCTCAACACTCCCTCTCAACAAGAAAGGGATTATCCTTCACCCTGATCCTGTCTCTATGGTATTTGAATTTTCTCCTGGTGAGCGCCTTCGTCAGAATATCTGCATCCTGATCTTCCGTGGGATTGTACTGAAGCAACATAATTATCCTCTGCCCACAATCTCTAAGATGATGGTACCATATATCTATATGATTGGACCTATCATGAAACACAGGATTAATCGAGAGTTTAATGCAACTCTAATTATCACAATGAATCACTGACGGATCCAACTGAGAACCAAACAAACCAACCAAAATATTTCTCATCTAGATAGCCTTACATGCAGCTTGACTTGCTGTCATGTATTCCACTTCCGCTGAACCGAGTGCCATGGATCTCTGCTTCCGGCTGTACCAAGAAACAACTATAGACCTGATACTAAAGATCCCCCCTGATGTGCTCTTTCTGTCCGATGGACTGCCAACCCAATCTGCATCCGTGAAGCCATGCAACTTCACTCCATCCATTCTTCTGTACCATAGAACATACTCTGATGTGCCCCTCAGGTATCTCAGGACATGCTTCCCCGCCTTCCAAAAGAGCTTGGTAGGCTTAACCATAGCTTGACTCAGTTGGTTAACTGCATAGAAAATGCCTAGTATCGTGTTCACTAGATACATTAGTGAACCCACTAACTGTCGACAGGCAGTAGCATCCAATACCTCTCTAGAAGTAGCATCCTCTTTCGTCCAATTTCATGGAAGAGGCGTATCCATGGGTTTTCAACTCTCCATGTTAAACTTACCTAGTATCTCCTTTGCATACTTGCCTTGAGACACAAAAATTTCACCATTCCGCTACCATATTTCCAATCCAAGGAAATAATGAAGGAGGCCCATATCCTTCATTTCAAACTCCCTTGCAAGATCCCCCTTGCATGAGTGTATAAACTGCTCATCACCAGTAAAAATTAAATCACCAACATAAAGAACAATGATTAAAATCTTACCCTCCACCACAATTTGGTACATGTTTTCATCTGCATCACTTTTGGAGAAGCCGAGTTTGGTGACATAACTGTCTATCCAAGTGTACCAAGAGTGGAGTGCTTGCTTCAGCCCATACAACGCTCTTTTGAGCCTACACACATGCAACTCACTGTTGAAGATATCAAAACCTTTAGGCTACTCTATGTACACATCTTCCTCAATGATCCCATTGAGAAACACAGTTTTCACATCCATCTGATGAATGCACCAACCCATTTGCACTGAGAGTGCAAGTATGGTCCTTATGGAAGAGTACCCTGCGACAGGCACAAAAGTCTCATCATAATCTATCCCCTCGATCTGTGAGAAACCCTGGGCCACAAATCTGGCCTTGTATTTCTCCACACTCCCATCAACAACTTGATTTACCTTGTAGATCCATCTAGAACCTGCCACTGATTTGTCAACCGGTCTTGGGACAATTTCCCATGCACTGTTTTTGACAAGTCATACTCCTCCACCATTGCATCAACCCAAGTAGGATGATGCACTGCTTCCTGAAAGGAACATGGTTCAGTCACAATACATTCTCGCATAAGAGCCATGTATCCAGTAAATCGGTCAGGAGACTATCTTTGTCTGCGCTGTGAAGTAGGGGCTCCTACATTCTCTGTAGCATCAAGTCTCAGCCTATCATCTTTCGTGGTGTGCTTTCTCCCATTTATGATGCATATATTTTCATGAGTGGCTTCCTCCATTCCATGAAACTCCTCATTTGGTTGATCCACATGTTGAGACTCATCTTTGGGAACCATCAGTGCCTTTTCCACATGCAATTCCATCTCCCTCTCAAGCGAAAACCGCATGGCTTTCTCCTCGTGAAATTTTATGTCCCGTCGCACAACAGTCATTCTACTGTTTGGAAAATACACACGATAATTATGGGCTGTTTCTGTGTACCCCACAAAAATCCCAACTTCAATAGTCGGCTCCAGCTTATTCCTGGCGTCCTTGGTCACATGCACATAAACAAATGAGCCAAAAATCTTTAAGTGTGAAACATTTGATTTCTTACTAGTGAAAGCTTCTTTTGGTGTACTCATTCCAAGTACTCTATGAGGACAATGGTTTTACACATAAACCGTAGTGTTGCATGCTTTTGCCCACAAATGCATTGGTAGGCCCTGATAATGCAACATCACTCGTAGTGCACCCATGATCGTTTTGTTCTTCCTCTCCACGACCCCATTTTGCTATGGGTTATGAGGCACTATGAGTTCTCTTCAAATTCCTTCTTTGCTGCAGAAGTTATTGAATTCGTTAGAGATGTATTCTCCTCCATTATCACTCGTAAGAGCCTTCACTTGCTTCCCCGACACTTTCTCCACCAATGCCTTAAACTCACAGAACTTAAAGAATGTTTGATCTTTCTTCTACATGAATAAGGTCCAGCATTTACGAAAAAATTAATCAACAAATATTACATAGTACTTATGTTTTGATGTTGAAGCAACCGAGAATGGACCACACATGTCTGTGTGAACTCTCTCAAGGATCCTCGATGCATGGTTCTCCTTCTCATGAAAGGTGGACTTTACATACTTCCCCATGGTGCAACCCTTATACTGATCTAACTGAGCAAGTGTTCCCATTGGAAGTCCAGTAGATATTTGTTGCATGACTTTCAAGGCTCCATGATGAAGATGGCCGAATCGCTTGTGTCATAATTCACCCTCATCCCGACTCACCACTTTATCTACCTTTCCCACCATGGAAATGAAACCATCTACCTCCAACTTGTAGATATTTTTATGTTGAATCCCTATCCTCTTGGCTTGACCCATTGCTTTATGTTGCATGAAAGCTTTTCCATCACTAAAAACAATGTCATAGCCTCTGTCCTCCAACATTGCGACTGCGACCAAATTTTTCTTCAGACCTGGTACATGCATCACATCTTTTAATTGAAATGGTTTACCTGAATCCCTCTAAAAGGTAATGGTAACAATCCTGGTAGCACTGTACCGTCTGTCGTCACCCATCTCAATATGCATCTGGAGATATTTCTCCTCAAAGTCACTGAAAATTTCCTTGTCTCCCATCATGTGAAAGGGAGTGCCACTATCCAAATACCACACCGATCCCAATGGACTTGAAACCATGCATTTAATCAAGGAGAAGTCAAGCTCAAATTGCGAGGCAAGAGCCTCACCAGCTGCAGCTCCAACAACCTTCTTTTTCTTCTTCTTTTGTGGATAGTTAGTAGCAAAATGCCCATGTTCGTGATAGTGAAAACACTTCACCTTGGACATGTCCTGCTTCTTACCTTTAGACTCAGATTTAGAATGGAATTTATTCCCCATCCCCTTCTTCACCTTGGAACCCAAAGCATAATCCTCTTCATCATCATGCTTTGATGAAGAGCCATCTCCGGTGTTCCTCCTGAACTCCTCCTGCACCAGATCCGACCACAGTCGTTCCCAATCCGACAATTTTTCCTGTCCATTGGCAGAGTCTTCATAACTGTGCCAACTCTTAGGAAGTCCTAGGAGAGCCAAGCTCACCAAATCATCATCAGTGATTGTTATTCTCACACTCCCCAGTTCATCCTGACATTGGACAAACTTTGTGAGATACTTTGGAATGGTGTCGCCCTTTTCCATCTTGATGTTCCTGAGTTTATCTTTGAGCGCCAATTTCCTATGGTCGCTGCTGCTTTGGAATAGATCCGTCAAAGCCTTCCACATATAATATGGTGTGGCTTGAGACAATGTGGTCTCGTACTACCTCCAACAGGATCCTCCTCGCCTATTACTATTTTAAAGTTCCATAGTAAATTGGATGTGGGGAGAAATGTTGTTGAAATGGTTGAGGAAGGTTGAAAGGGCGCGACGACCATGTGGCCAGATCAAGGTTATTTGGGAGAAGGAGCGGGAGCGTTTAGGGGAGTGTTTTTTTATAGTATATATACATATTTACGCCATAATGCGTCACTATTTGAAAACAACTCCCCTAGCTGCCACTGTGTCCATATTTGAGTCATTGGATCAAATGTTAGACGATTGAAATGTTTTAGGCCATTAGATCAAGTAAATATCTTTATATATGTTTTTTATAATGTTAGTTTTTTTTCTTTTTAATAAGTTATATTGAATTTAGGTTTTGATAATGATAAACTATAAATACAGCCCATGGTATTCATATGGAATGCAGTTTCTTTATAGGGAGGAATTAATAATGATCTAAACTAATTATTTAATAAAATTATTTTTAAATGTTTATAACCATTATTCTTTTAAAATTTTACTTAATAAAATGTATCTAAATTTTCATACATCTAAATATACATAGTTTTTCTTGTTCTGTTTATTTTTGTTACAACTATTTTATTATTCCAAAAATACATGGTTTTTTTTGTTATATATTATTTATGTTACATCTATTGTATAATTCATGAGTATTATTTCTTAATATATAAAACTAGCAATTGCACTGGGAGGTGCAAGGGAACGCCGAAAGGAGGCATGAATTATGTTGTGCTATCAATAAGAGAAAAATGGACTTGATAATTTGTTGAGCAAACATTACTTG
The DNA here is from genome assembly GCA_034641835.2 of Pinus albicaulis. Lineage (NCBI taxonomy): Eukaryota > Viridiplantae > Streptophyta > Pinopsida > Pinales > Pinaceae > Pinus > Pinus albicaulis. The sequence continues at coordinate 37,967,681 of CM076581.1, read as the reverse complement.
AGCTCGCATTAGTGAGGCTCATTGACCTATTTGAGTAGAAGGATACATAAATGGTTGTCAATCAAACACACCACTATTACCTTGCAATTTTTTTTGACCACATACAGGCGAATTTGTACTTCTATCATCTCTACTTCTCTACATATTTAGAAACATATAGTCTCTTGTTTCCATTCCAGTTCATTTATTACTTTTGTATGTAAAAGGCTTTTGGGTACTTTCTTTCAATCATTCCATTCATTATTTTGGGTATTTTATTTCTTTGTTACAGAGGCTTTCATTTCTGTGGGTTCATTTCCAAAGTCCTGCAGGGGTTTTGCACTAGATTTCTCTCCGTTTTGGGCTTTATGAATATTATTTAAGGACCTGAATCAATTTTTTTTTTCCTCCTTATATTATTGTTGGTACAGGAAAGTTTATATTGAGATTTGAGGAAGTGGGTATTTGGATACCCTTCTATTGTTAGAGATGGAGAGCTTGTCTTGTAAAATGGAGGAAGTATAGTTGCCTTTGGATTTAGGGAAGCATGAGGAGTGTGTTGGTATCACTCCTCAGAAGACCGTGGAGGAAGAAAGGGAGGAAACCCCTCGTGTTTTGAAGGAGAAGAATAGTGGAGGGCATCAAAACATTGTGGCTAGGAGGAATAAGGAAGAGGGGAAGAAGATCACCCCTCCTAGTGTCAAATTGCCACCTAAAATACCTTTTTGGTTCCCTGAGAGGTGAGAGACCTTGACTTTCTACCTCCCTTTTTTGTTTGGTTCATAAATTTATTTTTAGGTTGTGAACATATTTCTTTTAGCTTGCTAAGATGCATGAATTTGTTTTAAATATCATGCTTGGTAACATATGCTTTCAATCTCATCAAAGATACATTTTCACTGAATATTAATAGGCCAGTAATCAAACAAGATGAAACAATAAATAAATTGATGATCCAACCCTACAAAATTAGGCTCTGATACAATAAAGAAATTGGAGATACACACCCCTACAAAATTATGCTCTGTTTCCAAAACTTTCCAGAAACTTATGGGTTAATACTTCGAATCTTTATCTTCCTCTCAAAGCTACAAATGCAAAAAAACATTTTACAATCATATCTATGTTTCCTTGCTTCCTGAATCTTACAAAAGATGCAAGACTTTGGATGAACAGCCGAAGAACGAATACAGAACTAATAATCAAGAAATTAAATATCCTAATTCAGATCTAGAGAAATTCCTTTTTTGAACAACAATACATAGATGTTGAATACACATAAATCCTTCACATGGGCGGTTGTCCAGTTGAGGGTATAGTGCTCTCTACTGCCTGCATATAAATCAAAATGCGATTATTAGGAAAATATTATTGTTCCTTCACAGACCGAAGCACTTGAAATAGTCCCACTATTTTAGAGAAAGATATATCTAACAGAAGAATCAACGAACTAGGAATTTGATTAAAAAAGTGAGGATAAGAGAAAAACATAATTTGAGTGTAAAGGTCCTTCAATGGCATCTTATTCAACTTGTGTACAAAACCAAGAATATTATAAATGCAATTTTCACTCTAAAAAATTGCAACAACACACTGACTGAACCCAAATCGATGAGAAATCCATACCTTGGGAGGAACATAGGTTGGCAGTTCCATTGGTCTCATATATTTTTCTTTTCGAGCAAGAGTTGACTGTAAACCTCTTTCTTCCAACCCCTGCCCACCAATTTCTGAGCTTCGCTAAAGACGACCTCCAATTTCTAAGGCAAGTCTGTGAAAACAGAATCCACGATCCCACTTTCCACTGAGCACTAAATTTTCGGGCGCCCAATACCACATCCCTTAGGGTTCCGGGTGAGAGCTTGGTCTGCGTGAAGACCATGAAACCCCTGGGAAACTTCATCCCAATGTCGAGCTCACTCATCAAACCAAAACCCACATAATCATAGCTTTGCAGCGGCAAGAAAATAATAGGGATCGCGATGGGCATCAAGCTCTTCAACAATGCCCGGGAATGTTCCTAGCCTGAGTTGACAGTAAACCTATTTCTTCCAACCCCTGCCCACAAATTTCTGAGCTTCGCTAATGACGACCTCCAATGTCTGAGGCGAGCACCATCTCATTCACAAGAACAACAGCTTCATAAAATTTCCCTATTGATAGAGCCCGTGAATGAGAGCCGTGTAAGTAGCATTGTTGGAAAAACAACCACTAATAATCATCTCGTCCAGGAATTAGATGCCCATCTTAAAAATCCCTTTCTTGCAGAGCCCATGGATGAGCTGAGTGTATGTCACCACATTGGGGCTGCACTCGTTGCCCCTGAGCTTCATCTCTTTTAGGACCTGTATGGCCCTTTCCACCTCCCCACAGTCACAAAGCCCCTGGATGAGGGCTGTGAATGTGACCATGTTGGGGGTTATTCTCCTGCGCTCCATCTCATCCAAGATATCCATGGCAGCATCCACTCGGCCTACAATGCAGAAGCCATGGATGAGAGTTGTGTAAGTGACCATTGTGGGAGAAAATCCCCTGGCCTGCATTTTGTCCATAAGGCTTACACCCAACTCCAGCTGAGCATCTTTGCAGAGGCCATTGATGAGAATATTGTATGTGAATGAGTCCATAGCCAAGCCCTTCTCCTCCATCTCCTGGAATATCTCCATTGCTTCAGCAGTCTGGCCCTTCTTGCAGAGGCTATCTATTTTCCTGCTTTAAGAGATCACATCGGTCTCCTGATTGTTTAAAATCTTGGGCTGATAGATCCTCAGAGAAGATGGGATTCTTCTTCTCATCCTTGTGCGTACAACAAGGCCAATGTTATCGTGAGGATGAGTAGGAGGATATTTTTGCAGCTGACTGGTTCCTTAGCGAGCATCGGGCATTGCGTTAAGTCAAACGGTGGCATAAGTGTATAAAGAGCCAACATTTGTCAGATTTTAATTTGCTCGAAGGGAAATAACAAAAACTTCCTATTGGTTGGGGTGAACAGTGTTTTCTCACCCCAAGCCAACAAAGAAAACTCCTTTGGCGTAAAAATAAATTAATAATGATTTATTTTTTTTAAAATGTGATCTTTCTTAAATTTCCAAATTATTTCAGAGGACATGATTTATCTTGAGAAATAATGATGAATGTTCATAATTCTCATTTATTAAATAACATTAAATTTACCTTTAATTACTTAATTGTAATAGTTTGTAACTACATACATACTCTTTAGGATTTTTCTTTTTTCTTTTTAATAAGTTATATTGAATTTAGGTTTTGATAATGATAAACTATAAATACAGCCCATGGTATTCATATGGAATGTAATTTCTTTATAGGGGGAATTAATATTGATCTAAACTAATTATTTAATAAAATTATTTTTAAATGTTTATAACCATTATTCTTTTAAAATTTTACTTAATAAAATGTATCTAAATTTTCATACATCCAAATATACATAGTTTTTCTTGTTCTTTATTATTTTTGTTACAACTATTTTATATTAAAAAAATACATGGTTTTTTTGTTATATATTATTTATGTTACAACTCTTTTATAATTCATGAGTATTATTTCTCAATATATAAAAAAAATAAATTAATAATGATTTTTTTTTAAAATATGTGATCTTTTTTAAATTTCCAAATTATTTCAGAGGACATGCTTTATCTTGAGCAATAATGATGAATGTTCATAATTCTCATTTCTTAAATAACACTAAATTTACCTTTAATTACTTAATTGTAATAGTTTGTAACTACATAACAATTTGTAACTACATACATACTCTTTGGGATTTTTTTCTTGTTGTAGGTAAGATGTTGTCCCTACATTGAAAAAATACAAATTTTTTATTTTTAATTTGAACTTAAAAAATTTACAATATTAAAATGGTGACTTCATTTGTGTGGTCAAAATTCTCGTTGACAAGTTCCTCTACATCTCTCATTTCCTCATCATTTCCAAGTACATCCACATCTCTTTAAAGCTCTCTATTTCTCTAGCATTAAGGGATCCCTTGTCAAGAATTATTATTCTTCTTGATGAAAAGAAACATATGAAACAAAACCCATCCAATATGGAAGAGGTGTGGTGGAAACATACAATTGAATATGAAAAATATGTTTTTTTTTTATCATAGTCAAAGATACAAAGGAAAAGAGACATGGTGAAGAGAAGCTCCCAACCTCACAACAAACCCTAAAAAGGCATAATGTTGAATGTATGGAATCCATTTTCTCTGATACACATGAGAAGTGCAATGAAAAATCTTGGAATTTGGAAAATGTCACGAAGCTCATCTCAAGTTACATTCATTTAGATTTGAAGTATATGGAATAATAAAAGTAGGACAATGGATACTTATCATGAATGTATGATTCTTTAGAAGGAAATGACGCTGACAAGGCTATGGAGGATGAAATAGCAGAATTAAAAATAGAAGAGGAAAAGAGAAAGCTATAATTTTAACCCGAGATAGAGTTATGGGAAGAGAAACATTCCAATTGTAAGGAGTCAAAGTTACATGAGTAGTAGTTCACTCAACATAATTCTCCACTGCTTATTCTGGAGGAGAAAGTTCCTACTACCTCATCAATTGAAGAAGGCCCACATGAGAAAATCATAAGAGATTCCTTAATGCTATTTTCATTTGACATTCAATCACTCTGCTCTTGTTTGTCTAGTAGTCTCTTTACTTCTACCCCTAAATTCAATGGCTAAGAAAATACTAGACAAAAGACACTTACCTATTGCAATCAGTTGAAAATTAATTGGGGAGGAATCTATTATTTAAAAGATCGGGAAAATAATTTCATTTCAAAACAAAAATGTACTATCACTAGGGAAGGGAGTTATTACATTTAAAATTTGTTCCCATTCTTATCACTGCAAAATTTGATTGTTGCTTTTTATTTGATGGGAAAATAAATGATCTTTAAAAGGCACTAAAGTCTTGAATTATGATCCTTAAAGAAGTCACTAGTTTCCGTGATTATGAGCTGATTTTTTCTTCTTACTTTTGGGTCTTCATGATGTTTGTTATTCTGACTGGGCTGAAAAATTCCAAAGAAGTGTAATATTGGTCGTTCAAAGAGGAATTATGGAAATATGATTGTAGATAATTTATTAATATAAATTATTTGAACTGAGATTAATTAACCCATAAAATTGACAATTAATATAACTCTATGTTCTATGTTTAATGACAGGTGAAGGTGGATTTACCATACTTAATCTTCTTAGTAGTCCCTTATGAAGTACAATGTTAGGTCCTTATATTAATAGTATAGTCCCTTATTGTTGTTAAAGTAACCACCTTATTGTTATTGTTGTACCCCTGTAACCCATATATTGTTATTATTGTGCTCTAACATTATTATTGTAAGGTCGGCTAGGATTACATTGTGGCCCCATGAAATCCTATAAATAGAGAGGAGGTTTTTTCATTTGTATCATCCAAGAATTGTTCATTTATGTAATTTATTGGAGATTACCCCCTCGAAGTGGCTATTTATAAGGCTTTTATCTCTCTTTTCTTATTTTTTTGGAGCTGGTTTCACAACATTTGGTATCAGAGCTTTGGATTCTAGGGTTTCGCTGCTCCAAACAAGTCATCGCGGAATTTTCGCTACAACGTTTTTTCTACGAAGGTTCAGAAGTTGAAATTTTTAGAGAGCGAAGCCGAAATCATGAGGAACATCATCACAAAATTTCAGATCTTGGTTCGCAATATTTTCGGAGATATGATTTTTGAAAGTTAGGGATTTTTGCAGGCTCCTGAATTTAACCTAAACAGGTCATCGTGGAATTTTCGCTATAACATTTTTTTTTCTACGAGGGTCATAAGCTTAAATTTTCACAGGGCGATGCCACAATCCTCAGGAACACCGTGGAAAAATTTCAGCACTAGATTCGCAATATTTTCGGAGATATGGTCTGTGGAAGTTAGGGATTTTTCAGGCTCCCGAATTTCATCTCAAAGAGGTGACAATGGGAAAGTCATCATAAATCTCTCTCTGAGCATTGGATTGGAATTATGTAAAAAGTGGCCACATGTACATGAATTGTAGTTTCCTCTATATCAATTTCAGAGCTGAAAGAGGAAACAATGACATGTGGCAAGTCATAAAAGTTCGCTATACTGGACTAGTCAATAATTAGGTCATCGTAGGAGATTGGGTATAACTTTGTCTTCAAGAATCCAAATCAATTCAGACCTATGGAATTAGAAATAAGATTTAGAAGGCTACTTCAGGGCCGAATTTGAGATATTTAAGATCCGAAATCACAAAGATAATTCAGTTTCAATATCGAGCTCCTCAAAATCAAGAAAAAAGTTGTATTTTTTTCAAATTGCATAAGTCTTGTTTGAAAAATTAGTTTTAAGTGATTCTAAAGGCCTATTGGGCATAATTATCAGTAGTGGGTTCTAAAATTCCTCCTAAAAAGAATTCAACACCCATTAAGCCCTCCGAGTACTCTATGATGACTCATGAAGATGAAGAATTGCAACATGATCTATCAAAATTACAAGAGCAAGTGCACCAAAATTTGCTCTCGCAAAGAGCAACAAAAAATGAAATGGATTTTTTGAAGAAAAGCATGGAAGCTAAGATGGATGGTTTGAAGAAAGGCATGGAAGCTATGATGGATGGTTTGAAGAATGGTATGGAAGAAAAAATGGATGGTATGGAAGAAAAAATGAAAGGTTTGAAGGAAGACATGGAAGGTTTGAAGGAAGGTTTGTCAAAGTTGATACAATAAATTATTCCTAATGGTGAAAATATAGTAGAGGAAACTCACGATGAGAATAAAATAAATGTTAATCGTGATTTCATAAACTCTAATGTTGGATTAAAGAACCACCATATTCCAAAGATGGATACAAGGAAGTTTGACAGAAAGGATCCCGTAACATGGATACTACAGATGGAGCAATATTTTGATCTCAATAATGTGCAAAACACACAAAAGGTACACATTGCAACTTTACATTTAGAACAAAATTTTCACTTGGTCAATTTTTACGGAGGAAATGATAGCACATTACGAGGATAAAAAGAGAAACACCTTCTTTAGCCAATTGATAAATCTCAAACAAAAGGGTTCAGTGGTGGAACACATTGAGGAATTCCAAAAATTGAATATAAGGGTAACTGATATTCCAGAGGAACACAGGATTGATGTCTTCATAGGGACTTTAAAGGATAACATCCAACATGAAGTTCGCGTTTGGGAACCAAATTCATTAGAGAAGGCATTCAGGTTGGCCAAAAAAATTGAATGTAAAATTATGGCGACAAGGAAGCCTACCACTCACATCTATAAAGATGGAAGTGTTGCTACTCCTAGACTTCCACAACCTACAAGGTTGACACCACAAAAATTGGAAGAAAAAAGAGCAAAAGGGCTTTGCTACAGTTGTGATAACAAACACACTAAAGGTCATAAATGTGCTGAGAAGAAATTATTTTACATAGATTATGAAAAGGAGGAAGAAAATGAACAAGAAACTTCAAAAGAAGAGGATATATACCAGGAAGAAACCCTAGAAGAAGAAGAAATGAGTCCGACCATATCATGTAATGCATTTGCAGGAATTACCACTCCTCAAACTCTCAAGATAGGACATATCAAGAAGAAAAAGGTATTAGTGTTGATTGATTCGGGTAGTACCCATAATTTTATTCATTGTAAGGTAGCCAAGGAATTGAATTGTTTCCTACACCTAGCACCAGAATGTCAAGTGATGGTCACAAATGGAGGAACTATAAATTTCTCTGGAAAATTCCATAATATCAAGCTATCCATGGGGGAATATGTATTGAATAGTCCAATGCTTTCCATCCCAATGGGAGGTGCTGATGTTGTACTAGGAGTACAATGGTTAGAATATTTGTGGACGACAACTTTTAATTTTCAAGAGCTTTTCTTGAATTTTTTTATTTTTTATTTTTATTTTATTTTATTTTTATTTTTATTTTTATTTTTTTCGGAAGGAAAGGAAATCAAATTACGAGATATCACAGGGAAGCTAGGAAAGATAATAAGCTCTAATGTCATGAAAAAGCTTCTGAAGAAAGAACAACGAGGCGTAATTGCACAATTATGCTCACTAGAAGTTCCAACATCAAAATCATTTAATTCTCTAGTTCTCAAAAAAGTCTTGGACAATCATTCCAAGGTGTTTGATACTCCCAAAGGACTCTCACCTATTCGTGATCATGATCATGCTATTTATTTGATTCCAGGAAGTGTTCCTCCAAACATCCGACCTTACAGATATCCTTATTTCCAAAAGAGTGAAGTTGAACGTATGATTGCAGAAATGTTAGAGGCTGGTATAATTCAACCTAGTCAAAGTTCTTTCTCTGCTCCAGTAGTATTGGTGCACAAGAAGGATCGATCATGGCGCATGTGTCCGGATTATAGGGAGCTCAATAATCTCACTATTAAAGATAAATTTCCCATTCCTATGATTGATGAATTATTGGATGAATTACAGGGAGAAATTTATTTTACCAAGTTGGATCTTCGTTCAGGATACCATCAAATTAGAATGAAGACTGAAGATATTCCGAAAACAACATTTCAAACTCATGAGGGTCATTATGAACTTTTGGTCATGCCTTTTTGCCTTACCAATGCACCTTCTACATTTCAAGGGTTGATGAATTCCATTTCCAAACCTTAGAAAATTTGTGCTACTATTTTTTGATGATATAATAATCTACAGTAGGTCTTGGAAGGATCATGTTCAACATGTTGACAGGGTGCTCAAACTATTGGAGGAGAAACAATTATATGCAAAAATATCCAAATGTTTCTTTGGAGTACAAGAGGTGGAATATCTGGGTCATATTGTATCTCACGAGGGTGTTAAGGTAGACCCTAACAAAATTAAATCCATTAAGGAATAGAAAGTCCCCACAACCATAAAGCAGTTGCACGGATTTCTCGGGTTAATAGGGTATTATCGCAAGTTTGTTAAGAATTATGGGAGAATAGTAACACCTCTAACAACATTATTGAAGAAAGATGCATTTTCATGGATTCCTGAAGCAACTAAGGCCTTTGAACATCTTAAAGAGGCAATGTGCCTAGCACCAGTCTTAGCTACGCCAGACTTCACAAAAGCCTTTAATGTGGAAAGTGATGCCTTGGGAAATGGAATTGGTGTTGTTTTAATGTAGGAAGGAAGACCAATTTCTTTTGAAAGTCGTTCAATCAAAGGAAAGTATTTACAAAAGGCTATTTATGAGAAGGAAATGTTGGCAATACTACATGCACTAAATAAATGGAGACCTTACCTAATGGGAAGACACTTCAAGGTAAAAACTGATCATGATAGTCTTAAACACTTTTTGGAACAAAGACTATCTTTAGAAGAGCAACAAAAATGGGTCACAAAGATGTTGGGTTATGACTTTGAAATCATCTACAAAAAAGGGAAGCTAAATGTCGTTGCAGATGCACTCTCAAGAAAGGATGAAGAGGTGGAAGCATTGCTTTGTGCCATTTCTATTATCCAACCATATTGGATAGCCGAAGCAAGGGATGAATGGAAGGAGGACGAAGAAGTGTGGACACTCATTCAAAAGTTGCAGCAAGATCCTAGTACATCTGATACATTTAGTTGGAAAAATGATTCCTTATGGTACAAAGATTGCTTATATATTTGCAAGAATTCCCAACTAAAACAAAAGATTCTTTTGGAATTTCACACTTCTCCTTTAGGAGGACACTTGGGATTTAAAAAAAATTACCACAGGGTGAAGAAAGAGTTTTTTGGGATGGCCTTAAATCTGATATTCAAAATTTTGTGGCGGAATGTTTTGTTTTCCAGCAAAATAAAGTTGAGACAATTAAGACCCTGGGTCTTCTACAACCTTTATCCATTCCAAGTCAATGTTGGGAGGAGATTTCAATGGATTTTATCACAGTCTTACATAAGTTCGAAGGAAGGAGTGTCATCATGGTGGTAGTTGATAGACTTAAAAATTATACACACTTTTATGCATTATCTCATCCATTTAAAGCAAGTACAGTTGCTACTGCATTTATGGAAACAATTCAAAAGCTACATGGAAACCCGAAGATTATTGTAAGTGACAGGGATCCCATTTTTACAGGAAAATTTTGGACGAAATTATATTCTTGTTTGGGTACTCAACTAGCTCATAGCTCATCTTATCATTCTCAATCCGATGGTCAAACATAGATAGTGAATAAATGTTTGGAAGGATATCTTCGTTGTTTTGTATCTGATAAGCAAGCACAATGGGTCAAGTGGTTACCTGTCGCTGAATGGTGGTATAACACTTCCTTCCATACTGCAGCAAAAATGACCCCATTTATGGCACTTTATGGATATCATCCACCATCCATCACGTCTTCTTTAAGGGAAAATTCTAGGGTTCAAGCAGTGGAGGATCACGTCGAGCATCAACAAGAAGTTCTCTAACTCTTAAAGGATAACCTAAATTTGGCACAAAATCGAATGATACAACATGCAGGTCAACATCGTAGTGAGAGAAGTTTTGATGTGGGAGACTGGGTATTTTTACTGCTACAACCATATAAACAAATGTCCCTCAAGCAAGCTAAGAAGGATAATAAATTATCGCCAAAGTACTATGGTCCTTGAAAGGTGTTGCAAAATATTGGTACTATGGCATACAAATTGGAGCTTCCTGCTTCTTCACGAGTGCATCCAGTTTTCCATGTTTCATGCTTAAAAAAGGTTATAGGGGACAAAATTATAGTTCAAACAATATTTCCAGGACTTGATGAGGAAGGAAAAGTCATATTGGAACCTAAAGCAGTCATGGAAACAAGAACTCGACAGCTACAAAATCGATCAATTTCAGAGTATCTCATCAAATGGAAGAACTTACCCATTGAAGATTCTACATGGGAGGATGAGAATTTTATACAAAATCACCCAAGCTACTCAAGCGTTGAGGACAACACTTTTTTGAAGGAGAGGAGCATGTTAGGTCCTTATATTACTAGTATAGTCCCTTATTGTTGTTAGTGTAACCAACTTATTGTTATTGTTGTACCCCTGTAACCCCCATATTTTTATTATTGTGCCCTTACATTATTATTTTTAGGTCGACTAGGATTACATTGTCGCCCCATGAAATCCTATATATAGAGAGGAGGTTTTGTCATTTGTATCATCCAAGAATTATTCATTTATGTAATGTATTGGAGGTTGCCCCCTTGAAGTGGCTATTTCTAAGGCGTTTATCTCTCTTTTCTTATATTTTTGGAGCTGGTTTCACAAAATACAACATGTCATAGTGATAAGTTTTTATTCCAGTAAACAATTCTAGATGTATAGTAGAGTTAGAGTTCTAGGAGTAGTATCAGAGGAATTCAACATTTGGAATGTGATAAAATCAAATAATTTTGTGGAAGGGTGAAGTCTGCCCAACTTGGTCATAAAAAACAAGTGCATCCTTCATGCAAAAAAAAAAAAACAAGAAAAAAACATGCATATTTAGTCATATAGAGGTCTTGAGTACTTTGGCCAAAATGTCTTATCCATTATGAAAAAACACATCTTAAATGCAATTAATAACATATAAGTTGTTCCACATCAATTACCCAATATAGATATTTTTATTTGAGGTCCAGTAAACATAATTCTCCACCCCTTATTATGGAGTATCAGTTGGAGCCGAGAAAGTTCCTACTACCTCTTCTTTCTTATATGATATTCTTTCCTATACCACAACCTTACGACATTTCCTTTGCAACATGTGGTGCAATTGCTAGTTATATTTTTTATATTTTGAAGAATATATGTTAACAAAAACATGTAGAATGATGAATTAGACATAAAAAACATAAAAACATAGATTGAACCATATAACATCAATCATCTAGAAGTTATAATCTTCATCAACCACGTCCACAAGTTAGAAACATACAACATATTGACTCTTGAGTCTCATGATTCATCAATCTTAAAGTTTCAAGATTTAAAAATTCAATATATAACATTTATCATTATTGATTCATTGATCACCATAGTTGTACTCGTAAGCTAAGTGTAACCATTATAACAAAGAATATTTAACATGAAATGAAATTTTATAAAATGAAACGAAATGAAACAACTTTCAAATTTCATGAAGCATCATATTCATAATTAATAATGAGTTATAAACTTATAACTTCCAACTTCAAAGTTTCAAACTTCAAACTTAAATTTTCAAATATTGTTTACAAAAAATATCATAATAAATATGAAAGAGTCAAGTTTCAACAATTATAAAAAGCTAAAAAATACTAGAAACTAGAAAAGTCTAGTAAATCTATTTTATATATTGCTTGGCCTCTTGCCACGAGAAATGTATAATTTTTGAGTAGATCGTGGTAATGGTGGTCTTCTAATGCTTGTTGACATTGTCTTCCCTCAAACAATATAATTAAAAAAATGTGAATAATTTCTCTGGAAATGTTAAAGGGTATTTGTAAAGATGTAAGAATGAATAATAATTTCTCTAGAAACGTTAAAGTGTATTTGTAAAGATGTAAGAATAAAGAGAAGATACTTTATGTCAGACACCCACTTAAAGATAATGATCTAATAAAATATTCACACAAATTCTCAAGATGTAACCGAGAAGAAAATGAAAAAGCTCTAATGTGTGATGTGCCTTGGATGAAATAATGTGAAAATTGTAAACCATAGAAAATCTAAATGGTTGTAAAGTTTTAAAAATCTTAAAAATGATGGTGTATTAATAAACATTGAACACATATTGAGAATATCACATGATACATTTAAAGACGAATGTTTCGGATTATCCACACTGTTGAAAGACATTTTTCGACGTTTTGAATCCCAACAGGGATTCATCTTCAGGACAAAATTTTGAAGAATGCTTGAAAGAGAGATCAAACTATTAATAAATATTAAAAGAAATAATAAAAGAGCCGACCAAAAATCTTTTTTATTAATAATTTTGCTATTAAATTATTCATAATTTATTAAGTAATAATGTTTTTGATTATTCATAATAATAATTTTAATAATTAATTGTAGAAAATAATTATTAATAATAATTATAAATTATTTCTTAAATTAATTAAAAAAATAATTATAAATTATTTCTTAAATTAATTAAAAAAATAATTATAAATAATTTCTTAAATTAATTAATTTTTTTCATATTATATTATTATTAATAATTAATATTACTTATTATTTTGTTAAATCAAATAATTTTTTTTTTTTTTTAACTATTAAGAAATTTAAATGTTGTAAATTCTTTAAAAATAATAATCATTTATTACTTAATATTTACCTATTTAGAAGAATAACTAAATATTAATACAAATAAATAATTATTTATTTTATTATAAGAATTGCAAACAATAAAATAATAATAAATGGATGATTTAAGCAAATGGAGAGCAATTAATTTCATTTAGGGCCAAGTCTTTGTGTGTGCCAGTCTTCTAGCAGTTCTGCAATGTTGATGTTGGTCTTGAACTTATCTGAGTAATCATACGATGAAAGGAAGATTGCACCATTAACAACCACAACAAGAACACTTATCGATTGCTTGCCTTTTACATTTGTTCATACATCATATACAATGGACACCCTCCCTAAAAAAAACGCTCCCTCCCTAAAAAAAGCGCTCCCTCCCTAAAAAACCTCTCCCTGAAAATGCTCCCTCCCAAAAAAACACTCTCTGAAAACGCTCCCTCCTTAAAAAATGCTCTCTGAAAATGCTACTTGAATACTAGGAAGCATTTTTTTGAGCTCGGGAGCGCGCTCCTAAAAAACACTCCCCGAGGGAGCGATTTCGGGAGTGCGCTCCAGAGGCGCTCCTTATGTGCTCCTGCGCAGAGTGCGAATTGGGAATGGGGTCGAGGGGAAGAGGGGGGGGGGGCTACCCTGCAACCTTGGGCTAGATAAAAAATGTATCATCAACAAAATGATACCAGGGATTGAGTTTTTGCGAAGAGATATCAAGGGTTAATTCTTCGAAATGTTCCATAAAGGTGTTGGAAATAATATGGGAAAATGAATACCCCATGGATTTAGTCTGTTCGTAGCAGATCCATCTAAAAGTAAAGAATGTCGATGTAAGGAAAATGTTAACGAGGTTGAGACTTTTAGGGCCGATAAGGTTGGAGAGCATGTTAAGGGCTTCAAGTATAGGGATCTTGGTGAATAGGCAAAAACATAAAAACTAACCATAATATCATTATCATCAAGTGTAAGATGTTGAGAATTTTGGATAAAATTAGAAGAAACTTTGATAAAGGAGGGGGGAACCTGTGTATCTCTAGATGTAGTGATCCAGGTGGATATTGGTGGTCACCTGCCCATTCCACTTCGAGCCCCACCATTGTTTCTTTCAGTTTTCCAGTTTCCTTAATTATAACACAATTTACTATTTTTAGTAGTTTTTCGGGTCCTGAACTTCCGGAGTAGTTTTGAGGCCCTAAACGATGTTTTTTGGACCTCAAACATTGGGATATTACGAGTCCTTTTCAAATTTTATATTCATGATAAGTAGTTGTAGTCCTCGGATACATATTTATAACAATGTATCATGTGTGTCAAACGAAGATAGTATGCCAAAGTTACGACTCCAAGAAATTGATGTACCAATTTACCCCGATGGGGCCCATATTCTGGCGTTTCATCTTCTAGGGTTAGGTTTTTGGATGTTTAGGGTTTTCCATTGTTTCTCAATAATATATAGGCCTTCAAGCCTCATTGTAACACAGAATTCAGAGGCCTGTAGCCACCATATCTCTTCTCAGAGATAAGCTACCAATGCCCTAGCTAGTTTATTTCCATTATGTTTGTAAAAAAATTTCAGTTCTTTGATATTAATGAAATGAAGAGTTACTTCTGCTACATTTTTATATTTATGGTTATATGTGTAGTCTATTGTGTTCATGCATAAATCCTGATCAGTGGTATTAGAGCAGTCTGCTCTTTCTCGATCCTTCTTTGCATGTCCCCAACGAGGTCGGGGTATAAGGAGTTAGGGCTCGATCTAGTTGAACTTCTGCAAGATTAGCCTCACAAACCTCGACGGCTGCCCATGGGGGAAGAAAATAAATATGAGGGAGCAGGAGATCCTATCAAAATATTGCTCAAGGAGGCCCTTGAAAAACAAAGGAACGCAATGATGGATAACTTTGCCTAGATCCTTCAACGACTGCCCACTTGTGGCGCATCTACATCCAACAGCCAGTCTGGAGACGCAACTCCTTTTAAGGGACAAGTAAACTTTGACATTCCCATATTTGAGGGCCAAATATATGCAGAGGCCATAGATATATGGTTGAATCTATTAGAAGGATATTTCTCAGTTCATGAATTTTCCGACCAGGGGAAGATTATTCTTGCACTCCTCAAAGCTACCCCCCATGTCAAGGATTGGAGGGAAACCTATTGTGAGAAAAAGGACGAGGGGGAACCCTCTCTATTCTCAGCCATACCCACTTGGAATTCTTTCTGAGACGCCATCAAGGAACAATATTATCCCGTGGGGAGCTATGAGGACAAGTACATACAATGGACTATGCTGCAGCAAGAAAGGGATCAAGATGTGCATGAGCCAAAAAATCTGTTCCATACCCTGCGCACAAAGTTGGGTATCAAATATTCAAAGAAACATTTGGTGTAAGATTCCAAACAGTGAAAATTTCAATAGATCTAGAACATGTTAGTGTTATGATTTAAAAATACTTTTCATCAAAAACAAGAACACAAAAATATCTAGAAATGTAGCCCTTTTATTTCTATTATTAACTGAAAACAAAGATACATGCTTTGCAGTGGCGTGCTCGGCTTCTCATTAAAACATAAAACCAATACTGAAGCACAATCGTGGACCCTGGATGGATCCACCAGACAAATTCACCCCGAGGTTTTCGTCCCGGGATCAATGTTAGAACTGGTCAGGCCAAGTTCTCAACCCAAACACAATAAGATAGATAAAACCAGAATGATCCTAAATGCCTAGCTTCTATCCCCTTTTATAGGCTTGATGGACCTTATTTTATTATTTTCCTCGAAAAACAAACAACGAATACCATGGGCCGATACCATGGGAAAATACCACGGTAATACCATGGACCAATTCCGTCCACTTTGACCGAATCAAGAGAAGGAACATTAGAAATCCTCCCTGTTGAGATTCAACAAGATGATGAGCTTAGTGAAAAGAGTTGCCTTCACTAAGTGGGCCCACAAGCTATTTTTGGCACAAAGTCTATTTTTAGACATGTCGATCATATTCTATGAGTTGCAGGATGCTATTTGTGAATGGTTGGTCAAGTTGGAAAAATAGACGGACTTCTATTTTTAGACATATTGGGTGGAGTCTATTTTTAGACTGCCAGTCTAAAAATAGATATGTCGAATATTATTAGTTCTTAATAATATTTGGACTCTAAACATTATCTTATTCTCTTGGAGCACTTCAGTTAAGTGCATAGATGTGGCACAGCAACTGACAGAAGGAATTACACTATTCTTGAGGGTTTACTGGAGCTAATGCATGGAGGAATTCAGTTAGAACTCATGTGACAGATTTTGGTGGAGTTGGAGAAGTAGTTGGTGGAGTTGTATTTAGTTTAACTCAGTTAGACTCAGTTGAGCCAGTTGTATCTAGTCTAACTGATTGATACACTAGTGAGAATGGAGTGAATTAATTAGTTAATTAATTCACAAATAATAACTCATTAATCAACTAAAAAATACATCAGTTAACTACAATGCATGGCAGTTTCAGTGGAGACCAGTGGAGAGATAGGTGAAAGAGCAAGTGGGACTATCAGTTGTGAGTATAGTGATGCATTGATTGCATCCAACACTCAGTGGAGATGCCAATGAGGATTGCGTGAGCAAGGCTGGAGTAATTCAAACTCATTTAGAGCCATTCTTCAGTAGGGATTGCGCAGTAGAGGCAGGCTAGCAGGTGGCAAAGATCGGTGCATGGATTTGCAAGATCGGGCCTGATTAGTGTGTAGCGATTTTATTGTACTGAGAGCTTGATATGATCAGCTTTGTATGAGGATTGTTACATGATATCTATGACATATATTATATACATATAGTTGGGGTTTTCAGCTTCATGCTTTCCCGTTAAACAACTGTGTTAATGTGTGTGAATTTTTATTGTTTCATGTGTGCATTGCAATCTTGATTTAATTTCCGCAAATGATCAATGGTGGAATAGATTTTGTATTTTGCATGAAGTTAAAATAGTGTGAGATCGTATGCTCTTGGACATATGACACATAATTTATATAATTTTTACATGGTTTCATAGTAGTATTGATCATTGGAGGAGATTGCAATTATTGAAGCGGTTGAGTTTTGTGCTGGTGGAATTCGAATTTGCTGCAGTGTTTTCTTGGTGTCGAAGTTGAGCATTCATTGAAATGTTTTTCAACGGATTGCGATTGGAGTATGCCCTTGATGGGAGCTCAAATTACATAGCATGGAAGGACAGGATGGAGGTGGTGTCGGATGATAATGGGTTAAAGGAGTTCATAGATGCTAATATTTCGAAGCCTACTTCTAGCAATGCAGTCGCACTTGACGCATGGCAAAAGAAGGTAGCAAAATGTAGAAGGATTCTGTTGGAATCTGTGAAGGATCACATTGTGTCCAACCTTCACAGTAAAGCCACTCTATTCTTAATGTGGAAGGCTTTGAGAGACTTGTTCCAAAGCAGAAGCGACCAAAGGAAGTTGGTGCTTAAAGACAAGCTCAGAAAAATAAAAATGGAGAAAGGCGACAATATACCAAAATACCTCACGAAGTCTGTCCACTGCAAGGATGAGCTGGGAAGTGTGGGGGTTACTGTTGATGAAGAAGAATTGGTGAGCTTGGCTCTGGCTTCCGAAGAGTTGGCATAGCTATGAAGACTTCCTCCGAAGCACGTGCGGTGAGAAATCACAGATGGGAGCGACTTTGGTCGGATCTTGTGTAGGAGCAGATAAGGCGGGGTACCAGGGATGGATCTTCATCGAAGACTGAAGATGAAGAAAATTGTGCTTTGGATACCAAAGCTTGGAAAGGAAAAGGGAATAAATCTTCCAAATCCGAAGCTAAAGGCAAGAAGCAAGATTTGTCCAAGGTGAAGTGTTTTCACTGTCACCAGCATGGGCATTTCGCCACTAATTGTCCACAGAAGAAGAAGAGTAAGCAGGTTGCTGGATCTGTAGCTGGAGAGGCCTTAGCCTCATAGTTTGAGCTGGATTTTTCTTTGATCGCATGCTTGGTTTCAAGTATGATGGGATCGGTGTGGTTTCTTGACAGTGGTGCGTCTTTCCATATGGCCAGAGACAAATATTTGTTTAATGATCTGGAGGAAAAGGATCTTGGAGTGCACATCGAGATGGCGATGATGGTAGATATAGTGCTACTGGTATCGGGACCATTTCCTTTAAGAGGGAGTCCAGGAACCTTTCATCTTCAAGGATGTCATGCATGTTCCAGGATTAAAGAAGAATTCGATCTCTATGGCGATGTTGGAAGACAAGGGCGAGATGTCGTTTTTAAAGCAGGGAAAAGCTTCCGCGCCATAAGACAAATGGTCAAACCAAGAGTGATAGGGATTCGAGTTAAGAATTATCAATTGCGGTGTAGATGGATGTGCAGCAAATGGCAAAGAAGTATGAGTGGTGAGCCGGGATGATGAGGGCGAATTGTGGCATAGGAGATTGGGCCACCTTCACCATGGAGCTTTGAAGATTTTGGCAAATAGATGCACGTTTCTTCCAAAGGTACACTTCAGGCAACAGACGTTAAAAAAGGGATGGGGTTTGGGAAAATTTCAGGAAGACCACCTTTCATGAGAAGGAGAACCGTGCTTCGGTGATCCTGGAGAGAATTCACACAGACGTGTGTGGACCTTTCTCCGTTGCTTCAATGGGCAGTTACTGTGTATTATGTGATATTTGTTGATGAATTTTCTTGTAAGTGGCCGGATCTTCAAGGCGCCCGGTTAAGAAAGATTCGGGGAAGCAGGTGAAAGCTCTAAGGAGAGATAATGGTGGTGAACACATTCTGCGACCCTGAAGACCGTAGCAAAGAAGGGAATTCGAAGAGAACTCATAGCGCCCTGCAACCCATGCCATCGGGGTCGCGGAGAGAAAGAACAAAATGATCGGTGTCGCACGGCGATGTTGCATGATCGTGGCCTTCCCATACACTTGTGCATCGAGGGCATGCAACACTACGGTTTATGTGGAAAACCGTGTCTTCATAGAGTACCTGGCATGAGTACACCCGAAGAGGCTTTTTTCGGTAAGAAGCCTTATATTTCTCATTTGAAGATTTTTGGCTCACCTAGTTACATTCATGTGATGAAGGATGCCAGGAAGAAGCTAGAGCCGACTGTAGAGGTTGGGATATTTGTGGGGTACACAAAAACACCCCACAATTATCATGTGTATTTTCCAGATAGTCAGATCACTGTCGTGCGACGAGATATCAAATTTCATGAGGAGAAAGCCATGAAGTTGTCGCTTGAGAGGGAGCTACACTTGCATGCAGAGGAGGAGCTACTTTTTCCTAAATATGATCCTCAAGATGTGGATCAGCAACAAGAGGAGGTTCATGGAGTGGAAGAAACCACTCATGCAGCGCCAAACATCAAAGGGCGAAAGCGCACTACAGAAGCTGAGCGACTGAATCTTGATGCAGTGCAGAATGTAGGATTTCCTACATCACAACACAGATAGAGACAGTCACCTGACTGATATACTGGATACATGGGTCTAATGAGAAAGTGTATCGTGACGGAGCCATCCTCATTCGAGGAAGATGTGGAGGATCCCGCATGGGCAGATGCCATGGTGGAAGAGTATGATTCGACGTTGTCGAAATGTGTGGCCGAGATTGGTCCCAAGGCCGGGAAGGGAAATCGTTGGTAGGTTCCGTCGTATCTTAAGAAAACACCGTCGTGAAAGGAATCCATGCTTAAGACACTTACCACCTTATGTCACGTAAACATGATCCCTTGCCATCCACCGAGCTCAATCAGTGAATGTTCAAAATCAAATGCAGTAAACATTCCACAACGCTATTATCTGCTGATATAGAATGAAATGTTCAGAAGAAGAATGAAAGGAAAAAGCCCAAAACAATATGCTGTTATACAGAATCTATCATCTCAAGCTCTAGAAGAAATAAAATAGTGCAATGCTTAAAATGAAGGAGCGCCTATTAAGGGTTTTAACCCCGCTGCTTCGATACTTCATTTTATTCAAGGACTGGAAATACATTATGAAAACTAGAAGACGTATCAACATCAAAAAATACTAGGATCTTGCTTTTCCTTCATAAATCACTTGAAATCTGAGTACAAAGATCACTCTCCCGAGATCTAAAAAAAACTGGACCTCTTCCTCTTCCTCCTCTCTCTGTTTTTATATCAGCCATCTAAAATAACTTCCTAACTGCTATGATCAATTTTGAAACTGATTCTTGAAAGTGCTGGAATTATTTAAATTTACAAAATATTTGTTTTAATATTATATATAATATATATAATATAAAACCCAAAAATCGAATTGAGAGTTTTAAAAGGGCGAATAGTGCATTTTGGGTCCCACTACTATGCATTCGTATTAATAATAAAGTCACCCATGGTTTTGGAAAACCCAAAACTACCTGCGGGGGGTAATGATAGCGGTTTCTAAAAAATGGATCGGAGGGGCCGTAATATATCACAGCCGTCGATTTTGTGAATAGTGGTTTCAATTAAATCATTTTGCGGGGGGTACCAGCTCTCATAAACTTTGTTTAATTTATCCCCCCGCAAACCGTTGGATTTGAGCTAATTCTTCTTCCTCATCTTCCGATGACTCGAGGTCTTCATCATCCAGAAATCCATCCAGGGTTTCATGATCTGTTGTAGTGTAGCCAAATGCAAATACGCTCCCAGTTGGAGATGTGTGAGAGAGCTTGAACTCTTTCTCAAACACTAAATCCAGTCCCATCTGGTCACATTTTCCACGGGACAGTATCCCAAGCACAAAATTTTTCCCATATAAAGAGACCCTTTCATTTTCCTTAGCGCCTTCTTTATTCCCAATGGCAGCCCGGATATTGCAGATCGATTACGCTCCGTGGTCCTGTATCATTTCCACCATGCGTTCAATTTCTTTCTCTGTTAACTCCAAATCGAAGTAGAACCGACCCTCAGCTAAAAGTGCGTTTTCAATTTGCTGATCCTGCTGTGCTTTTATAGCAGCTTTCACTTGATCCTTGTCTATATTTTTCCCTTGAAGACTACTAAAGCCGAGGCCAGCACCAATTGTCAATCTGTGTGGATCAACAAGAGAATTGTAGTGATTTCCACGATGATAGCTAAACCGGATAGGAGGAGAATCGGTACCATAACTACCATGAAATATGTTGATAGGCTCTATACTGTATGAATAAATATGAATCGGACGATTATATATCTCCAGCATTGCCTGGATTTCCAAATTGTTACCATAGACCTTGTCTCTCCTTTTTCTCTTGGCATAAGCTGTGAAGCTTTCTGTGACAAATTGAGAGAAATGATCTCTCTCTTTCTCCATATATTCAATGCACATCTGTCATGTGACATCATACACCTCTGGGTCACCATAAACCTGATCCGCAACTGCACGAAAAAGGAAATTACCATTTGATATCATGTGCCTCAGTTCAAGCCCCTTTGACCGTCGAATTACAATTTAAAACTTCCGTTCTCTTCCAGCATCATCATAAGAGCCGAAACAGGGACTTTGTTCATCTGCACTATTATAACCTTCTCCATCTCCATGTGACCTCGGTGATGAAGGGTGTGAACCAGTAGGTGAAGACCTTGATGCCATGCTGGCCCGTGAATTTCTTCTAGAAGATTTTCATCATTGCTTGTCAGCCGCACTTTATCTACAACAACGGACTCTCATGTCTTGTGACTTTGAGGAGTAAACTTGTATGCGCTGTCTGGTAATGCCATTGGATTCGGCACCTCAGCCCTAACATTTATAGGGGTCTTCCTATTTATATCAATATCACGGTATCTTATTATTTCACCAGGAGCTGCTATCCCATCATTGTCCAGGATCTGAAAACGTGTATCAAATTTCCCATTTGATGCCATTGCAGGTCTAACAATTCTATCTTGAGTATGACTCATATACTTCTTAATGGATGCTAAATACTTTTTCATCACAATACAACATCCAAATCCACGATCAAGAGAAGACTTGTTCATCACAATAGCATTCTCAAATATCATAGTCAACAACTCATCACGCCCACCGTAGCATTCTGACCAGCTCGAAGTTAGTCATACTGAACCAGCTCAATAGTCTTTGTTGTCAAACGAGGCCGGTGAAGGATACACCAACAGAGCAAAGTAGAATGTTCATTCTCGCATAACCCATTGTAAGCTGTGTTTCCCATTGCTTGCTTCCCCATGACACACCGGGTAAGTGTTCCTAGGCAGATCGTCTCGATGTGGAAAAGGAATAAGCCCAACACAAACACCGAAATAGCGAAAGGCTCAATCTTTACATGAACAATGGCAAAAATGTCACCTTCATAAAGAGCAACCAGTGCACTGTTTTCCTCATTAACATCAAGATATTCCACCAAACCCTCTCTCAGGAAATCATCAAATGTTCAAAATCCATCCTTCAATTCTTTCATGTGATGTTCCTTTATTCTGGAAACACCATTATCATCAATCACCAACGGTCGACAAACACGGCCACCATTTGAAGCAACATATACACAAGGTTGTTTTACATTCACAAATACTCTCACAAACTCTCCAATTTTACCAGCACGTCATAGCTTCCTTAGAGCATTTTAAAATCGCTGTGGCTGTCGATGTACACCAAGAATGAGCCCATTAAAAATAACTAAATATGTCTTAGGAAAATGGAGCTCTTCACCAGAAAGCAAGCTCAAATCTTCTACTCCTAAAAAGTTGCACAGTGAAATAAGAGGACCCTCATCTTCATCAGTTGTAACATGAGTCATCAATGCAAGGTTTTTAACAAGTCCACAGGCTTCTCCTTCAGGGGTATCACATGGGCAAAGCATGCCCCACTGGCTTGGTTGTAGGGCCCTTTGGGATGGCCGTGAGCGAAATAATAACAACCGGACTTTGGCCAGTTAAATTAAAGCAACATCTCGGCTCCAATTGGGGAGCGCAGCTCCTGCAAAGCGCTGAGAAATTGTAGATCAGTAGCCTTTATTAGGCATGGATTTGAGTCAAACTGAAATTTCTCCCAATCTAAAATTCCTGAAAATTTCAAACTTTCTTGAAACCTCTCTTCTGCTAGGATCTTTATTTTGAACTGAAAATTTTAAACTAGAAATACTGGAAATGCTCAATTCCTGAGCTTATTTATGTACAAATCGTATAGATATAAGCATGGTTAAACTTAATCAAGTGAAGTCAACCTTCCAATGCGACCAATCCAACATTTGCTTGTCAGATTTAATACCTTCATACTATTGAAATTTAAAAATCAAAAGAGGAATGTACCACGAAAAATTTTCATATACAAAATTTTGTACATACCCTTGCATTAAAGCTTGTTGCTGATCAAAGAAATTTGCCATATATTCAGCAATTGGATCATAAAAATCATGAGACAAAACTTTGGTTACCTTCTTTTCTTGAACATTTTGTAGACATCTTTGAACATGGCAGCTTCTTTCATTGTTTGACCCTTCAATTAGGAACTGTGTGTTAGGAGGCTGACTGCCACTTCCTGTAGGCAAGCATTCAGGCTGAAAATACACATCCAAGGTTTGCTCTCCATAATGCTGATGTTCTTCATTTAACATCAATTGATGACTAAAATATTCCTCTTGCAAACAGGTCTGAGAAACTGCACTATTTTCCTCACTACTCACAAAATTATTGCAATGATCTTCCATGCTTTCATAGTGTAGTTCAGCTGTTACAACTAAGATTTGACTAGAATCTTCAAAATGATTAGATTGTTGCCTTTAACCAATATAGGAACCTTTTGACACTTTTTTGAAATTTTAATTCATCTTTGAACTTACATTCTCTTGTAAGGAAATGCCAATGTTTCCTTCACAAGTCCTCTTATCTTTGACAAAACTTGGACTTTCTACATCACAGGAAACATTTCTAGAAGCCCACGCATTATCTTCGATTTCTTGCGCATGGATAAACATCAGTTTCAGATTACTAGGCTTTCTCTCCCTGAGATAAAAAGCTAAGGCGATAGAAAGAGCTTTCAAATAATAAACCATAGCTTCTGCCACTAGAGGTCGAATTTCTTCTGGCATGCTGAAATAAATATTTTGAAACCTCCTATTAAACTTAGAAATTGATTCATTGCTTCGCCTTTGGACAGAATATAATTCCAAAAGGTGCTCTTCATATGAGTTACTCTCGCCCCAATATGTAAGAAATACATCTTGAAGATCTTGCCAGGAATCAATTGAACCTGCTTTCAAACACTGCAACCATTACTGAGCATCCTGCTTTAAAGAATGGGAAAACATCCTTAAGGCTACGTCTTCATAAATTATTTGAAATTTATCTAGAAAGTATTCAAATTCCAAGATATGTGATTCAGCTGAAATGTCCTTCTCCTTCCCGGAGAAACTTGGCAAGGACTTGAATCCGTTTCAAGGATATTGATGGAGAATAGTGGGCAGCTTCAAGGGTTTAAAGATTTCTCTATTTTTGAACTGAGAAACAGTCAATTTATTATGAGGAAAAATATTATCATCCAAAGATGATAAATCATCACATTTATTCCCAGACCGTGACTGATTATCTTCTGGGATTGTAATACAACAATCATCCCTCCTTTCATGTTTAGGAGATACACTTGTGTCAAGATTTATAATACAAGGAGAAGCAAAATCATCTTTTTCCAACAATGAATTTACATTTTGGGCCTTATAATCTTCTGAGAAAATAAAGTAGGAAACAATCCTTTTAAGATAAAAGGGAAAATAAACCACTAAACTGATAGTAAAAAATAGAACCTCCTTTAAAAAACAGAAATTCTGATACATGTTTCTTCCATGATACTTTCTCATCTTCTTGCCAGGAAAATTATTTATCTAATGAAACCTTCATCCGTGGAGTTTCCAGGTGAATAATAAACAACCAATCTTCAAAGCTGAATCTTTTTCACCATCAAAAAAGAAAGGATTATGAAACTGCTGCAAGGTATTTGACCTCACGGTTGGATTTTTGAAAATGAGAATTCTGCAAATAACAAACACAGCCAAAAACCTCCTCCTCACTGAACAACCAGAGGAAGTAGAAAGAAAACCCAGGGAAATGAACTTCGAATCTTCGTTCCCCGGCAACGGCGCCAATTAATGTTGTACCTTAAGAAAACAATTCCTTGGCTGTGAAAGGAATCCGTGCTTAAGACATTAAAATAAATATGTCACAGAAATATGATCCCCGTTTATCCACCTTTGGAGCTCAATCAGTGAATGTTCAAAATCAAATACTGTAAACATCCCACAACGCTATTATCTGCTGATATAGAATGAAATGTTCAAAAGAAGAATGAAAGGAAAAAGCCCAAAACAATATGCTGTTATACAGAATCTATCATCTCAAGCTCTAGAAGAAATAAAGAAAAGAACAGTTAAAATGAAGGAGCGCCTATTAAGGGTTTTAACTCCTGCTGCTTCGATACTTCATTTTATTCAAGGAATGAAAAAACATTATGTAAACAAGAAGACGAATCAATAGCAACAAATACTAGAAGTTTGCTTTTCATTTATCAATCATTTGAAAAATCCATACAAAGATCACTCTTTGGAGATCTGAAAACTGGAACCTCTTCTCCTCCTCCTATCTCTGCTTTATGTCAGCCTTCTCTTGTAACTTCTTAACTGTTATGATCAGTTATAAAACTGATCCCAGAAAGTCTTGGAATTATTAAATTTACAAAATATTTGTTTTAATATTATATATAATATATAATATAAAACTAAAAATAAAACTTTACTCCAACGCCAGCAAGAAGCAACCAATGGTAATTTTGGGTCCCACACCCCCATACGTGCCAACAAAGTCACCCATGGTTTTGGAAAACCTAAAACCACCTACGGGGGGTAATGACAACGGTTTGTACAAAATGAAACGGAGGTGCGGTAATACACCACAGCCGTTGATTTTGCAGATGGTGGTTCCAGATAAACCATTTTGCGGGGGTGCCTTCTCTCATAAAATTCGTTTACTTTGACCCCCCGCAAACTGTTAGATCTGAGCTGGCGGATCTAGGCTGTCGATTCAGCTTCAATATTGTTTTGCGTTTTTCTCCTGCTCGAGAACTGCAACAACCGTTTTTAAAAAAATGCAGCAACACGCTTTGAGTTTATATTAGACTTCAACGCCCCAAAATTCCATGAAGATTGACGAAATATCTCTTCTTCCTCCCTTAGAAAGCACGAACGGTGCCCGAATATTGCAGATTGATTACGCTCCGTGGTCCTGTATCATTTCCACCATGCGTTCAATTTCTTTCTCCGTTAATCGTGGTTCAGTGAGAACCCCTGCCTCGCCTAAAAGTGCTTATAATTTGCTTCATCGTGTCGTATTTTTATAGCAAATTTTCATTTGATCCTATCTATGGGTTTCCCTTGGAGACCACTAAAGCTTCAAAGGCTGATCAATTGTTTGATCCTGTAGATCAACGAGAATTAGAAGATTTCCACGATGATAGCTAAGCCGCAGATAGAGAGAATCAAATACAACTACCATGAAATATGTTGATAGGCTCTGTACTGCATGAATAAATATGAATCGGACGATTATATATCCCCGATATTGCCTGGATTTCCAAATTGTTACCATAGTCTTTGTCTCTCCTCTTTCTCTTGGCATAAGCTGTGAAGCTTTCTGTGACAAATTTAGAGAAGTGATCTCGCTCTTTCTCCATATAGTCAATGCGCATCTGTCATGCGACAACATACACCTCTGGGTTACCATAAACCTGATCTGCAACTGCACGAAAAAGGCAATTACCATTTGATATCATGCGCCTCAGTTCAAGCCGCTTTGACCGTCGAATCACAATTTAAAACTGCCGTTTTCCTCCAGCATCATCATAAGAGCCGAAACAGGGACTTTGTCCATCTGCACTATTATAACCTTCTCCATCTCCATATGACCTCGGTGATGAAGGGTGCGAACCAGTAGGTGAAGACCTCGATGCCATGCTGGCCCGTGAATTTCTTCTAGAAGATTTTCATCATTGCCTGTCAGCCACACTTTACCTACAACAACGGACTCTTGTGTCTTGTGACTTTGCGGAGTAAACTTGTATGCGCCGTCTGGTAATGCCATTGGATTTGGCACCTCAGCCCTAACATTTATTTATATCAATATCACGGTATCTTATTATTTCACCCGGAGGTGCTATCCCATCATTGTCTAGGATCTGAAAACGCGTATCAATTTTCCCATTTGATGCCATTGCAGGTCTAACAATTATATCTTGAGTATGATTCATATACTTCTTAATGGACGCTGACTATTTTTTCATCACAATACAACGTCCAAATCCGCGACCAAGAGAAGACTTGTTCATCACAATAGCATTCTCAATATCATAGCTGCTGTAACTCATCACAGCCACTGTAGCATTCTGACCAGCTCGAAGTTAGTCATACTGAACCAGTTCAATAGTCTTTGTTGTCAAACGAGGCCGTGAAGGATACACCAACAGATAAAGTAGAATGTTCATTCTGCATAACTGATTGTAAGCTATGTTTCCCATTGCTTGCTTCCCCATGACACACTGGTAAGTGTTCCTAGGTGATCGGTTCTGATGTGGAAAAGGAATAAGCCCAGCACAAACACCAGAAATAGCGAAAGGCTCAATCTTTATATGAACAGTGGCAGGTGCTGCTTCACCTTCATAGAGAGCAACCAATGCACTGTTTTTCTCATTAACATCAAAATATTCCACTAACCTCTCTCCGGAAATTATCAAATGTTCGAAAACCATTCTTCATTTTTTTCATGTGATGTTCCTTTATTCTAGAAACACCATTATCAGCAATCACCAACAGTCGACAAACACGGCCACCATCTGAAGCAACGTATACACAAGGCTGTTTTATATTCACAAATACACTCACAAACTCTCCAATTTTACCAGCACGTCGTAGCTTCCTTAGAGCATTTGCAAATCGCTGTGGCCGTCGATGTATACCAAGGATAAGCTCATTGAAAATAACTAAGGTAAATGGAGCTCTTCAACAGAAAGCAAGCTCAAATCTTCTACTCCTAAAAAGTTGCACAGTGAAATAAGAGGACTCTCTTTTTTCATCAATTGTAACATAAGTCATTAGTGCAAGGTTTTTAACAAGTCCACAGGCTTCTCCTTCAAGATATTGCATGGGCAAAGCATGCCCCACTGGCTTGGTTGTAGGGCCATTGGGATGGCCAGGAGTTGCAATAATAACAACCGGACTTTTAGCTAGTTAAATTAGGCTACAACAGGTTCGAGATGGATCTACAAAGTGAAGCAAGCTGTTGATGGGAGCGTCGAGAAGTATAAGGCAAGATTTGTTACCTGGGGCTTCTCACAGATCGAAGGGATCGACTATGAAGAAACCTTTGCACCTGTCGCAAGGTATTCTTCCATATGGACCATCCTTGCTCTCTCAACGCAAATGGGTTGGCACATTCATCAGATGGATGTGAAGACTGCATTCCTCAATGGAATCATTGAGGAGGAGGTGTACATTGAGCAGCCTGAAGGATTTGAAATCTTCAGCAGTGAGTCGCATGTGTGTAGGCTCAAAAGAGCGTTATATGGGCTGAAACAAGCACCTCATGCTTGGTACACACGGATAGACAGTTATTTCACCAGACTTGGTTTCGCCAAGAGTGAGGCAGATCCAAACCTATACGAGATTGTGGTGGAGGGTAAGCTTTTGATCATTGTGCTTTATGTAGATGATTTAATACTAACAGGTGATGAACTAGTGATACACTCATGCAAGGTAGATCTTGCAAAGGAGTTCGAGATGAAGGACTTCGGCCTCCTTCATTATTTCCTATGACTGGAAATTTGGTAGCAGAAAGGTGAACTGTTTGTGTCTCAAGGAAAGTACGCTAGGGAGATACTGGAGAAGTTTCACATGCAAGGATGCAAGCCTATCGACACTCCTTTTCTTGGTGGTTGGAGGAAAGAGGATGCTACATCGGTAGAGGTAGTGGATGCGATAGTTGGTTGGTTCGCTCATGTATTTAGTCAATACACGACCGGACATATGCTATGCTGTGAACCAGCTTTCACAAGCGATGGTGAAGCCTACCAGGATCTTTTGGAAGGAAGGCAAGCATGTCCTGAGGTATCTCAGGGGCACATCTGGGTATGGATTGTGGTACAGACAGTCGGATGAGTTGAAGCTGCATGGCTTCACGGATGCAGATTGGGCAGGAAGCCCAATGGACAGAAAGAGCACATCTGGACGGATTTACAGTTTCAGATCTACAACATTTTCTTGGTACAGCAGGAAACAAGGATCCGTGGCACTCAGTTTAGAGGAGGCCGAGTACATGGCAGCAAGTTTGGCTGCATGCGAGGCTATATGGATGAGGAAGATCCTGGTCGGGTTGTTTGGTTCTCATTTAGATCCTACTGTGATATATTGTGATAGTCAGAGTTGCATTAAACTCTCGATTAATCCAGTATTTCATGATAGATCTAAACATATTGACATCTGGTACCATCATATCAGAGATTGTGTGCAACAGAAGATCATGTTGCTTTCTTACATTCCTACAGAGGATCAGGATGCAGATATTCTGACGAAGGCGCTCACCAGGAGAAAATTCGAATACCATAGAGACAAGATCGGGGTGGTATATAATCCCTATTTTTTGAGAGGGAGTGTTGAGATTCAACAAGATGATGAGCTTAGTGAAAAGAGTCGCCTTCACTAAGTGGGCCCGTAGGCTATTTTTGGCGCAAAGTCTATTTTTAGACATGTCGATCATATTCTATGGGTTGCAGGATGCTATTTGTGGATGGTTGGTCAAGTTGGAAAAATAGATGGATTTCTATTTTTAGACATATTGGGCGGAGTCTATTTTTAGACTTCCAGTCTAAAAATAGATATGTCGAATATTATTAGCTCTTAATAATATTTGGACTCTAAACATTATCTTATTCTCTTGGAGCACTTCAGTGAAGTGCACAGATGTGGCACAGCAGCTGACAGAAGGAATTACGCTATTCCTGAGGGTTTACTGGAGCTATTGCATGGAGGACTTCAGTTAGAACTCATGTGACAGAGTTTGGTGGAGTTATTGAGGTAGTTGGTGGAGTTGTGTTCAGTTTAACTTAGTTAAACATAGTTGAGCTAGTTGTGTCTAGTCTAACTGATTGATACACTAGTGAGAGTGGTGTGAATTAATTATTAATTAATTCACTAATTATTAACTCATTAATCAACTGAAGAATACATCAGTTAACTACAGTGCATGGACAGTTTCAGTGGAGACCAGTGAAGAGGTAGGTGAAAGAGCAGTGTGACTATCGGTTGTGACTATAGTGTTGCATGATTTGCAACACACAGTGGTTGGAGATGCCAATGAGGATTGCGTGAGCAAGGCTGGACCAATTCGAGTTCATTCAGAGCCATTCTTCAGCAGGGATTGCGCAGTAGAGGCAGGCTAGCAGGTGGCAAAGATTGGTGCATGGATTTGCAAGATCGAGCCTGATTAGTGTGTAGCGATTGTATTGTACTGAGAGCTTGATATGATCAGCTTTGTATGAGGATTGTTACATGATCTCTATGAAATATATTATATACAGATAGTTGGGGTTTTCAGCTTCAGGCTTTCCCATTAAACAACTGTGTTAATGTGTGTGAAATTTTATTGTTTCATGTGTGCATTGCAATCTTGATTTAATTTCCACAAATGATCAATGGTGGAATAGATTCTGTATTTTGCATGAAGTTAAAATAGTGTGAGATTAGGAGAATCTTGGACATATAACACATAAGTTATATAATTTCTACACTCCTGCCTAAATTTTGCTTGTCCTCAAGCGATCCACTTCTATCCACAACAGAAGCATTTGTACATTGATACCAGGATCCCATACAACGTGATGTATTGTTCCAACCCTCCATGTTGAATGGTCCTGAATGGATCCTTCGATGCCTAGATCCCAAACAATCCTCTGAACAATCCTTCCCTCAATAGATTTACCTATATCCCAAACAATCCTTTGGCCAATCCTACCCCCAATGGATTCTCCTGGATCCTAATGCCACCTAAATCCTGAGAACTGTGGGTTATGGTACCATTTCAAATCTCCATCGCTGCCTGCACCAAATGGTCCAAGCTGTAATTTTCCCTTGGCTATGGGTATCCTCCAAATAATCAACCCATCAATAGAATACCAACTCATAATATCTTGCCAATCCATACTTGGGAAAGAATGAATATATGCAAATCTACTATGTTGATGTTGTTCGATGCTCGATTCATGTTGCTCTACTTGGTTTCCAAAGATGATGTATTTGGAGAACTCCACCCTGCTCTTCTCAATGTATAAAGGTGGGTTGTTGGTGTTGCAATCCTTATCTATGTATTCCCATAGAGCGCTACTATGGAACTCCCAATTGTACTCCTCATGCTGCCTTGTGAGGGACTTGAGTTGTTCCTCAATACTAGACAACTTGGTTGATGATTTGACACATAAACTTATGAGTTCCTCAATTTTTCTGTTCTCTTGTAAGACAGTGTCTCAGACTGTCCAGACTCTTTGCTTCAACAACATAAGATCTATCTTGAAATGCGTGATCCTTTCCCGAAAGTCTTTCACTGGAAATTCTAGTGCCCTCCTGAATGTATCTGTATTTGACTGCACAGGATGCCCCATGACCACAACTTCAAATTGAGCCTTTGACCAACTCTCTAGGAATGGTTCATTTTTCATGTTATGTTTGTCATGTTGCTCCTCATGATCATACTCTTCATGCTGGTTCATTATGGCTGGATCCTCACTCAAATCTCCCTAGTCTCCTCCATCTGTGGAGACAATATGTTCATCCCTTTCAACTGTCAAACATAGATGCATTGGTGGAATTTTATCTATACTTGATTGTTCATATTCTTTATGGATATTCCCTTGGGGATTTACGAACTCAGTTGTATAGGAGTCTACCTCATCAATGCCATTAGGTTGAATTTCCTCATGCACTTCCAAATGCTTGTCATCCTACAAGCCTCCCTGAATAATGTCATGAAGTTGCTCACCATCTTGAAGATCAATAGACCCAACTACAAAAGACTCCCCATGATTTGAAGTAATCTCCTCTTGTTTTGTCTTTGTTTCCTTCTTCTTATCACATGGACAAGAATGGTTAAGGGCCCAAGGTCCCTTGAAGATAAAGCATAGTCCTCCCCTCAGTTCATTCTTGCTGTAGATTTTGTTCTTGCTTTCTCCATCAATCCTTCTCAAATCCTTCCTAGTCAACACCTTTCTGACCCATGTTATGTTTTTCCTGACCAATTTCTCGACTAGATCATAGGCAGCTGGTGATACCTTTGGTTTCTTTCTCCAAATGGTTAGCAATTTGGATCTTAGTATCTTGCATATGTCAGCATCCCCTTTTAAGAACATAGACACAATCTTTTGCATGAATGCTTTGACATGGTCTGAGTGAGCTGATGTAATACTGGTATAAAATTTTTGGAGCAACTAAAAGATCAACTCGTCACATTCCATATTCAACATGAATGTACCAAAGTTGAAATCTGCCATGAGTTTGTAGAAATTTTAATAATTGTTAAATTATTCACCGAGATTATCCTGATCACACACTATTTGAGCTTCATGCATAATACATAACCTCTTCTACTATTGATCATCAATTTGCGGAAATATAAACAATCGCATGCGCACATTAAAACCATAAACAATCACACATATAAACACAGTATTTATGGGAAATATTAAAGCTGAAAACCCCCAACTATCTGTATATTATAATGATAGAGATCATGTAACAATAATTGTACAAAATCCTCACAAGCTCTCAGTACAATCTCCAATTGTTACACACTACACAAGCTCAGATCTAGCAAAACACATGCTCCAATCTGCTCCACCTGTTAGCCTGCCTCTACTGCGCAATCGAAGATGAATAATGGCCCAATATGAGTTCGAATCCACCTGGTGTGTACTGCGCAATCCTCATTGGCATCTCCATCAATGTGTGGTGCAAACTCATGCACCAGTATAGTCACAACTGATAGTCACACTGCTCTTTCACCTACCTCTTCATTGGTCTCCACTGAAACTGTCCATGCACTGAAGTTAACTGATGTATTCTTTAGTTGATTTATGAGTTAATAATTAGTGAATTAATTAATAATTAATTCACACCACTCTCACTAGTGTATCAATCAGTTAGACTAGATACAACTAACTCAACTATGTTTAGATTAGTTAAACTGAACACAACTCCATTAACTTCCTCAATCAACTCCACCAAACTCTCTCACATGAGTTCTAACTGAAGTATCCATTCAATAGCTCCACTTAACCCTTAGGAATAGCGTAATTCCTTCTGTCAGCTCCTGTGCCACATCTGTGCACTTAACTGAAGTGCTCCAAGAGAATAAGATAATGTTTATAGTCCAAATATTATTAAGAGCTAATAATATTCGGCATATCTATTTTTAGACTGGCAATCTAAAAATAGATTCCGCCCAGTATGTCTAAAAATAGAAGTCCATCTATTTTTTCGACTTGACCAACCATCCACAAATAGCATCCTGCAACTCATAGAACATGATCCATATGTCTAAAAATAGACTTTGCGCCAAAAATAGCCTGCGGCCCCACTTAGTGAAGGCGACTCCTTTCCACTAAGCTCATCATCTTGTTGCAATCTCAACACTCCCTCTCAAAAAGATATGGATTATCTGCAACCCCTATCCTGCCCCTGTGGTATTCGAATTTGCTCCTGGTGAGCGCCTTCGTCAAGATATCAGCATCCTGATCCTCCGTAGGAATGTATGAAAGTAACATGACCTTCCGCTGCACACAATCTCTGATATGATGATACCGGATGTCAATGTGTTTAGATCTATCATGAAATACTGGATTAATCGAGAGTTTGATGCAACTCTGATTATCACAATAAATCACAGTAGGCTCTAAGTGTGAACCGAACAACCCGACCAGGATCTTCCTCATCCATATAGCCTCGCATGCAGCCAAACTCGCTGCCATATACTCGACCTCTGCTGAACTGAGTGCCACGGATCTCTGTTTCCTGCTGTACCAAGAAACTATTGTCGACCCGATACTGAAAATACCTCCAGATGTGCTCTTTCTGTCCGTTGGGCTCCCTGCCCAATCTGCATCCATGAAGCCACACAACTTCACCTCATCCGACTGTCTGTACCATAATCCATATCCCGATGTGCCTCTGAGATATCTCAATACATGCTTGCCTGCCTTCCAAAAGAGCTTGGTAGGCTTAACCATAGCTTGTGAAAGCTGGTTAACAGCATAGCATATGTCGGGTCGTGTATTGACTAGATACATAAGTGACCCCACCAACTGTCGATAAACAGTGGCATCCACTACCTCCGCTGAAGTAGCATCCTCCTTCCTCCATCCACCAGGAAGAGGAGTATCAACAGGCTTGCAGCCATGCATGTTGAACTTCTCCAGTATCTCCCGGGCATACTTACCCTGAGAAACAAGCAGTCCATCACTGCGCTGCCAGATTTCCAATCCCAGGAAATAATGAAGGAGGCCCAAGTCCTTCATCTCAAACTCTTTTGCAAGATCATCCTTGCATGAGAGTATCAACAACTCATCACCTGTCAAAATCAAATCATCTACATAAAGTACAATGATCA
This sequence comes from Pinus albicaulis, assembly GCA_034641835.2. Taxonomy (NCBI): domain Eukaryota; kingdom Viridiplantae; phylum Streptophyta; class Pinopsida; order Pinales; family Pinaceae; genus Pinus; species Pinus albicaulis. The sequence continues at coordinate 37,932,783 of CM076581.1, read as the reverse complement.
GCAACTTACCCTCCACCACAATCTGGTATAGGTTAGGATCCGCCTCACTCTTGGAGAATCCAAGTCCGGTGAAATAACTGTCTATCCGTGTGTACCAAGCACGAGGTGCTTATTTCAACCCATACAACGCTCTCTTGAGCCTGCACACATGCGACTCACTGCTGAAGATCTCAAAACCTTTGGGATGCTCTATGTACACCTCCTCCTCAATGACTCCATTTAAGAACGCAGTCTTCACATCCATCTGATGAATGTGCCACCCCATCTGCGTTGAGAGAGCAAGAATCGTCCGTATGGAAGAATACCTTGCGACAGGTGCAAAGGTCTCCTCATAATCGATCCCCTCAATCTGTGAAAAGCCTCGGGCAACAAATCTTGCCTTGTACTTCTCCACACTCCCGTCAACTGCCTGCTTCACTTTGTAGATCCATCTCGAACCCACCACTGATTTCCCCTCCGGCCTCGGGACAATCTCCCATGCACTGTTTCTGACAATCGAATCATACTCTTCCACCATGGCATCTACCCATGCGGGGTCCTCCACAGCTTCCTCGAAAGAGGATGGCTATGTCACGATACACTTGCTCATAAGAGCCATGTATCCAGTATACCGGTCAGGTGACTGTCTCTGTCTGCGCTGTGATGTAGGTGCTCCTACAACCTTCTCTGCATCTTGAGCCAGTCGCTCAGCTTTTGTAGTGCGCTTCTACCCTCTAATGGTTGGCGCTGCCTGAGTGGTCTCTTCCACTCCATGAACCTCCTCTTGTGGTTGATCCACATCCAGAGACTCATCCTTAGGAAATAATAGCTCCTCATCTGCATGCAAGTGTGGCTCCCTCTCAAGCGAACACTTCATGGCTTTCTCCTCATGAAATTTGATATCCCGTCGCACAACAGTCTTGCGACTGTCTGGAAAATACACACAATAGTTGTGGGGTGTATCAGTGTACCCCACAAATATCCCAACCTCCGCAGTCGGCTCCAGCTTCTTCTTGGCATCCTTCGTCACATGAATGTAAATAGGTGAACCAAAAATCCTCAAATGGGAAATATCAGGCTTCTTACCAGAAAATGCCTCCTCGGGTGTACTCATGCCAAGTATCTTGTGAGGACAACGGTTCTGCACATATACTGCAATATTGCATGCCTCCGCCCACAAGTGAATGGGAAGGCCTTGATCATGCAACATTGCTCGTGTAGCACCCACGATCGTTCTGTTCCTCCACTCAGCAACCCCATTCTGCTGTGGGTTATGAGGTGCTATGAGCTCTCTTCGAATTCCTTCTGCGTTGCAAAAGTCCTTGAATTCGCCAGAGATGAATTCACCACCATTGTCGCTCCTAAGAGCCTTCACCTACTTACTCGATTCTTTCTCAACCAGTGCCTTGAACTCACAGAACTTTGAGTATGTCTCGCTCTTCTTCTGCATGGAGAAGATCCAACACTTCCAAGAAAAATCATCAAAAAATATCACATAGTACCTGTGCTTTGCTGTCGAAGCTACTGAGAAAGGTCCACACACGTCTGTGTGAATTCTCTCAAGGATCGTCGTGGCGTGACTATCCTTCTCGTGAAAGGTGGCTTTCACAAATTTTCCCAAGGTACACCCCTTGCACTGATCTGACTGCGTAAGAGTACCCTTAGGAAGCCTAGTAGAAATCTGCTGCAGTATCTTCAAAGCTCCATGGTGAAGGTGGCCCAATCTCCGGTGCCACAACTCGCCATCATCCCGACTCACCACTCCTTCTGCCTTGCCTGCCATTGCTGCGCAGCCATCTACCTGCAATTGATAAAGGTTCTTAACTCGAACCCCTATCCTTCGGGTCACACCAGTTGCCTTATTGTGCAGGAAAGCCTTTCCCTCGCTAAAGACAACATCATATCCCTTGTCTTCTAACATCACCACAGAGATAAGATTCTTCTTCAATCCTGGAACAAGCATCACTTCCTTCAATACGAAGGGTTTACCAGACTCCCTCTCAAAGGAAATGGTACCAATACCAGTCACACTGTATCTACCATCATCGCCCATCTCGATGTGCACTCCAATATCTTTCTCATCCAGATCAGTAAACAAATCTTGATCTCCTGTCATGTGAAAATACGCACCACTGTCCAGAAATCACACTGAACCCATCACATTTGAGACCAAGCATGCGATCAGCGAAAAATCCAGCTCAAACATCAAGGCTAAGGCCTTTCCAGCTGCAGATCCAGAAGCATGCTTATTTTTCTTCTTCTGCGGACAATTTGTGGCATAATGTCTGTGTTGGTGACAGTGAAAGCACTTCACCTTAGACATGTCCTGCTTCTTGCCTTTCGCACCGGAATAAGAAGCTTTCTTGCTCTTCCCCTTCTTTGCTTTGGTAGCCAAAGCGCAATTCTCTTCATCAGAGTTCTTTGATGAAGATCCATCCCTGGTACTTCGCCTTATCTCCTCTTGCACAAGATCCGACCAAAGTCGCTCCCATCCTGGCAATTTCTCCCGACCATTGACAGAGTCCTGATAGGAATGCCAACTCTTCGGAAGCCCAAGGAGAGCCAATCTCACCAAGTCCTCATCATCAATAGTCACCCCCACACTTCCCAGCTCATCCCTGCATTGGGTGAACTTCGTGAGGTACTTGGGCATACTGTCTCATTTCTCCATCTTTATGTTTCTGAGTTTATCCTTGAGCGCAAACTTCCTCTAGTCACTCTTGCTTTGGAATAAATCTGTCAAAGATTTCCACATCAAGAATGGAGAAGCCTTACCATGAAGGCTAGACAGTATGTGATCCTTCACACCTTCCAACAGAATCCTTCGACACTTTGCTGTCTTCTTTTACCATGCGTCAAGTACGGCAGCATCAGTAGAAGTAGCCTTTGGGACTTCAACATCTATGAACTCCTTCAACGCATTGTCATCTAGCACCGCCTCCATCCTGTCCTTCCATGCAATATGATTCGAGCTGCCCTCAAGGGCATACTCCAATCGCAATCCGTTAAAAGAAATCTCAACTTCGACACCAAGAAAACACTGCTGCAAATTCGAATTCCACCAGCACAAAACTCAACCGCTTCAATGTTTTGCAATTGCTCTAATGATCAATACTGCACTCCTATCGGGACTCTGTCAATGGTCGGGAGAAATTGCCAGGATGGGAGTGACTTTGGTCGGATCTTGTGCAACAGGAGATAAGGCGGAGTACCAGGGACGGATCTTCATCAAAGAACTCTGATGAAGAGAATTGCGCTTTGGCTACCAAAGAAAAGAAGGGGAAGAGCAAGAAATCTTCTCAATCTGGTGTGAAAGGAAAGAAGCAGGACATGTCCAAGGTGAAGTGCTTTCACTGTCACCAACACGGACATTACGCCACTAATTGTCCACAGAAGAAGAAAAATAAGCAGGCTACTGGAACTCCAGCTGGAGAGGCCTTAGCCTCGCAGTTTGAGCTGGATTTTTCGCTGATCGCATGCTTGGTTTCAAGTGTGATGGGTTCAGTGTGGTTTCTTGACAGTGGTGTGTCTTTTCACATGACAAGAGATCGAGATTTGTTTACTGATCTGGATGAGAAAGATCTTGGAGTGCACATCGAGATGGGCGATGATGGTAGATACAGTGCGACCGGTATCGGTACCATTTCCTTTGAGAGGGAGTCTAGTAAACCCTTCGTATTGAAGGAAGTGATGCATGTTCCGGGATTGAAGAAGAATCTTATCTCTGTGGCGATGTTAGAAGACAAGGGATATGATGTTGTCTTTAGCGAGGGAAAGGCTTTCCTGCACAGTAAGGCAACTGGTGAGACCCAAAGGATAGGGGTTCGAGTTAAGAACCTTTATCAATTGCAGGTAGATGGTTGTGCAGCAATGGCAGGCAAGGCAGAAGGAGTGGTGAGCCGGGATGATGGCGAGTTGTGGCACCGGAGATTGGGCCACCTTCACCATGGAGCTTTGAAGATACTGCAGCAGATTTCTACTGGGCTTCCTAAAGGCACTCTTGCACAGTCAGATTAGTGCAAGGGGTGTACCTTGGGAAAATTTGTGAAAGCCACCTTTCACGAGAAGGATAGTCACGCCATGATGATCCTTGAGAGAATTCACACAAACGTGTGTGGACCTTTCTCAGTAGCTTCGATAGCAAAGCACATGTATTATGTGATATTTGTTGATGATTTTTCTCGTAAGTGCTGGATCTTCTTCATGCAGAAGAAGAGCGAGACATACTCAAAGTTACGTGAGTTCAAGGCCTTTGGTTGAAGAATCGGGAAGCGGTGAGGCTCTTAGGAGCGACAATGGTGGTGAATTCATCTCTGGCGAATTCAAGGACTTTTGCGGCGCAAAAAGGATCTGAGAGCTCATAGCACCTCATAACCCACGAGCGGAAACGGGGTTGCGGCGGAAGAACGAAGGATCGTGGGTCTTCCCGCATGAGCGTGTTGCTGTGATCGGGGCCTACCCGATGCTTGTGGGCTGAGGCGTGCAATACAACAGTATATGTGTAGAACTGTTGTCATCACATGATACTTGGCATGAGTACACCCGAGGAGGCATTTTCTGGAAAGAAGCCTGATAGTTCCCATTTAAGGATTTTTGGTTCACCTGTTTACATTCATATGACGAAGGATTCCAGGAAGAAGTTGGAGCCGACCGCAGAGGTTGGGATATTTTTGGGGTACATTGATACGCCCCACAACTATCATGTGTATTTTCTAGACAGTCGCAAGACTGTTGTGCGACGGGATATCAAATTTCGGGAGGAGAAAGCCATGAACTGTTTGCTTGAGAGGGAGCCACACTTGCATGCAGATGAGGAGCTATTAGTTCCTAAGGATGAGCTTCAGGATGTGGATCAGCCACAAGATGAGGTTCATGGAGTGGAAGAGACCACTCAGGCAGCGCCAACCATCAGAGGGCGGAAGCGCACTACAGAAGCTGAGCGGCTGGCTCAAGATGCAGAGAAGGTTGTAGGAGCACCTACATCACAGCGCAGACAGAGACAGTCACATGACCGGTATATTGGATACATGGCTTTTATGAGCAAGTGTATCGTGACAGAGCCATCCTCTTTCGAGGAAGCTGTGGAGGACGTCGCATGGGTAGATGCCATGGTGGAAGAGTATGATTCGATTGTCAGAAACAGTGCATGGGAGATTGTCCAGAGACCAGAAGGGAAATCAGTGGTGGGTTCGAGATGGATCTACAAAGTGAAGCAGGCAGCTGACGGGAGTGTGGAGAAGTATAAGGCAAGATTTTTTGCCTGAGGCTTTTCACAAATAGAGGGGATCGATTATGAGGATACCTTTGCACTTGTCGCAAGGTATTCTTCCATACAGACGATTCTTGCTCTCTCAGCGCATATGGGGTGGCACATTCATCAGATGGATGTGAAGACTGCGTTCCTCAATGGAGTCATTGAGAAGGAGGTGTACATAGAGCAGCCTGAAGGTTTTGAGATCTTCAGCAGCGAGTCACATGTGTGCAGGATCAAGAGAGCATTGTATGGGTTGAAACAAGCACCTCGTGCTTGGTACACATGGATAGACAGTTATTTCACCGGACTTGGATTCTCCAAGAGTGAGGCGGATTCGAACCTATACCAGATTTTGGTGGAGGGTAAGTTGCTGATCATTTTACTTTATGTAGAAAATTTGATTTTGACAGGTGATGAGCTGTTGATACTCTCATGCAAGGAGGATCTTGCAAAGGAGTTTGAGATGAAGGACTTGGGCCTTCTTCATTATTTCCTGGGATTGGAAATTTGGCAGCGCAGTGATGGACTGTTTATTTCTCAGGGTAAGTATGCCCGGGAGATACTGGAGAAGTTCAACATGCATGGCTGCAAGCCTGTTGATACTCCTCTTCCTGTTGGTTGGAGGAAGGAGGATGCTACTTCAACGGAGGTAGTGGATGCCACTATTTATCGACAATTGGTGGGGTCACTTATGTATCTGGTCAATACACGACTCGACATATGCTATGCTATTAACCAGATTTCACAAGCTATGGTTAAGCCTACCAAGCTATTTTGGAAGGCGGGGAAGCATGTATTGAGATATCTCAGAGGCACATCAGGATATGGATTATGGTATAGACAGTCAGATGAGGTGAGGCTGTGTGGCTTCACGGATGCAGATTGGGCAGGGAGCCCAACGGACAGAAAGAGCACATCTGGAGGGATTTTCTGTATCAGGTCGACATCAGTTTCTTGGTACAGCAGGAAGCAGAGATCTGTGGCACTCAGTTCAGCAGAGGTCAAGTATATGGCAGCGAGTTTGGCTGCATGCGAGGCTATATGGATGAAGAAGATCCTGGTCGGGTTGTTCGGTTCACACTTAGAGCCTACTATGATTTATTGTGATAATCAGAGTTGCATCAAACTCTCGGTTAATCTAGTATTTCATGATAGATCTAAACACATTGACACCCGGTATCATCATATCAGAGATTGTGTGCAGCGGAAGGTCATGTTACTTTCATACATTCCTATGGAGGATCAGGACGCTGACATCTTGACGAAGGCGCTCACCAGGAGCAAATTCGAATACCACAGGGGCAGGATAGGGGTTGTAGATAATCCTTATCTTGTTGAGAGGGAGTGTTGAGATTGCAACAAGATGATGAGCTTAGTGGAAAGGAGTCGCCTTCACTAAGTGGGCCCGCAGGCTATTTTTGGCGCAAAGTCTATTTTTAGACTATGTCTATTTTTTAGACATATGGATCATGTTCTATGAGTTGCAGGATGCTATTTGTGGATGGTTGGTCAAGTCGGAAAAAAATAGATGGACTTCTATTTTTAGACATATTGGGTGGAATCTATTTTTAGATTGCCAGTCTAAAAATAGATATGTCGAATATTATTAGCTCTTAACAATATTTGGACTATAAACATTATCTTATTCTCTTGGAGCACTTCAGTTAAGTGCACAGATGTGGCACAGGAGCTGACAGAAGGAATTACGCTATTCCTAAGGGTTATGTGGAGCTATTGCATGGATACTTCAATTAGAACTCATGTGACAGAGTTTTGTGGAGTTGATTGAGGAAGTTAGTGGAGTTGTATTCAGTTTAACTAATCTAAACATAGTTGAGCTATTTGTATCCAGTTTAACTAATTGATACAATTAGTGAGAGTGGTGTGAATTAATTATTAATTAATTCACTAATTATAAACTCATTAATCAACTAAAGAATGCATCAGTTAACTTCAGCGCATGGATAGTTACAGTGGAGACCAGTGTAGAAATAGGTGAAAGAGAAGGTTAACTATAAGTTGTGACTATACTGTTGCTATTTGCAACACACAGATAGGTGGAGTAGCCCATGAGGATTGTGTAGTTCAAGCCAGGTGGTTTATCTATTTAATGAAGCCATCCCATAGCATTAATTACGCAATAGAGGCTGGCTATCAAGTGGCAAAATATTGGAGCATGTGTTTTTCTAGATCTAGCTTGATAGTGTGTAGCAATTGAGGGTGTGCATGAGAGCTTGTGAGGAGCTTTTGTACTATGATTGTTACATGATCTCCATGACATATAATATACGGATAGTTGGGGTTTTTAGCTTTAAGCTTACGGTGAGGGAGGTAAATCCCCTCTGCGGACGGAGGCGATCCCTACTAGCCCAGATCGGGTCTAGCAACAATCAAACACGCTACAGTGCAGGTTCCTAATTGTAAATAAACCGACTTGCGAGGAAGGCTTACCTGGAATCCAACGCTGTCGTTTGTAGAAGAGGTGGTGCTCCCGTTCCTTCGCCCTGGCAGATCACAACCCTCACGATCTCCGTGATCGGACACCTGCACATGCAAGAAACAACACAAACGCAAGCATAAAATCCAGTGCATACAACTATATATCAGTCGAAGAGGATATAACTCATGAACATGATCAAGAACAAGAGTGGAACCATAATCGATAGTCGCTTATCATTAAAGAGTCAAAAGAAGAATACAACCATAGCTTCGACGCAACACTCTCCTTTAGCGGGTCGTCAGCACAACATGTCTCGATAAAGCCTGTCAGGGATGGGACAAGCCTCTCTCTCTGGATACTTGGAAATAGTCTCCTTGCTTGGATTTGGCCTTAAGGGAATCAAGAAGGCTCTTGCAGCATAAGGATGTAAAAGCTCTTGGGAACTTGGAGATTCTGGAACTAGCTATTCAGCCATTCAGCCCTTCAGCCCCTTCATCAATGGATGAAGGCTATATTTATAGAGGAGAGGAGGAGGTTGGGATCCCTACAATAGTGGAAGGAAGGCCTTATCCCTTGGGAGGTTCCCCATAAGGTGGAAACAAGAGGCCAAAGGAGGAAGGCCGTGGTTATTCAGGCGAAACCACTCCTGATGACTCATCCACGAAGTTGTTGTAATCGAAACTTCACCTCTTTTTTTAAAAAAATTTCCAAAAGCAGATTGTTGTGGGTGTTTAACTAGGACAGAGTGCCAATTGGCGCGGGCTCAGTGTTAATTTCCCCCCATTGGCGCGAGTACATAACGGGCTACCAGCGCCAAGGCAAAAACAGGTGTTTTTAGGGGTCTGCTCAGGAAATGATTAACAGAAGAAATGTTGTCCTCATGGAAATGGATGCAATGATGGTATTTGCAAGGCATGACACTGCTTATTGGTCACAGAAACGACCCTCCAATGGGCGAGATGGGAATTGCAGGGACGATGACAAATTACTGTGTAACAGATGCCCCCTAAAGCATGAGGCCCGAGAGAGAGAGAGGGGTGAAATGCTTTACGAGAACATGCCGACTGAAAACACCTCCATCGAAAAACCTGCAGAGCGAAGTACAACTGATGTGTCAGATACATGATATATATGCGTGGTATGGGCGTAGCCATCCATAACAGAGTCTACAATAGTCTAGATCCAAGGCATGGACGTAGCCATCCAAGAGGGATCAATGAATAGACTCAGGTATGGTCGCAGCCATCCAATCAGTGAGTCATGTAACAATAGTTCACAAAATCGCAGCCTGGATTACAACAGACACAATCCAGGGTCTTGCGCTCCATCTCGACCCGAATGAAGTACAAGTTCAAGCATGCGAATATGTGAGCTGAAGTCGAACATGCAAGAACATCGTCTGATTACCAGCCAATGATGAAAGCTGTTAACAAACGCGAGAGGTAGCACCCATAATGACTATGGCCCTCAAGGTACTACAGGTACAATCCACGGGATGTGAATAATGAGCTGGCGTCGAACACCCATAGAATCACTCGATCGGAGGCCAATGATGAAAACCTCACGTCGAATGCGAAGAACCTGCCATTGAGGCATGCAGGCTCCAAGGCACCAGAAGGGAGTCTCTAGATCAACTTCCTGGATAATGAGTTGAAGTCGACAGGAAGTGACCTTGATCGAAGGTAGGCCATAATGTTTCCCACATCATCGACACGAGACAGAGGAACATGATATTTTTGTGAATCAGGATCAAATGAGAATCAGAGGAAGGTTGATACTTGCAGAGGTCAACTTCTCTTGAACATATTGGCGACACGACAATGGATTTGGCAGTATTTGACATCAAAAGATCAAAGGTCATTACGACGAGGCAACGAGTAGATGAGAGGTCAAAAGGGATTATCCAAACCCACGGAGGCAAAGTGAAAAAAAACGAGATGAGATGTCCCCAACCCGACACGAATGCAGACAAGTGCCATATTCAAGAGCGACATACTGTCGACACGACAACGATACTGGTTCCATTTTCCCCACCATTTCGGTGAGTACCTCTTTATTTTTACACAATCTTGAAGAGGATACCATATGCTTGTCATATAAGTCCGCCCTTCGGGCGAATCCATCCTAGTACATTTAACAAGCCCTAGGAAGGAGTGACTCGGATAACGTCATTTCGACTGAATCCAATGTCATCAGGGTTTAACGAGTCTGACAAAGGAAGAACTCGGCGTCTTTTCATATTTAGAGAGTTTGAAAAGACAGCAGAAAAGTAAACTCCAGTGGTCCCTTTTCGTAGATAGTTCCTCGGACCCGAAAAGGTAGAAAACAATATCCGAGAAAACCTCCTAGTCGCGATAGGCTAGGGTATTCCTTTTTCGTAAATAATCTATCCCAGCCTGAAAAAGGGGTAAACGTATACTGGGTAGATGTCGATTCGTGTCCACTTTAACGAGATCGAAACGACAAGGGCCTCGGAAATCTTTTCATGTTTAGAGATTCAGAAAAGAGCTGAAAGATGACTCCTCCTAGAGGAACGAGTGGTATAAGGGGTAGCTACTGGTTCCGGTAATGGCGGAACTGCTCAGAACAAATAAAGGTCAAAAGGCTGGCTAACAAGACCACTCATCACAGCAGTTCCTCAGGAATGGGTAAAACAACCAAGTGAAGGCATATGATCGGCCAAGCAGATAGTGACGATGGAGTGAGAAAACCAAGGCTCATCTGGCAAAACAGCCGATAAAATGGCAATCACAAAAGGTAAAATGGGAAAGGTTTCATTTTTTACACAAGCTTGAAATCGTAAAACTCGCTTGAAGTCGGTTTCATTTTTACACAAGCTTGAAACAAAGATAAACTATGCTTGAAAAATTAAGCATGCCCCCAAAGATGGTGACTCAATTCGAGGTACATGCCCCCCCAAGCTTCACCCATATGAAAGGCAAGATGGAGTGAAGGTTCGAAAGTTACGAGATCAATGGAAAGACTCGACTGGATTTTACGAGATCGAAACAAAGACTCGAATTGAACAAGAACGTGTTTCATTATTTTAACGAGGTTGACACATTAAAAGAACTATCCTCGTGACACCTTGTTTCATGGTTTAAGGAGCTTGGCACAAGACAAGGAACTCTGCTCCGACAACCTTGTTTCATTTTTTTAAATGAGCTTGACACAAGACAAGGAACTCTGCTCCGACAACCTTGTTTCATTTTGTAAGGAGCTTGACACAAGACAAGGAACCATGCTCCGACTCAAACTTGTTTCATTTTTTTAAGGAGCTTGACACAAGAAAACGAACCGTGCTCCCTGCTGACCTCATCATAATGAACAAGAAGTCATCGCTCTCCAAGAGTTCCACTCCCGATGGAAGGAAAACATCTTGGAAGTCGGACCCAATGCCCCCAAGCACACTATGCACGACTGGCATTATCACCGAGTACGTGCACGGGGTAGTAGCCACATAGTTGACCCGCGGTAAGGGCGGACACAACGGGTGGATAAAAACCAGGAAGGGGATGATGACGTGCCACCGCCACTTCGAGGACCAAAGAACGAAAGCTGATCAATAGTCACGATCCGTCCTTCATGTGGAAAATAGGCCACACGAAAAAGGGAGGAGACGAGCGCTCCCATGGCATAGGTGTAATCGCACCCCAAGAGCGCATTGAAATCCAAAGGGCCCGGAACAACCATCACATCCATATGGATGGTTTTACCTCCCAAAGTAACAGGTAACCTCTGAAGGATCCCTAATGGTTGACTCGTTCTTCTATTAAACGCCAACAGCATTCTCGCAGTAACAGCGCAAGTGGCGGCGAGAAAAAAGCTTGCCAAGTAGTTGAGGATAGAACACTAACGTACGCACCTTCGTCTATAATGGTGTTGGGTACGACCGCACCAAAAGCTCCCGTATCAGTGATCTCGAAAGGCACATAAGATGGAAGGCGGTATCCCACAAATCGACTCCAATCAAAGGAAGCGACCAAACTACTTTGAGGGGCTACCATCGAACCGAGATGGTCTTCCCCCGGTGTTACTGAAGAAGAAGGAGCATCCTCCACGACCTCCATCTTGAAGGTAGGAAGGGAATCCTCCCGGACCCTCCATCACAGGAGGAGGAGGAGCCGCTTCTTGAGGTACAGTGGACAGGAGAATCTTTCTCTAAGTCCGAAGAATCAAGAAACCAAAAGAACATGGGGGGGGGGTGTGAGATCCACTCTCCACCGAAAAGACCCGGTGCATCGTAGAAGGGACCAGCTCAACCGATCCCACGACCAATGGTTGGTCGGGAATGGATTCCCGAATTTGAATTTCCGCGAGGAGCGGGATCGACCAAGGATGAATCTTTGACCAATCGTAGGATCGAGCTGGTGGAGGACTCAAAGAAAGTCGTTTATAATCGGCCAGGAGGCATGGTGTAGAAACGGCTGCGTTGTCCAAGACTCGCTTGGCTTCATCCATATATTGACAAAGGTGAATGGCATGGTGCCCTTCACACAACTTACGAGGATTGGTAATCTTACCCTCGCTTCTTAGGAGTCTTACCAAAGACTAGTCGAAGATGTGCCCCCCAACTTGACTCCCGAAAGCCAAAGGGAACGACCGCCGACCGTTGGACCATACTTCGAGTACCTTGGGAATGCCAGTAGCAGCCTCGAAGAAGATGGTCTCCCGTGCACAACATGCAAGGGAACTTGACTTTCCGTGGAGGGTTGGAGGGTTTATCAAGAGGAGACTTCTTAGGCGCAATAGCCATAGAGCTAGCCTCTCCTTTCTCTCGAATTCTTCTTCTTTGTCTTCTTCTTCTTCTTCTTAGCCACCCGGTTACTCGAATCCGACTTTCACCAGGCGAAGTAGAAGATGAGGACGCGTAAACAGCGAAAGAAGGGGGAGAGGTCCACCTTGGAATCAACATGATGTTGTTCTGGGTGGAGGAACCGATTGACCAAAGAGTCGAGACATTCTGGGGACTCACGAGGTTGAAAACAACCAAACGAGCAACCCAACAGCTTAACCCGAGAAGGGACAACGTTGCCATGTAAGGAGCACCAACATTCCCAAAAGGAGAAAAATGACCAGATTCCAATCGGAGGGGATTCCTTGTTGGTGAACTCCGAAAAAGTCGTCATCAGAAACAACTATAGAACAACACCCTAAGGAAACTAAATTTAACCAGGAATATTTCGTGGGGAGTTAATTTTTAAAACATTGAAACAAAACTCTACCGTTTCATCTTTTAAGAGTCGAGAAATAGGAAAAAGGTGACTCTATCACTTTCACATTGGAAACAAGCGTGAAAGGACAAGTGCTTGATGACCTTTTCAAATTTAGAGAGTCGAAAAGATCGAAATGACTACTCAGAATTCTAGGCAAAGGGTGTACCAAATAACCGTGAATCGCAATATACACCTTGGTTTCAAAATGAAAGAGAAATCAACCAAGGACTTAACGTACGTGCGTGCAATCTCCCCGAATGCCGTGTCCCGTGTATCAAGGGTATAGGCGGCAGTACTCGCTTCCTATGGATAAAGGATAGCAACCTAGTGGGGTCTCCCTTTATATACGCTACTAGACTGTGGAGCACAAGTCCGCACTAGCGCCGCTTCTAAAGCCAAGAGGCGAACGACACACTACTAGGTTTTAAGACACTCGGAACACGTCTCTAGCCTAGACCTCTAAATGTGTTTCGTTAGATTTCAATGCCGCCTTAGGTAAATTGAGGAAATTTTATGGTTGATCTTCAATTATGTTTCGGTTTCAAGGCCCTACCGAATGTCATATGACAATCTCCTATATGCAAACTATATGAGAAAAGAAAACTTTTCAATTCGATGAATGCTATCTAGTTAAGGGAAGAGCTTCAAACAATGATGCAACAAACAACAACACCGTAAATGAAATTTTTCCAAACTAGATGACTTTCACTATCCAAAAGTATTCAAACACTCAACGATGCGAATAATGCAATGTAATCTATGCAAAATCCTCTTTTTTCGAAAACTATGCAATTGTAATCTATGCACAATTTCCTCTTCTTTTTTCAAATGATAAGAATGCACTCAATGCATTTTTTCGATGAAATGAGAATCTACTTAATGCATGCTTTCAGGTGAAAGAGAATGCACTCAAAGCGATTTTTAGTTTTCAATCATTAAAAAAATGTGATCTAAGTCCAATGATAAATCTCAAAAAATACTTTTCAATGCAATGTGATCTAATGCATTTTAACAAAAATAACACTTTGAGACGAAAACTAAATAAACGCAAATCTTCTTAATGAAGGATGAATGTAAAAGAGATGTAAACAAACACTAAGAACACAATCGTTGTTTCAAACACTTGGTAACGAAATCCCTCAAAAGGTGACAAGACATATGAGGTCAAACACAAAGAGGACTTCCAAAGCAAGAGATCAAAACAAGGCATTCATTCCCTTTTACATCAAGCAATCATAGCAAGAAGACATCCCAAACAATGAGCAATGTAATCTATGCTCATACAAGGAAAAGACCTAAGGGAAAGACACACCGGTGAAGGATTTAGGGAAAAAATCTCAATTTTCACACACCCGAAATTGGCTCGACTTGTACATTGACAACTAGCGACCAACCGGCGCGACTCGCACACCGACAACTAGTGCCAATGGCCAATTGGCGCGGGTTGCTAATCGACAACAAGCAGCCAACGCCCGAAAATGAAAAAAACAAAGAATTTCTCCCAACCAAGACCAGACTCACCACTTCAAGCGTAATCCAAAACAAACCCGTAGCAAAGCATCGACCAAAAGAAGCTTCCGAACAAGGGCAAACCCTAGCACCTACATGAAATGGCGCGAATGGTCGGTCAGTAATCCGCGCCAGACATGGGATGGCGCGAGTGATGAACTCGGCAACTCGCGCCAATTGGCGCGACTGTCATGCCAGAAACCGCGCCAATCAAGCCAACCATTAAAAGGTGAAAATTCGAAAAGCAGAGGTCGTATCCGATCCTCTCGGGGGCCGAGCCAAAAGCCAAAACACAAAAAGAGCCACCAAAAAGAGCCAATCAAGCAAGCAAGGCCAAGAAATTGACCGAAAAGAGAAGACAATACTCCAAGTTGTTCACCCGTAAACCAAACCTGAGATTGATCGAAGCAAATATGATATACTCCGCTAATGCGTAGCAAAAAGCGTTTCAAGGCTATCCGTCGTGCTCGTGCTCCGTCTATAGTTTACAAATCAAACAACAAGTTGAGTCCCCAATGGAGTCGCCAAATTGTTGAGGAGGTAAATCCCTCTCACGGACAGAGGCGATCCCTACTAGCCCGTGATCGGGTCTAGCAACAATCAAACATGCTACAAGGGCAGAGTTCCTAATTGTAAATAAACCAACTTGCGAGGAAGGCTTACGTGGAATCCAACGCCGTCGTCCGTAGAAGAGGTGGTGCTCCCGTTCCCTTTACCCCCGCAGTCACATCCCTCACGATCTCCGTGATCTGACACCCGCACATGCAAGAAACAACACAAACGCAAGCATAAAATCCAAGACATACAACTATATATCAATCGAAGAGGATATAACTCATGAACATGATCAAGAACAAGAGTGGAACCATAACCGATAGTCGCTTATCATTAAAGAGTCAAAAGAAGAATACAACCATAGCTTCGATGCAACACTCTCCTTTAGCGGGTCGTCAAGCACAACATGTCTCGATAAAGCTTGTCAGTGATGGGACAAGCCACTCTCTCTCGGATACTTGGCAATAGTCTCCTTGCTTGGATTTGGCCTTAGGGCAATCAAGAAGGCTTTTGCAAAGCATGAAAGCTCTTGGGAACTTAGAAATTCTCGCCACTTTTGGAACTAGCTATTCACCCATTCAGCCCTTCACCCCTTCAAACGAATGGATGAAGGCTATATTTATAGAGGAGAGGAGGAGGTTGGGATCCCTACAATAGTGGAAGGGAGGCCTTATCCCCTTGGGAGGTTCCCCATAAGGTGGAAACAAGAGGCCAAAGGAGGAAGGTCGTGGTTATTCGGAGCGAAACCACTCCCGATGACTCATCCACGAGGTTGTTGTAATCGAAAATCTCGCCTCTTTTTTTTAAAAAAAATTTCCAAAAAGCAGATTGGCGCGGTGATTAATCGGGGACAGAGCGCCAATTGGCGCGGGCTCGTTGTTAATTTTCCCCCATTGGCGCGAGTACATAACGGCTACTACCGCCAAGGCAAAAACATGTGTTTTTAGGGGTCCGTGTCGGAAATGATTAACGTAAGAAATGTTGTCCTCATGGAAAGGGATGCAATGATGGTATTTGCAAGGCATGACACCGCTTATTGGTCACGTAAAACGACCCTCCAATGGGCGAGATGGGAATTGCAGTGGACGGTGACAAATTACTCGTGTAACACTTTCCCATGAAATACCGTGTTCATATGTGTGATTGTTTATGGTTTTAATTTGTGCATGCAATTGATTTTATTTCCGCATGTGATGATCAATGGTAGAAAAGATTCCGTATTATGCATGAAGCTAAAATAGTGTGTGATCGGAGAATCTCTGTGAATAATATTTCGCTTATTCAAATTTCTACAACAACAACGAGCCTTAGTCTTAAAATATATCTCAAAGAAATAAAAGCTCCAAAATAATTTTATGATTTTCATATTCAAATATCTCTTAAATTTTATAACCTTAACATTCATCTTAAATATTTCAATCAAATTAAATACTATAAATATTGATAAATTTAGAAAGTGAGACAAAACTCATCAACTTATACTTCCCCATATCCAAATTTAAAAGCCAAGATATATCCTTATTGGAGAAGTTGTTTAAATGCCAAGACATATCCTTATTGGAGAAGTTGTTTATCACCTCGTCGAATCTATTGTTATTATTATTAGAAATTGGTCATGTTAAATGAGGAGTGATTATTTGGAATAAACAACACAACTTCATATTAGCTAATCATTTGAAATCAAAATAAATAAATATGTATTTCCTCTATCATATAAAGAATTATTTAATCTAAGAAATAGGCAATGCATTTGTAATGAATAAAATAACTTTTACAACTTGGAAACAATTCATGGGAGAGAAACAAGAGCAGAATCCTCCCATTTAGACTCAACATTCCACAGCTTTAGGAAAACACCTTTGTTTTCCATTTAGTTTACCAAAGTTATTGAAGATCTCAAGCAAAGACTTGGAAGAACCCTATAGAACCCCGGGTTTCCAATAAACTACTATCACTTACATGTGTTGCAAAATGTACCCTATAATTAACATAATCCATGTTAATTTACTCTTCTCTAAAATGATTTCAACCCAATTTTTTTTCCACTCAAAAATTAAAATTTATAATACATTATAAATAAAAAAACACGTTTAAGAAAAAATAAAAAATTATATACTTATAATATATTTAGAAATGGAAACCACAATTTTTTTTTCAATTTAATCAAATAAATTTAGAAAATGAAAATGTTCAATTTAATCAAATAAATTTGGAAAATGAAAATGTTAAAACGAGGCAAATAAAACTATTTGCACATTTAGAAATATCTAATAGCATCATTAAGTGGGTGGGGGGATTGCAAAAATCTATCAACCTTATGTTATTGTTCGAAATGATATTTTAACATGCACTAGGCTAAAAAATAATGTAGAATTGAGTTGGAAAATCAAAATAAAAAACATCACAATGTTTCTACCCTCATCACAAACCCCTCTATATATATAATATACTTTCGTGAGAGCGCTCTCAACTCAACTCTGGGTGTTGCTTCCGGCGTTCCACCTCTCCTTGGGCCGTATTCTCGTCTAAATCTGTCCGGCGCTCGAATCATTCTAGTCGTGCCCGCTATACGGTGTTTTTTTCGCACTATGGGTCAATCCTCCTCTAAGTTGTTTGTTTGTTGTTTTTCTAGAGTGCGTAGGAAAAGTGCGTAAGAATGAATGTGTAGTAAGTAAGTTTGATGGTCCTCCCATTTCACATCGCAAACAAATCATTTACCGTGCAAACAACTTAACCTTAACTTGTAAATGTTGCGATGTACTGAATTGCTCTCCACCGGGCTTTCAATATCCAAAGATTCAATCCTCGCTATCCGACGGTCCGCGCTACACCTCCACTATACCACTTTGCATCACAAAACAAATTCTTTTAAAGACCAATGGATTTTTGGGCTAGGTGATGGTGGCATTGGACATGAAGGTATCTATTGGTCCAAGTATGTTTTTCGTAAACTTAATGGGTAAGGGGCACGACATTTTGACATGAAATGAAGACGTTAAGAAAGAAACACGAGTTACTATTTTAATGTTCCATAGTAAATTAGATGTGGGGAGAAATGTTGTTGAAATGGTTGAGGAAGGTTGAAAGGGCGAGGCGACCATGTGGCCGGATCAAGGTTACTTGGGAGTGGGAGAGAGAGTGGGAGCTCCATTTTAGAAATCTAATATCATAATAAATATGAAAGAGTCAAGTTTCAATAGTTATAAAAAGTTAAAAGCTATTAGAAACTAGAAAAGACTAGTAAACCTATTTTATCTATCGCTTGGCCTCTTGCCACGAGAAATGTTTAATTTTTTATCGGATCGTGTAATGGTGGTCTTCTAATGCTAGGCCTTAATTCTTGTTGACATTGTCTTCCCTCATAAAATATAATTAAAAAAATGCGAATAATATTTCTAGAAATGTTAAAGGGTATTTGTAATGATGTAAGAATAAAGAATAATTTCTCCGGAAACGTTAAAGGGTATTTGTAAAGATGTAAGAACGAAGAGAAGATACTTTATGTCGTATACCCACTTAAGGATAATGATCCATTAAAATATTCACACAAATTCCCAAGATGTAACCGAGAAGAAAATGAAAAATCTCTAACCCGTGGCGTGTCTTGGATGAAATAATGTGCAAATTGTCAACCATAGAAATCTAGATGGTTGTGAAGATTCAAAAAGTCTTAAAAAATTATGGCGTATTAATAAACACCTGAACACATATTGAGAATATCACATGATACATTCAAAGACGAATGTTTTAGATTATCCACACAGTGAAGAAAGACATTTGTCGACTTTTCGAATCCTAACGAGGATCCATCTTCAAAACACAATTTTGAAGAATGCTTGAAAGAAGGATCAAACCATTAATAAATATTAAAATAAAAAATAAGAAAGTCAACCAATTTTTATATATATTAAATTATTATAATTTATTAAGTAATAATGTTTTTAATTATTCATATTAATATTTTTTTTATATAATTCTAATAATTAATTATAGAAAATAATTATTAATAATTATTTCTTAAATTAATTAAAAAAATAATAGTTATAAATTATTTCTTAAATTAATTAAAAAATAATAATAATAATTATAAATTATTTCTTAAATTAATTAAATTTTTTTTTGAATTATTTAGTTAGTTAATTTTTTTCAATATTATATTATTATTAGTAATTAATATTACATATTATTATGTTAAATCAAATATTATTTATTTTTCTAATTATTAAGAAATTTAAACGTTATCAAATTTTAAATATTTTTTCTAATTATTAAGAAATTTAAATGTTATAAATTTTTAAAAGTGATATTTATTTATTACGTAATATTTACCTATTCAATAGAATAACTAAATATTAATACAAACAAATAGTGATTTATTTTATTTTAATAATTGTGAGTAATAAAATAATAATAAATGGATGATTTAAGCAAATGGAGAGCAAGTAATTTCATTTAGGACCAAGTCTTTGTGTGTGCCGCCTTTCTCAGCTAGCCTCAGAACGTTGATGACTGCCTTGAACTTATCTTAGTAATCATATGATGAAAGGAAGATTACACCACTAACAACCACAACAAGAACACTTATCAATGGCTTGCTCTTTTACATTTGTCCATCCATGAGATATAATGGA
Source organism: Pinus albicaulis (assembly GCA_034641835.2). Classification (NCBI taxonomy): domain Eukaryota; kingdom Viridiplantae; phylum Streptophyta; class Pinopsida; order Pinales; family Pinaceae; genus Pinus; species Pinus albicaulis. The sequence continues at coordinate 37,913,199 of CM076581.1, read as the reverse complement.
AACCCTCCCTAAAATGCTCCCTCCCAAAAAAAACGCTCCCTCCCTTAAAAACCGCTCCTTGAAAACGCACCGAGCCTAAAGAAATGCACCCTAAAATGCTCCTTGAAAACCAGGGAGCGTTTTTTTGAGCTCAAGAGCGCGCTCCCAAAAAACGCTCCTCGTGGAGTGATTTCGAGAGCACGAATTGGGAGCGCGGGGTCCATGTGTGTGGGGCACCCCGCAACCCCGTCAAATAAAAAATATATCATCAACAAAATGATAACATGGATTAGGTTTTTGCGAAGAGATATCAAGGGTTAATTCTTTGAAATGTTGCATAAAAGATTTTGGCAATAATAGGGAAAATGAATACCCCATGGATTTAGTCCATTCGTAGAAGATCGATCTAAAATTAAAGAAGGTTGATGTAAGGAAAATGTTAATGAGGTTGAGACATTTAGGGTCTGATAAGGTTGGAGAGCATGTTAAGGGCTTCAAGTATAGGGATCTTGGCAAATAGGAAAAAAACTAACCATAATGTCATTATGATCAAGTGTAAGATGTTGATAATTTTGGATAAAATTAGAAGAAACTTTGATAAAGGTGGGGGAAACCCGTGTATCTATAGAGGTAGCATAAGCATTATGAATCATCATGGAAAACTACATTCACAAATTAATTAATTAAGGGCTTCAAGTATAGGGATCTTAAATTAATTTTTTTTTTTTATAAAATATTTTAGTTAGTTAATTTTTTTCATATTATATTATTATTATTAATTAATATTACATTTTATTATGTTAAATCAAATATTATTTATTTTTCTAATTATTAAGAAATTTAAATGTTATAAATTTTTAAAAGTAATATTCATTTATTACGTAATATTTACCTATTCAATAGAATAACTAAATATTAATACAAATAAATAATGATTTATTTTATTTTAATATTTGTAAATAATAAAATAATAAAATGGATGAGTTAAGCAAGTGGAGAGAAAGTGATTTCACTTAGGACCAAGTCTTTGAAAGTGCGAAGTCTTCTAGCAGCTTTTGCAATGTTGATGCCACTTCTTGAACTTATCTCAAGCAATCATATGATGAAAGGAAGATTACACCACTAACATACCCACAACAAGAACACTTATCAATGGCTTGCCTTTTACATTTTTACATCCATGAGATACAATGGAAACCCTCCCTAAAATGCTCCTCCCTAAAAATACGCTCCTCTCTAAAAAAAATGCTCCCCGAAAACGCACCCACCCTAAATAAATGCACCCAAAAATGCTCCCCGAAAACCAGTGGAGCGCTTTTTTTGAGTCTCAGAGCACGCTCCCAAAAAACGCTCATGGGGGGAGCGATTTCAAGAGCTGACCGAGAGCGGGATCGGGGGTCACCCCCGCAACCCCCGGGCCGATAAAAAATAAATCATCAACAAAATGATACTCAGTGATTAGGTTTTTGCGCAAGAGATATCAAGGGTTGATTCTTCAAAATGTTGCATAAATATTTTGGCAATAATAGGGGAAAATGAATACCCCATGGATTTAGTCTGCTCAGAGAAGATCCATCTAAAATTAAAGAAGGTTGATGTAAGGCAAATGTTAATGAGGTTGATACTTTTAGGGCCGATAAGGTTGGAGAGCATGTTAAGGGCTTCAAGTATAGGGATCTTGGTGAATAGGAAAACAAAAGAACTAACCATAATATCATTATGATCAAGTGTAAGATGTTGATAATTTTGGATAAAATTAGAAGAAAATTTGATAAAGGTGGGGGAAACCGTGTATCTCTAGAGGTAGCATAAGCATTATGAATCATCATGGAAAACTACATTCACAAATTCATGCATTTGATTAACAAGAAAGATTCACGTGAGGAACCTCACAACCGAAGTACACCTTGAAAACTCCCATATCCAATGTGACACCCATAGTATACAACATTGAATAATGACATCCCCTACAACTTAGTCTCCTATGCGAACAACCCTTGCATTATAGTAACTATCTTCATAGAGCTCAAGTCTAAAACAAAGTTCACCAAGTTGTAAATTAGTGTACAAACCAATTGAATTCCAAGAAAGGGAACCATAACCTCATAATATGTACTTAAACTTTGTTTAATAAATTTTGTGAAGTTTTAGATTTTTCATGAAGATATTTAATAAGTTTGTAAAGTTTTAGATTTTTCATGTAAATATGTATACCCATCTTAATTATTTGGAAATGGAAACGTTTGTTGATATATATGACAACAACCCTTAATCTTAAAATATATCTCAAAGAAATAAAAGCTCCAAAATAATTTTATGATTTTCATATTCAAATATATTTTAAATTTTGTAGCCTTAACATTCATCTTAAATATTTCAATCAAATTAAATACTACAAAGATTGATAAATCGAGAAAGCTGACAACTCATCAACTTATACTTCTCCATATCCAAATTTGGAAGCCAAGACATATCCTCACTGGAGAAGTTGTTTATCACCTCATGGAATCTATTGTTATTATTCTTAGAAATTGGTCATTTTGGATGAGGAGTGATTATTTAGAATAAACAACACAACTTCATATTAACTAATAATTTGAAATCAAAATCAATAAATATGTATTTCTTGTGTCACATAAAGACTTATTTAACCTAAGAAACAGATAATGAGTTTGTAATGAATAAGATAGCATTTACAACTTGGAAAGAATTCATGGGAGAGAAAGAAGAGTAGGAAACCTCCCATTTAGACTCAACATTCCACAGCTTTAGAAAAAAATCCTTTTTTTTCTTTTTCTTCCATTGAGTGTAAGGGGTTATTGAAGCACTGAAGAACCCCTATAGAACCCCGGGTTCATAGGATCAACCTAGAGAGATTTGTGTTATGAGAAATGGTAGGATTTCACATCCTCGAAATGCAAAGTATTTCTTATCTTGATATTTGGATATATCAAGGATGGAGAGGGTTTAAAAATAAATACAAATATGATTTTTATATTTTTTCTTAAAATGTTTGAGAAAAAGAGTTGAAGATTTATATGGATCTATACTACTATGTTATATGCATGTAATTATAGTAATTAATGGTCCTTTTTCCTAAATCATCATCATATAATTTTTAATAAAAATATACATTTTTCCAATACAATTTTATAAACTCTATCCTTCTTTGGAATATTTAGATGGAGGGTGGCCATAACAATGATTAGTTGATGACCAAGAGGAAAATGACCAACTTAATATTTTCAAAAAATATCAAATCTCAACTTCATGATAATGAAGAAAAGAAAAGAGATAGAGATTTCCAATAAACTACTATCACTTACATGTGTTGCAAAATGTACCCTATAATTAACATAATCCATGTTAATTTACTCTTCTCTAAAAAGATTTCAACCCAATTTTTTTCTCACACAAAATTAAAATCTATAATACATTAAAAATAATAGAACACATTTAAAAAAAGGGAAAACTATATACTTATAATATATTTACAAATGGAAATCAAACAAATTTTCAATTTAATCAAATAAATTTGGAAAATGAAAATGTTAAAATGAGTCAAATAAAACTATTGTTCATACATCTAAGAGCATCATCATTAAGCTCATGGGATTACAAAAATCTATCGTTCGAAATGATACGTTTTAATCTATCAACCTTTGTTATTGTTCAAAATGATATTTTAACATGCACTAAACCATTCTAAATGATATTTTAACGCCCACTAGACTAAAAAAATAAAGATAATGTAGAATTGAGTTGAAAAATCAAAATAAAAAACATCACAACGTTTCTACCCTCGTCACAAACCCCTCCGTATATATAATATACTTTCGTGATTGAGCTCTCAACTCGGTGTTGCTTCCGGCGTTCCACCTCTCCTTGGGCCGTAATCTGCGTCTCAATCGGTTCTGCGCCCGAATCGTTCTAGCTGTGCTGCTATACGGTGTTTTTCGCACTGTGGGTCAATCCTCGTCTAAGTTGTTGTTTGTTTGTATAGCGGTTACCAGTAACCTGGTTTTCTGTTGTTGTTGTTGTTTATCTCTATGGCGACTTTTGCCAACCCCGAAAATGCTCTCAAGAGGGCCCAAGGTAGGTAACTGCTGTTGTTTATGTATGTAGATATAGATTTAGCTGTGCAGGTTATAGGTTGTTTTGACATAAGAAGAATATTACAGGAGAAGAGAAATAATTAGTGGTATATATATATATATATATATATATATATTTTGTTGGTTAATCGGTATATCCGAGATATCTATATGCAATCATATATAGGATTTGTTTTTTCCAGAGGCAGAGGCAGAAGAATATATAGTAAGTTTGATGTTATTTGACGTTGTATGCAGAATTGGAGAATGTTGGGCGGAAAGAGGCGGCATTACAAGCTCTTCATGACTTGACAACGTCAAAACGACATAGAGGAGGAGCATGGCAAAAAGTTCTTGAAACAATAATGTTCAAATATGTGGAACTTTGTGTGGAACTGAGGCGTGGCAGGTTTGCAAAGGATGGGCTTATTCAGTATCGTATTGTATGCCAGCATGTTAATGTGAGCTCATTGGAGGAGGTTATAAAGTATTTCTCCATCTGTCTACTGAGAAGGCTGAACAAGCAGCAGTACAGGCAGCTTCTGGGATTGATATTCATGTGGAGGACTTGGAGGCAGAGAAGAGGCCAGAGGACTTGATGCTCAGTAGTTGTGTGAGTGGCCGAGAGAAAGAGAAAGAGCAGGAGCAGCTTGTTACACCCTGGCTTAAGTTTCTGTGGGAAACGTATAAGACTGTGCTCGAAATACTTCGCAACAATTCGAAGCTGGAAGCATTATACGCGGTAAGACGTCAAATATTTATACGATATTATAGTTTCTTTTTTGGGTCAAAGAGTGTATTAATTAATGTTACGAATATAGAATTTTGTTCTATATCTCATTGACAACGCAAGACAACACAACGAGAGGAGTCATGTCCTCCTCAACAAGATGGACCTGTTACCGGATATATCATATAGCAGAATTAATAAGGATTAATGCTGCATTAATACATACATGAAATTACGTTGTTATTAATTAAAATATTATTTTTTGTCGGATTAATACAATATTCGTAATTGGATGGATGGATATTGTACAGATGACTGCACATCGAGCCTTCCGTTTCTGTTTGCAATATAAGCGGACAACAGAGTTCCACCGGCTTTGTGAGATCATTCGTAATCACCTGGTAAATTTGACTAAATACAGGGATCAAAAAGACATGCCTGATCTCAATCTACCTGAGACTTTGCAGCTTTACCTGATACAAGGTTTGAGCAACTGAAGGTTGCAACCGAGCTTGAGCTCTGGCAGGTTGGTGAACATCATTTAATTGCTTTGCCAGCTTAATGTACTCTGTAACGGCCTGTTAGATTATTAATGACCAGGTCGGATCATGTGCAGGAAGCTTTTCGGTCGATAGAAGATATTCATGGTCTTATGTGCATGGTTAAAAAGACTCCCAAGCCCCAAATGATGGCGATTTACTATTCAAAGCTAACAAAGATATTTTGGATATCAGAAAGTCATTTGTATCATGGCTATGCATGGCACAAGCTGTTTATCCTTCAAAAAAAGCTACAATAAAAACTTGACGCACAAGGATTTGCAGCTGATGGCATCAGCTGTCTTGTTGGCCGCCATTTCTGTTATGCCCTACGACCACAGGCACAAGCATGGAGCCTCACCATTTTGAACTGAAAAATGAGGAGGAGAGGAGTTTGAGAATGGCCAGCCTTTTGGGATTTAGCAGGTAATTTGGATCCAGTCAAAACGGGAAACAAATTAGAAACGGTAGGATAGTAGTTTCATGAACTAATTTCGAAAGAAGCTGGGGTTCAAAGGTTTCAACAACTAGTTGTTATAGCTGTACTCGTATCTATGCTATGCAGAGATGTTTGTTAATTATGTGCTACACTCGTTCTTCCATTTCCTCCACTGACTTTTTGTTTGTTTTTTCAGTTGTCCCGCTCGGCCCTTATTTCTGAATTGGTAAGCATAACAAGTTTTGAATTTATTAAATCAAACTGAAATTGAAATATTGCTCTCTTTTGAAAGAAATTGTGAGAGCACGTATACATGCGTCTTCTCTCTAGTCCCTCCCCGCATGTACATTTCTTTTTCGTCTCGACATGCTACACGTAATTAATAGACACGGAAATGTACCGCTCCTTTTGTGGGTAACCGGTCTCTTTATTGTGTGTATGTGCGCTGTCAGGTGCCTAAAGGTAATGTTGGAATAATTCCAATCGCGACGATCAACTGCAAAGTGGCACGCACACGTTGCGATCCACCAAGCGACAGTTGGAACAACGTGGAGTTAAACCGCGCAGCCGATGGGCGGCGATCGACGTAGTGCGGGGGTCGCACCTCGCTTCGACTCGCAACAAATTGCTACCCCCCGCAACGCCTGACTCGACCCGTGGGGGCCGCGGACTGCAGGTGATGCTGCCGAGATTTATCATGGGGTCACTTCCATTTGATGGCAATGCCAAAACCATACCCCCGCAACCACCAAGGTCACAGCTCCGCCCACATGTGGAACGCAAATCCGCCACCGCTCCACCTCACCACCGCATAAAAAATTGCCGCTATCGCGAAAGAATCAACTTTGCCATTAATTTTAATGGTGTCGAGCTGCAGTTTTTAATGCAACTAATAAAAAATATAAGCTATCGTGATGTTTTTGGCAAGTTTGTCAACGAATATGCATTTAATTGTTTTAGAGTATTTTGTTTATATATAGAACGTGAGATATAGTGTAATTTTTTTACACACTTTAATGTAATACGCACGCCAGCTTTTTGAAAAAAAGACAGAGAGAGGCAGATTTGAATTATACGCAGTGAAGGTGTAATACAGAGCAGTGTAATTAAAATATACACGTATGTGTATGTTTTATAAAATGTCAGCAAGGAGCTTTCTCGACTAGACGTGACAGTGAATTTTTGAAATCGAGACAAAGAGGTCTTGAAGTGTGCACTCGTGATGATGCCAGCTAGTCACAATTGTAAATCTCAACAGAGAGAGAAGAAATTGTAACAAGTACCGAATAGAATGTGTGTGGGAAATTCTCGTCACCGTGTATGCAAATTTATTTCTTCCGTTACAAGAGGAAGAGTTCTCGAATTTTTCAAATTTCCAACATGGTATCGTAGCCAATCCAGGCTATTTGAAGGCTCAAATATGCTTTTCTAAGGAACAGAGATCGTTTCTGAAAAGCAGCCTTTCTCCAGCAGCTAAGCAAGGTTCAAATTTTCAAAAAGAATTCGAAGGTATTTCTCTATACAGTTTCCTCGTGTAATTGTTGGCAGAATAGCTTAGTAATTAAAACACAAGCACTGAAGTGTTTTTGAGATCACAAGTCAGAGTGCGTAATGGACGAGCAAAGCAAAGACCGGTATGAGTTTGGGAAGTGTGTCCATCTCCCACAATTTAATGGGAAGAATTATGACTACCGGGTCAATAACTATGAGGGGCTTTATTTGTCTCCCAAGAGTTATGAATTAGTTGAGGATGGCTTTGAAGAGCCAAAGATGAAGTGCAGTTTTGATGTTAAATCTAAGCTATGAAGAGAACAAATGAAGAATGATAAGAAGAGAGACAGCCAAGTGCTCTTTTCTTCTTGGTATCAAGCAAAGGCATGAGAGTGTGTTTCCAAGGACAGCGTTAGACTAAGAAATCCAGCTGAAGCGTGGGAAACTCTCAAGACAAATTTTATCAGTGGAATGGAGAAAAAGTGAAGACAACGAAAAACTTCGCTGCCGAGGAGAGACTTTGAGACTCCTCCGCATGAAAGAGTCGTACACTATCGACTCATTCTTCACCTCGCGTGATCGAATGGCGGCACAAATTAGATCACATGGAGAGACTCTTGAGGACAAGAGGATTGTTGAAAAACTCTTGAGAAGCTGACCCTCAAGCATCCGGCAGGTGATTGTCACCACCATAGAAGAGACAAGGGATCTCACAAAGTTTTCAAGTGGATGAATTACATGCATCACTCGGACACCGATGAACAGAGATTGAGTAGGAGTGAAAACTCATCTCTTGAGCAAGCCTTTAAGGCCCAAATGTCTTTCTGAGAGGAAGAGGGCAAGGCAGAGGAAGAGGAAAAGGCAAGAAGCCAAAACAAGTAGGGTGGAAGGAACAAAGTCTTCACATTTAAATGGGAAGGGGCAACAATCGACATCAAGCAGCCAAGGCAAAGAGCTGTGCTACAGTAACGATCAAGGACAAAAGGTATGACAAATCCAATGTTCAATGTTACAATTGTAAAACATGGTCATTATGCTAATGAATGGTAGCAATATGAAACAAGATATGGGAAGTGTAAACTAGAAAAAATTTCACAAAAGAAAATAGCAGGTACCAAAGTAATTTGTTTTTATTTTTGTAACATGGGCTCAAGAAAAAGAATGAGGATATATGGTTTCTAGACTCCGGTTGTAGTAACTATACCAGGACAGAAAACTTAGCAATGTTTTCTATGTTAGATGAAAGTGTGCACACACAAGTCACACTAGGAACCTGTAGCAAAAGCTTTCCGAGGGAGGAAGTGAGATGTAAATGTTTTAACAAGATTAGGTGCAAAGAAAACCAGCAGTGTATGTTTATTATGTTCCAGAATGAAGTGTCATCTTCAGTGTTGGACAAATTTTGTCCATAAGTGCATAATGTTTTCTTTCGATAATGATGTTTGTACCATCATGGATAAACCACCCAAAGCAACAATGTATTGCTCAAGTGAAGATGACAAGGAATGTAGGATGTCTCCCTCTCATAATGAGAGCAAGACTTTGAAGAATGCGTGAAGAGAAGGGCAAAGAAATGGCTGCATGCAGAGACTTTCCAGCAAAGCGAACCAAAGGATGACACTGGTTATGGCACTCGAGATTTGGACATCTCTAACTTTCGAGGTCTAAATTTGTTGGACGTAAAAGGAAACGGTAAGTGGTCTACCATCGATAGAGAAACCTGGACAAGCCTTGTGAAGGTTGTATTCTTGGGAAACAACACAGAGAAAGTTTTCCTTCCTAGAGCTTACAAGGGCAAAAGCACCCTTTAGAGATTGTCCACTCGCATGTGTGTGGACCGATGCAAACTCCATCACTTGGTAAGCGTGTACCACTATGTATTAACATCTCATAGCATGATTTTACGAAGAAAAACTTGGGTTTACTTTTTTGAAAAAGAAAAGTGAAGTGTTTGGAAAAATTCCGGTAATTTCAAAGCACTTGTCGTAGAACCAGAGGGGTCGCATATCAAGGTCTTAAGGACTCGATAGAGGAGGTGAGTATATATCTAAAGATTTTCTTTGCATGCTTTTGTAGAGAAAATGGAATACATAAACAGCTTACAACTAGATATACACCGGCAGCCAGAAAATGGAGTGGCCGAAAGGAAAACCGAACCATAATGACATGGCGAGGAGTATGTTAAAGGCAAAGCATTTGCCTACTATTTATTGGGTCAAGTCAGAGCATTGTGCACGTATATTTTAAATGTGTCCTACAAAAAGTGCTTATGAACAGCGAAGAGGCATGGAGAGTGGCACAAGGCAAAGTGTCACACACATGAAAGTTTTCGTGATGTGTGGCTTATGCACACATTCCCATCACTAAGGAAGAAGTTGGACAACAAGGGGAGAAATGTATTTTCATTGGATACAAAGTGAGGAATCCAAGGCCTATGTTATATAACCCATCCAAGCAAGAAGCTCTTGTATAGGATGTTTGGGTCACTGAAGAGGAAGCTTGGGATGGAAGCATAGAGAAAACAATGAATGTAAAACACTATTTATCTCATGATGACAATGATGATGAGGTGACCGAAATACATCCCCAAACAAAGCAAAGACCAACACCGCAAAGTACACCCTTGAGGAGAAATGAAAGTGCTTCTCCACACACTGACAGGAGGAAATTCAAGTGCTTCTTCAAGTACTTGTACACCTACCGTAAGAGGTAAGAAATTTAGAAGTTTGAAAGAGATTTATGAACAAGATATAGCTAATGAAGGCATCAATTCTTTGTTTGCTTTATATCATTACAGCCGATGATCCCGTTGCCTATTTCAAGAAGCCATCAAGGATAAGAAATGGATAGAAGCTATGGATGAGGAAATAAATGCCATAGAGAGGAACAAAACTTGGGATTTGGTTGAACTCCCAAAAGGTAAAGATGTTATTGGTGTTAAATGGGTCTACAAGACCAAGAGTACGTCAAGGCAGACAGAGACACAAGGCAAGGCTTGTCGTCAAAGGCTATAAAGGGGACATGGCATAGATTATGAGGAAACTTGACCGGTTGCAAGAATGGAAACCGTGAGAGCGTTGTTGTTCCAGAAAAGACAAAACAAATGGAAAGTTTACCAAATGGACGTGAAGTCAAGATTTCGAATGGAGTGTTAATGGAAGAGGTTTACATTGATCAACCTCTCAGCTATGAGAAGAAAGGCCAAGAGCACAAAGTATGCAGTCAAGAAAGCTCTTATGGGTCAAGCAAGCGCCAAGAGCATGGTACAAAGAGGGACAGATTCATATCTACCGGAAAATGGTTTTGAGAAGTGTGAGGGAGAACTCAATTCCCTCTACATCAAAGAAAAAGACTAGTGAAAATCTTTGATTGTAGTCTTGTATGTTGATGATGTTATTTTTTAAGGTAATGATACCGCTTTATTGAACATTTTGAAAGTCACTATGAAGGAATTTGAAATGACCGATATGGGTTTGTTAAGATACTTGGAATGTATAGAACAAGATGAAAGTGGGATTTTCATCTCACAAGCAAAGTATGTTAATGAGGGTGCTTGAAAGATTTAACATGCAAGAGAGCAAGAGTACAATCACTCCCACAAAGGATGGGATGAAAGCCCCTGCAGAGATGACAAGAAGAAGGGGATTTTGATCCTAGTTTATACAAGAGCATAGTTACAAATTTCATGTGATTGACTCCGCAACTAGGCCGTACATAATGCATGCCGTTAGCTTGATTTCCGTGTTCATGGAAAAGCCAAAGGATGCACATTTGGCAAGCGCAAAAAAGGATTTTGAGGTATGTTAAAGGTACTAAATGTTTTGGTATTTTTATACTACTTTAGAATGTTCGTATTTAGTTGGATACACTATAAAGGATTGGGCCGGAAGTGTAGATGATCTAAGGCACTTCAAAGTTATGTTTTTCATATGGGTCTGTGGAGTTTGTCACATGGGCTTCTAAGAAACAACCCATTGTAGCGCTGTTCACAGCAGAGGCAGAGGATGTAGCCTACAAAGCAGCGCAACGTGTCAAGCAAACTTTGATGCGGAAAATGTTGAGAAGCTTATGTCAAGAACAGTAAAAGGGATGCTGATATTTTGTGACAATAGCTCAGCTATTGCATTGTCTAAAATTCGTTTTTCATAAGAGGACAAAGCACATTGACACCAAGTTTCACTTCATACGTGAATTGGTTAGCAATGGCGAGATCGTTTTTGCGCATTGTAGAACCGAGGATCAACAGTGTATTATCCTCACAAAGCCACTAGCTACAGTAAAAGCTTTTGAACACTTGAGAAAATGCATGGGTATGCAGGAAAACCCAAGAACCCTGAAATTAAGGGGGAGTGTTGGAATAATTCCAACCGCCGATCAAATTGCAAAGCGCAAATGCTACGTTAGATCCACGCTTTATTGTGTTGGAACAACATGGAGTTAAACCACGAGCTGATGGGTGGCAATCGACGGAAAAGGGGTCGACCTCGTTTCGACCGTTAACAAATTGCTACCCCCCGCAAGCCTGACTGGGCCCGTGGGGCCGTTGAATTTAGGATGTGCTACCGAGATTTAGCAAGGGGGTCACCCATTTGATGGGTACGGCCAAAACCATACCCCCGCAACCACCATACGTAGGCTCCGCCACATGTGAACAAATTCGCCACCGTTCCACCACCACCGCATAAAAAATTGCCGTCAAAGAAATCAAATTTTCCATTAATTTTTTTAATGGTGCCTATGTAAGTTTTTAATGCAATTAATAAAAATATAAGCGTGATGTTTTTGGCAAGTTTGTCAACGAATAGTATTTAATTGTTTTTGATATTTTGTTTATATATAGAACATAGATATAGTAAATTTTTACACATGCAATGTAATACGCACAAAATAGCTTTTTTTGTAAAAAAAGACAGAGAGTGCGTATTTGAATTATACATGCGCAAGGTGTAATTTTTTTTTACAGAGAGCATACCTGTAACACACAGGTGTATGTTTTATAAAAAAACACAAAGGAGTTTTTCTTTTCGTATTAGACAGAGACAAAATGAATTTTTAATCGAGACAGAGGTCTTATGTGTACCGTGACAAATAGCATTAAGCACTAAAATCCCTCAGTTATATATGAAGAAATGTAACAAGTTTTTTTTTACTCGAATAGAATTTTTTTATGTGGAAATTCTCATATTAAATGTGGTATGCAAATTTATTTCTCTCGTGTTAAAGAGGAAGAGTTCGGGAATTTTTTCAAATTTGGGCCGCAATGACATATGTTCCGCAACCGTCAAAGATTTGTATCATCTACTCGAAAATGATTTCATCCTTTGATCTCGCTCACAAAGTTCAAATTTTCTTTTGCTACGCAAGCTCTCTCGAACTTAGTGACAAATTGTCTTCGCCTTCGCCCTGTCTCGTATGCAAATTCGGAGCAATACATTCCGTGTTTAGAAAGGGTAACTACTTTCGAGAGTGTTACAATGTGTGATTGTTCAATTTATAAGTACCTACTTTCATGTCGTTGTTTGTCGCTTTGTAGTGTATGTGATAATTTGTAAATGTGAAGACTTTTACAACTTTAAATGACATCGATGGGAGTAATTCTTCCATGCTTTCGTATTACGATGGCAATTCCATCACTGTGGTTAAAGTGTTTATAGTGAGAGAGAAAGAGTCGAGTTTTCTAGATTTATGAAGCAACATTTTAAAGTTTAACCCTTGATTAATGAATGAATGAATGTTCCGTATCACAAGAGTGTATCAAACCATGAAATCACAAATTTTCTTTATATTTATTTCATTTTCTCGATTTTTCCTCAACAGAGAGTAAAGGCTCAAGGTGGATGCCGTGAAGTGCAATCTCTTACACTTGAAAATTGACCATTTAAAAGGCATTGTCCAATTTGGCAATGTGTGAAGAATTTGGTATTTTTGATCTTCATTATATTTATTTAGAACACAAAAGGCTAATTTAATTTTGAGGGTGCTTAAATTATGCGTCTATGTGCTAATTCTATGCATTATTATTGCTCTGGGCGAGGATGAGGAATATGTAGTTGTACTAATTTATTTAGATTTACGGTGGATTTATCAAAAGGGTAACCACCTTGAGCCTGACAAGATCTCTAATCATTTAACTATTCTTGCGAAGCGCTTAAACAAGTGCTTAGAGCCTTATACATGAATCATGGCCTTGTGATGAGAAAGTCGTGCCAAAGCTAGTCCGCAACACCCGCCGCAAGATATAGAGAAAGAGCATAGCAAGTCGCTTGCTCGCAAAGTATTGATTGAGAGGCGCAAGAAGGAGCATGAGCGAAAGATGCTTGAAATGGTATGTGCATGTACCGTATTTGCATTTGAAGCAACTTGTTTAGCCGTTTGTTTGTTTGAGAGTGTGTAGATATAAGATAGTTGGAGTGTAGAGTTTGATGGATAAATATAAACTTTGCTTTGCTTTCTCACCGTCAGTATGGTATGGTATGGTATTGTAAGAAATCCAGAAGAAGAGTCCAAGAAATTGAAGCAACAAAGAATTATCAAGAAGCTTTAATGAAGAGACTTGCGTCCGAGTATCAAAAGAGAAAGGAGGAGAGTTAGGAGGGAGATTGAAGAGAAGGAATCTCAAGAAGCCAACTCTTTGCTTCAACAACAAGTCGAGAGAATTAGGAAAGGGAAAAAGGCCAAAAATCATGCTATTAAAAGGGTATGTACTATACATGTAGTATTTATGTCTAATTTACCATGGTTCTCTTAAATATGCCTTGCAAATGTTAGCAAGGTGACGAGACGAGAGAAATTTCGTTAGTATGCATATGAGGAATTATGCACACCGCGCATGTTAGTTTGCCTTTCTTGATGGCAGGAATTCTATGCATGAAAGATACTTACGTCATTCTTTATTCTTCGCTTATCTCTCACAGGAAAACGTCACGGCGTATGCTCATGGAACAGGCTATGCAAGAGCCACTAATAAAAAAAGGCAGAAATGGAGCGCAACTTCAGGAACCGGAAAAACTAGGATTAGTTGGAAAGGGCCAAAGAGAAGAAGAAGCCCCTCCGATTGAAGCAAATTATCAAAAACACTCGCATGATGAAATATTCTTCCATCAAATGGCTAACAAAGGTGAGCATGATCATCTTGACTTTCCTACCCAACGATATTAGTTTGAGAATGGACTATTTAAAGTCGAATTGCTTGCTCTAGTTTCAATATGAAATTTTTATCCTTTTAATATAATCGTACTATCTTCCAATTTGCCTCTTTTTAATATAATAATTGGTAAATGACAGTGAGGAATCAAGAGAGCAGACAACAACACGTTGTGCTTATTGCGAGAAGAATAGGCTTATACGAAATGTTGGAGCGATGAAGGTAGGCCTTTGCATTTTTAAATTTTCCCCTGTGTCATTGTAGCCACCATGGCGGGAGCTATCTTATGTTCATTCCAAGGTGCCCGACTAATTATTTGGGTTTGTTTTGATAACATAGAATGCCTTCACCATCAAGTCGTCACCATCGTGAAGGAGAGTTTGAGAGACTCCAAGAGAGAAAGAGAAGAGAGCTCTGCAGAAGCCGAGCAATTAGGAAGAAAGAGAGAGCTCTGTAAAATTGGAATATTATCAAGGTCAGAGATGGCGAGGTTGATCAAATTGAAGGAAGAGGAAGAAGCCCGCAAGCGTCGGCAGCAGGGTAAGGGATTGGAGATCATTCGAGCCATGTGCTATATCAACTACAAGTGTTATGGTTTTATAATTTGTTTGTTTCCTCGATCGTAATGAGAACTGCTTCTTCATATGTTTTGTGTTGTGTCGTGTTACGTAGGAGGAAAGAAAACGCAAACAAGATGCACAAATCTGCGAAAAGCCAAGCTTCGGATGAGATTGCTGAAAAACAGAAGTGTACGGAGAAAGGAACCGGAGGAGAAGGAGAGGCTACGAAGACACATTTCCGATCAAGGAGGAATCAAAAGCCGGGTGCCTCGCAGCCAAAGGAAAATAAATTTGTTCCCCGAGCTCGCGCAAGGCGCTGACCCCGCCGGCACCGAAGTCAAGCAGATAATGAGAGGTGGCGCCGTGGAGATCGCCAAAGCCAAAGCCAAAGCCAAAGCCAAAGCAAGCTGATGACAGAGATGGCCACACCATCCTGGTTCCTGGGGATTTCACGGAATAAGGCAAGAGTAGGGATAAGTATGCTCCTCCATCTAGTCGTAAATATGAGCCACCTACAAACGAACACACGCACGTGTGCACAAAAGAAAGTATTACTGCATTACGTACACAGGTAAATATCAACCTCCAAAGGAGCCGGGAAGGCTCGATAACTATGAGCCACGCCACGAGGACGAGGACGGGATGCTCCCGCTGGGCGTTATGGCAACGTGTACCAGGCATGGTGGATTTGAAGAACGTGATCGTTGGGGCGCCGGGTCGTGAAGGCCAACGTGATGGAGACCGATCGGTTGACCACCACCGTGATGGAGACCGATCGGCTGATAATTGGAGGCGTCCCTTCAAAACCAAACCAACTCGACTACAAATGAAATACATGTTCGGCACACCGCAGCCCCCTCGATGATCGACATATGCCGCTACCGTAGCTACCCGATCATGAATACAAGTGACATGGACGCTATTTATTATTATATATTAAAAAATAGGTACAAGAATAAATAAAAACTACACTATCCACCCACTAGCACACCAAATAAAACTATAGAATTAACTTATATATTCAACCAAATAAAACCATAAAATTAATTTATATGAACCTTCTTTTTACACTTATCTCCGTAAAAACAAAGAATTGCCTTTTCAATTTATGTGTAATATCTCGTCATCTCATCTCACAAATAGGGGGTGATACTCCTTTCAAATTTCAGGGTATTTCTTTCACTTTTTGGAGGGTTTTCCGCCACTTTTCCTATCAAATTTTTTTTATGGATCTCATTTGAATCACAAATTTGAATTGTGAACTCTCCATAATTCAAGTGTTTCATTGATTTTTCAACATGTTGAATATATATATGAAAAAACGAAATTTAAACACCAAAGATAAATATTTGGGAAAAAAATCTCTACCCCACCATCAATTCTAAAAAAAATCTCATAATTAGACAACCCCTTACAAAATCTATGATTCGACTAATATGAAGCTTCTTTTCAGCCAATAGTGAGATAAGACACAAATTAGATGGGACACATACCAAGCTCTCTTTCTAGAAAAATAAATCTCTTACCAATGAGAGTAAATTACGTAGTTATCCTATCGTCTGATTTAAAACAACGAGCACATTAAAAATATAAATGGCTAATTTTTCTTCAACGTGTTCGGAGTCTACCTCAAAATCAACCTTAAATGTCACTCTTCCAAAAAATTATTAAAATGTTATTTATTAATACCTTTAAAATTGTGTATGACATCTAAATGTAATTTATTAAAAACCTCACTCCATGATTATAAATAATTTATTAGCGCGCCCGCACACACACACACACACACTTGGAGACGTCTAAAACCAAACCAACTAGACTACAAGTGAGACATATTCTACTACCCCCAAATTTCCCCGATGATGAATAATAGTGTGACGCATTGTGTTACCGCAGCCTCCTCGAATACGTGTGACATATGTTGCTACCAACCCCCTCCTCGATGATGATTATCAAACAATCTATAGTAACAATCCAATATAGCTCACAATAACAATCTATAAAGTGTACTATTATTTAATAATTTTATTTCAATGACCATATCACCGAAAAGTCTAATGTTTCATTGTCATTAAGGATGTTTAATTGTAATTAATGATTTTGTTAATAAAGAGTTATGATCCCTAAATACTATACATTTTAAATTACAACTTAAAAAGTAAAGTAAATTTGCATAAAAAAGTAAAGGCCGTAAATTAAATTACAACTTAAAAATTACTTTTAAATTACAAAAGAGGTACTAAATACTACACACTTTTAAATTACGTTGAATTGCATAAAAATCCTAAAGGCCCTAAATACTATACACTTTTTAAATTACATTTAAAACTTAAAGCTTAATTTAAAAAGCCTAAAGGCCCTAAATACTATACGCTAAATTACAAAAGAGTTATGATCCTAAATATCGTATGCTTTTAAATTACGAAAGAGCTATGATCCCTAAATACTATATGCTTTTAAATTACAAAAGAGCTATGATCCCTAAATACTACACACTTTTAAATTACAAAAGAGCCATGATCCCTAAATACTATACACTTAAATTAACTTAAAATTAAAGTGAATTGCATAAAAATCCTAAAGGCCTTAAATGCTAGACACTTTTAAATTACAAAAGATTTATGATCCCTAAATACTATCCACTTTTAAATTACAACTAAAAACTTAAAGTGAACTGCATAAAAATCCTAAAGGCCCTAAATACTATACACTTTTAAATTACAAAAAGTCATGATCCCTAAAACTATACGCTTTTAAATTACGAAAGGGCTATGATCCCTAAATCCTATACAACTTAAAATTGAATTGAGTTGCATAAAAAGCCTAAAGGCCTTAAAATTAAAGTGTGAATTGCAAAATACAAAAGAAATTAAATATTATCGCAAAAAAAAAGAAAAAGAAAATAGTGAACTATTGTGTTTTAAAATTGTAAATTAAAATCGATCTCAGTCTTCTTAGGACGTAAGGAAATGCTGAATTCACCCAAGACCGAGAGGCATCCGGGAGGAGTGAAAGCCTCGCTCTTACGACCACTATTGGTAAAGCTCGCCCCTACGCACCACGAATGCCACCGCATTCGTGCATAGCAGAAATGATGGTTGTCCACATCGGTTTGAAAAATGAGTTGTGATAGGTTTTCACCGTGTAAAAAAAAGTTTTAAAATTGTGTATATTGATACAAAACATATGCATGGACGTATCCCCCAACTAGCACACCAAATAAAACTATAGAATTAACTCATATATTCAACCAAATAAAACCATGAAATTAAATTATATGCACCTTCTCTTACAAGTATCTCAAGACTTGTGAATGCCTTTTCAATTTATGTGTAATATGTGTCATCTCATAAATAGGGTCAACTGTGATGTGCGATACTTCCCCTTGCTTCCTAGGTATCTCATATACCTTTTGGAGCGTTTTCCACTTTTTCTGCTGTGGATTTTCTTCGAATCAAGTTTTCCTCAGGAACCTCCATAATTCAAGTGTCTTTTAAGGTGTTTTCTAACGTGGCCGAATTCATATATATGAAAAAACTCAGCTTTAAACACCAAAGATAAAGATTTGGCCAAATTTTTTTTTTCTAAATTCCCACCATAAATTCCAAAATCTCATAATTAGACAACTCCTTAAAAAAATCTATGATGTGACTAATAAGACACTCTTTGCCTCGTTTAGATATTTCAGCATTAGTGGGATATGGCACAAATTAGATGGACACATACTAAGATTTATTTCCTCGAAAATAAATCTCTTAGCAAGATAGTAAATTCATTAGTAGTTGTTTAATATTAAAATCAAGAATGGTGGTGGTGGGCCATTTGGAGTGCTTTTAAATATAAATGGCTAATTTTTCAACGCGTTGGGAGTCTAGTGAAAAAATCAATGTTAAATACTTTGATAATTGTTTTCTTTAGATATATTTTGCAAGCTGTTTTTAGTGCGAATTTTGAAGGATTTTCTCTGGATTTTTCGGTCTAATTTCTCTAAATCCTATAGAATTCATTGAAAAAAGGTTTGATGGGCAACCTTGCACAATCGAAGTGCCCTAGGGTTTTTTAGCACCATAAACTCCAAAGTCCCAATAAAAAACAACTCCTATATTTTGTATCAAAATTTATTTATTTGAGTTATATTAGTGAATATTACAATTTGTTTTACTAAAATTAAATAAAATTAACGAGTTAATAATAATAATTATATGTTTAGGCATGTAAATCCAATACTTTAATCAATCCCGAATCTAATAATTTGTCACTCTTCCAAAAATTATTAAAATGTTATTTATTAATCGAGACACAATGAAACATCCAATTGAAGAGGACATGATATGAGATAATCCCAACACGAATCTACGAAATAAATTGAGATGCAATGAAACATATCCAATGAAGAGTACATGATTGATACATCATACTTCAACCTTTTCAAGACATCAATGAAAGGTCACATATTTCTCTTATTTGGCTCCCGACCCTTGTATCCGACCCTCCTCTCCGAAATGCCGTCCAACTCGGCTGAATGTCGTACGTCGTATACCGGGCTGGAGTTTCTGATTCTCCCGTCTATCCCTCTAGCGAACGCCACCGTCGTTCGTCCGTAACATTACTTTCTCAAATTGTAATGCTATTATTTATTCTTGTCATATTAGGATAACTTTCATGTCACACATGATCAAAGAAAGGTGAAGGGACTTATTTAGTATTCAAAACTCGTCCTTAAGGATTTATTCAAGAATACCTTAAGGGCCCAAGATTAATTCAAAGGATTCATGAGTATTTGTATTTACTCATCGGAAATGGGTGAGTAAGATCTTTAGATCTACAAGTGGGCCCTTTTTGTAGTGCCCTTCCTTTCCGCATTTCCAAAACATTAATCTTTACAAACTTTCTAGGAGATTTAGATTCTCCTCTAGATTTAGATCTCCCACCGAAACCTTTACTCTTGTTTCTCGTTTCCGGGACCTTCCTCGTACGTATAAGGCATCTCCATTCGGACCCTCCATATTTCTTCGTCTCATTTCCTCCGATGCCAAGGCCGAGACAATGTCATCAAAATTCAAGGTATTTGTATCGCTACCTATTGCAATAACCAGACCGTCCCCCACGCAGTCCCAGAGAGAACACAAAAAACTAATGAACTTACTCGTATGAGATTTTAATATCAATGCATGATGTACCGACTCTACTACGCATTGAAGGCATTTGAAGATGTTCGTCACCGAGTCTCCATCCTTCATCCTCAGCATACAAATTTTTTCCGTGAACAATTTATTCACCAGAGACTATTGGTGCAAAGTCTCAGTTTGTCCCACAAGGTCTTCGACGCAGCTTCCCCATACATTCAACAATACCGACCGAGACACACAACCGTATTGTGCTCTTGCCTCTCGATCCCGCCCTTCCGTCTTCAACCGACATCGTCGTTGGTTTAGTACCCGGATCTATCGCTATCCACCGGGTCTTTATCCACGCGTATCCTCCTACCTTGAGATTCCACAACTCAAAACCATGACCATTAAATTTCGATCTCTATCTTCCCGCCGCTCGCCATCTTCTTTCACCGCAAGAATTGATCCTACGTATCTCCCACCGAACAAGGTTCATCTCTGTGCCCGGAGCAAAAAACCCTCAAAAGCAAAGGCGTCCCCTTGAAGCCGAAACAACTCGATACTAAATATGTTTAACTTATTACAAATTATCCGCAAACGAATCTTAAAAAACATAAAAATAAACAATAGCGAGATCGTAAAATTATAAAAAACAGATATACATAGAGATTTTCCCCCCGGATCCCAAATCGGGACGACCAAATTGATTTTTTTCATTATATTCCCTTTTAGTGTTACAACACATATATATACATGCCACATACATAAACCCCAATCCATTAACCCCGGATTAGAACATAACCGTAGTTCCTCGAACGGATCTACAAAATACCAGCCGAAACCATCATGCCCAAAAACCATGTGCAAAACCATGCACAAAACCACAAGGTGTCTTCCCACCGAAAAATAAGGGACGAAATTTTTTTTTCTCTCAGTAGCGCCGCCCTCGACCCCGAACAAATGGGGGCTACATTCCCCGCCGCGCCCTGCAACGTACACGCGGGTCCTATTGCCCCCCACTTTGTAGTGACTAGTCGTGGAAATAATATAACACATACCCAACATTCTCCCACTTGTTGTTTTATTTCCGCAGTGGCCACATGGAGCCGAGTCATAAGCCTGTACTTTGAAACACCCATTGTTTCTCTATAGCAAGAGAACTTCCAGTGCTCACACAGACTTGGTCAATGCATCCGCAACATTCTTCAAAGTGTCCACCCTTACCAGCAACACCCTTTAGCCTCAACCGTATATCTCGCAAAGTGATATTGAACTTCAATGTGCTTTGTCTTTGAATGATAAAGGTGGTTCTTAGCCAAGAAAATTGCACTTTGTCTATCGCGCTCATCCTAATAGCTTGCCGCACCAACCCCACATTTTTGTGCTAACAATCTCCGCAACCAAACTCGCTTCCTTGCTTGCATATGGTCGCCATGTATTCTACATCCGTAGTTGAAAGAGCCACCGCAGACCGGCTTTTACCTATCCAACCGATCGCACCTCCAAATAGGCTAAACACATACCCACTTGTAGATCTTCATATGTCCAAATCTCCACCAGCCCCGCATCAACAAAAAACCACGAATGTCCAACACTCTTTCCAATCCTAGTCTTTTCCGGTAGCTCAAGCCATAATCACTAGTGCCATGCAAATATCTGAAAACCCGCTTCACCGATGTCCACTGCTCCTTCCCCTGGCTTGACATAAACGCTTAATACTCCCATTCAGATGTGTGAATGTCCATTCAAGGCTGTACCATTCCATACATCAAGCTACCCATCGCACTTGCATATGGAACACGGGATATATCCTCCTCTTCTTCGTGTCTTGGGTCACCGTTGGCAGAGCACAAGAACACCACAGTAGAATCGAACATTCACCGGCTTCTTACTATCCTCGCATTGAACCTCCTCAACAGGTCTCGATACTTCCTCCGGGTTTCTTAACCAGAACTTCCTTTTTGCCCGATCTCTCTTAATTTCCATGCCCAAAATATAGTTTGTAGCACTAAGATCCTTCATGTCGAATTTGGAGAACAAGCTTGGTCTTCAAATTTTGGATAATTCCTTTGTAATTTCCAATCAACAACATATCATCCACATACAAGACCAAATAAATAACACTAGCCACCAATTAATTAAAATAAACACAAATTGATCCTCCCTGCCAGGAAGCCAAGTCCCCGTATATAGGTATCAAATTTTTTTACCACATCCCCAGGACCGTTTTAACCCATACGCAGACTTCTTTAACTCCGCATACTACTTGTTTCTTCCCCTTCACCATAAAGTCGAAGTTGTTTCATGTAGATCTCCTTTCCATCTCCGTGAAGAACACGGCCTTCACATCCATCCTGCTCTACCTCAAAAATAAATGGAGGAGCAACAGAGCAGCAATCTAATAGAAGTAACTTTGGCAACAGGAGAAAAAATATTACCAAAATCAATTCTCGACAACCGAATAACCTTTTCTACTAGCTTAGCTTTGTATTTCTCCACCTTGCCTTCTACATTCATCTTCTTCTTAAACACCCATTTGCTCCCCGATGGGCTTCCTTCAAATTTAAATCCACTTCAGATCCCAAGCCTCATTTTTATGCAAGGACGCCATTTCATCAACCATGGCCCCTTCCGGTAGTTTTCCACGGCTCCGAATCTACCGCTCTCCCCGATTGCTTCCGGGATCATTATAAGTTATAGTTAAAGCAAATTTGAAATTGCAGCGGTGATGGAATATACCTTCTCGGTTGTCTTTTCCGAACCGATCTTCTCACAAATCGGGAGTTTGTGGCCTTTCCTCTTCGAGTCTTCTTCCTCGTTGTGTGAGGTCTGATTCATCCTCCTTTGCTCAAACTCTATCTTCTCGTGTCTTTGGTAGGACTTCGTGTTTAACAATATCTTTCTACCTCTAAACAACACACATCCTCGATCGTACACAACCTTCCTTTGCGCTCTGGGTTCAAAGCTTGTAACCTCAACCTATCCTATACCCAACAAAGTTGCACCTTTCAGATTACTATCCAACTTGGTCCTTTTCTCTTTGGAACATGTACATATGCATCACATCAAAATACCCTCGCATGTGAAAGAGAGGGTTTCTGCTACTCCATACCTCATGCGAGTCTATCCTCCAACGTTGATGAAGGTGGATCTGCTAACCAAGTACAACATGTAATCTCCACCGCCTCTGCCCCAGAATTCTGTCCCGACCCAATACCAATGAGCATGCTTCTTGCCCTCTTTCCATCGCCGTTCGTTCATTCTTCTCGCAACTCCGTTCAGGTGTGTATGGAGTAGTCTTCCTCGTGTTATACCACACTTCTTACGTAACTCTTCAAATCTCTTCGCGTAACTCCCCACCATTATCCGTCCTCAAAGACCTTTATCTTCTCCGTCCGGTTTTCCACCAGAGCCTTAAATTCCTTAAATCACAAAGACTCAGATTTCTTCCTCAAGAAATATATCCATGTATTCCTTGAGAAGTCATCTATGAATGAAACATAGTACATTGTGCTTACCCAGTTGATGGAACCGACACAGTCCAAACACATCACCGTGGACAAGCTCTAACATCTTTTGTTTGCCCTCTTAGCACCGTAAGGAAAACTCACCCGATTCTCGCTTTCCCATATACACAATGTTCACAAAAAATCGAAATCCAGAGAGCTATTAGACATACCTTCTACCATACCATTTCCATGCGTATCCGAAGGCCCTTTCTCCAATATGTCCAAGCCTTTGGATGCCATACGGTCTTTTCTCCGCAGACCGCTAGGCTTTCCGCTCCACTTTCGGGGAACTACGTAATCGTTGCACCCATCAATAATAGTAATACCTGGTGCCAGGCGCAGTTCTAATCCGAACTCCCCGCATTAATACCAAAGGTTCTCGAACCATCTTACGTAATTTTCGAACATCGTTTCACACCGCATCATCCAACTTGCTTACGTAAATCGATTTCCGGCCAATGTGAATGTGTAGAACACCAGGAAGTGTTCTAATCCTTCCACCTTTGCAATGGCTTGAATTTTCCACGTCCGACAATTTCGTCTTCATCATCACCTAAGAAGATATCACTCAACATATTTCTCATACTTCTGTAACCACTCCCTATGAGGAGGAAGTGGAAGGATGCACCCGAGTCAATCAACCATGACTCATGATCTACATGCATATTTGAAGAAGAAGCCAAATAAACATCCCCACCTTCATTCGGAGTGGGTGGTTTTCTCCTCTCAGAAGGAGCATCAACAAGACCTTTCCTTTCTCAAGAGCTTTAGATCTCATAATTTTTTGTGTAGTGCCCTTCCTTTCGCATTTTCCAAGACACCTTTACAAACTTTCCAGGAGATTTAGATCTCCCACTCGAAACCTTATTCTTGTTTCGTTCGGGACCCTTCTCGTACATATAAGGAATCTCCATTCGACCCTCCATATTTATCCGTCTCATTTCCTCCGATGTTAGTCGAGACAATGTCACATAAATTCAAGGTAGTTGTATTGCTACTCATTGGTAACAACCAATGTCCCACGGAATCGGGTAGAGAACACAAGTGAAGGCATATGATAGAAATGGGTAAAACAACCAAGTGAAGGTGCATATGACCGCCAGGCAGTACAGTGACGATGGAGTGAGAAAACCAAGGCTCATCCGGCAAAACAGCCGATAAAAATGGCAATCACAAAAGGTAAAATGGGAAAGGTTTCATTTTTTACACAAGCTTGAAAATCGGTAAAACTCGCTTGAAGCCGCTTTCATTTTTACACAAGCTTGAAACAAAGATAAACTATGCTGGAAAAATTAAGCATGCTGAGATGGTGACTCAATTCGAGGTACATGCTCAAGCTTCACCATATGAAAGGCAAGTATGGAGTGAAGGTCTCGTGGCACGAGACTCGATGGAAAGACTCGATCGGGGATTTTTACGAGATCGAAACAAAGACTCGAATTGAACAAGAACGTGTTTCATTATTTTAACGAGGTTGACACATTAAAAGAACTATCCTCGTGACACCTTGTTTCATGGTTTAAGGAGCTCGCACAAGACAAGGAACTCTTCGTCCGACAACCTTGTTTCATTTTTGGTGAGCTTGACACAAGACAAGGAACTCTGCTCCGACAACCTTGTTTCATTTTTGTAAGGAGCTTGACACAAGACAAGGAACCACAAGCTCGGACTCCAAACTTTGTTTCACTTTTTCAAGGAGCTTGACACAAGAAAACGAACCGTGTCTCCGCCGACCTCATCATAATGAACAAGAAGTCATCGTCTCCAAGAGTTCCACTCCCCGATGGAAGGAAAACATCTCTGAAGTCGCAGACCCACGTTCCCCAAAGACACCATGCAATCTACTTGTTATCACCACCGAGTACGTATCGGGGAATACAGTTATCCGGCGAGAAGTATACAACGGGTGATAAAACCAGAAGGATGATGACGGCCACCGCCACTTCAGGACCAAAGAACAAAAGCTGATCAATAGTCACGATCCGTCCTTCATGTGGAAAATAGGCCACACGAAAAAGGGAGGAGACGAGCGCTCCCATGGCATAGGTGTAATCGCACCCCAAGAGCAGATTGAAATCCAAAGGGCCTGGAACAACCATCACATCCATATGGATGGTTTTACCTCCCAAAGTAACAGGTAACCTCGGAAGGATCCCTAATGGTTGACTCGTTCTTCTATTAAACGCCAACAGATTCTGCGTAACAGGCGCAAGTGGCGGCGAGAAAAAAACTTGCCAAGTAGTTGAGGATAGAACACTAACAGACGCACCTTCGTCTATAATGGTGTTGGGTACGACCAGACCAAAAGCCTGTACTGTGATCTCGAAAGGCACATAAGATGGAAGGCGGTATCCCACAAATCGACTCCAATCAAAGGAAGCGACCAAACTACTTTGAGGGGCTACCATCGAACCGAGATGGTCTTCCCCTGGTGTTACGGAAGAAGAAGGAGCATCCTCCACGACCTCCATCTTGAAGGTAGGAAGGGAATCCTCCGGACCCTCCATCATAGGAGGAGGAGGAGCCGCTTCTTGAGGTACAGGGACAGGAGAATCTTTCTCTAAGTCTGAAGAATCTGAAGAAACCAAAAGAACATGGGGGGTGTGAGATCCACTCTCCACGGAAAAGACCTGGTGCATCGTAGAAGGGACCAGTTCAACCGATCCCACGACCAATGGTTGGTCGGGAATGGATTCCTGAATTTGAATTTCCGGAGGAGCGGGATCGACCAAGGATGAATCTTGACCAATCGTAGGATCAGTTGGTGGAGGACTCAAAGAAAGTCGTTTATAATCGGCCGGGAGGCATGGTGTAGAAACGGTTGCGTTGTCCAAGACTCGCTTGGCTTCATCCATATACGGACAAAGGTGAATGGCATGGTGCCCTTCACACAACTTACAGGGATTGGTAATCTTACCCTGCTTCTTAGGAGTCTTACCAGCACTAGCTGAAGATGTGCCCCCAACTTGACTCCCGAAAGCCAAAGGGAACGACGGCCGACCGTTGGACCATACTTCGAGTACCTTGGGAATGCCAGGGCAGTCTCGAAGAAGATGGTCTCCCGTGCACAACATGCAAGGGAACTTGACTTTCTGTGGAGGGTTGGAGGGTTTATCAAGAGGAGACTTCTTAGGCGCAATAGCCATAGAGCTAGCCTCTCCTTTCTCTGAATTCTTCTTCTTTGTCTTCTTCTTCTTCTTCTTAGCCACCTGGTTACTCGAATCCAGACTTTCACCAGGCGAAGTAGAAGATGAGGACGCAGAAACAGGCGAAGAAGGGGAGAGGTCCACCTTGGAATCAACATGATGTTGTTCAGGTGGAGGAACTGATTGACCAGTAGCCGAGACATTCGGGACCACAGAGGTTGCAAACAACCAAACAGGCAACCCAACAGTTAACCCAGGAAGGGACAACGTTGCCATGTAAGGAGCACCAACATTCCCAAAAGGAGAAAAATGACCAGGATTCCAATCGGAGGGGATTCCTTGGTTGGTGAACTCCGGAAAAGTCGTCATCAGAAACAACTATAGAACAACACCCTAAGGAAACTAAATTTAACCAGGAATATTTCGTGGGGAGTTAATTTTTAAAACATTGAAACAAAACTCTACCGTTTCATCTTTTAAGAGTCGAGAAATAGGAAAAAGGTGACTCTATCACTTTCAGATTGGAAACAAGCGTGAAAGGACAAGTGCTTGATGACCTTTTCAAATTTAGAGAGTCAGAAAAGATCGAAATGACTACTCAGGAATTCTAGGCAAAGGGTGTACCAAATAACCGTGAACTGCAATATACACCTTGGTTTCAAAATGAAAGAGAAATCAACCAAGGACTTAACGTACGTGCAGGCAATCTCCCCGAATGCTGTGTCCGGTGTATCAAGGGTATAGGGCGGCAGACTCGGCTTCCTATGGATAAAGGATAGCAACCTAGTGGGGTCTCCCTTTATATACGCTACGGTACGGGGAGCACAAGTCCGTACTAGCGCTGTCTAAAGCCAAGAGGCGAACGACAGCTACTAGGTTTTAAGACGCTGGAACACGTCTCTAGCCTAGAACTCTAAATGTGTTTCGTTAGATTTCAATGCTGCCTTAGGTAAATTGAGGAAATTTTATGGTTGATCTTCAATTATGTTTCGGTTTCAAGGCCCTACCGAATGTCATATGACAATCTCCTATATGCAGCTATATGAGAAAAGAAAACTTTTCAATTCGATGAATGCTATCTAGTTAAGGGAAGAGCTTCAAACAATGATGCAACAAACAACAACGCTGTAAATGAAATTTTTCCAAACTAGATGACTTTCACTATCCAAAAGTATTCAAACACTCAACGATGCGAATAATGCAATGTAATCTATGCAAAATCCTCTTTTTCGAAAACTATGCAATTGTAATCTATGCACAATTTCCTCTTCTTTTTCAAATGATAAGAATGCACTCAATGCATTTTTCGATGAAATGAGAATCTACTTAATGCATGCTTTCAGTGAAATAGAATGCACTCAAAGCGATCTTTAGTTTTCAATCATTAAAAAATGTGATCTAAGTCCAATGATAAATCTCAAAAAATACTTTTCAATGCAATGTGATCTAATGCATTTTAACAAAAATAACACTTTGAGACGAAAACTAAATAAACGCAAATCTTCTTAATGAAGGATGAATGTAAAAGAGATGTAAACAAACACTAAGAACGCAATCGTTGTTTCAAACACTTGGTAACGAAATCCCTCAAAAGGCGACAAGACATATGAGGTCAAACACAAAGAGGACTTCCAAAGCAAGAGATCAAAACAAGGCATTCATTCCCTTTTACATCAAGCAATCATAGTAAGAAGACATCCCAAACAATGAGCAATGTAATATATGCTCATACAAGGAAAAGACCGGAAGGGAAAGACACACTGGTGAAGGATTTAGGGAAAAAATCTCAATTTTCACACACCCTGAAATTGGCTCGACTTGTACATTGAGAACTAGCGCCAACTGGCGCGACTTGCACACTGACAACTAGTGCCAATGGCCAATTGGCGCGGGTTGCTAACTGACAACAAGCGCCAACGCCTGAAAATGAAAAAACAAAGAATATCTCCCAACCAAGACCAGACTCACCACTTCAAGCAGAATCCAAAACAAACCCAGAAGCAAAGTACTTACCAAAAGAAGCTTCCGAACAAGGGTAAACCCTAGCACCTACAGGAAATGGCGCGACTGGCTGGCTGTAATCTGCGCCAGACAGGGGATGGCGGGAGTGATGAACTGGCAACCTGCGCCAATTGGCGCGACTGTCAGGCTAGAAACCGCGCCAATCAAGCCAACCATTAAAAGGTGAAAATTTGGAAAAGCAGAGGTCAGATCTGATCCTCTGGGGCTGAACCAAAAGCCAAAACACAAAAAGAGCCAGCCAAAAAGAGCCAATCAAGCAAGCAAGGCCAAGAAATTGACCGAAAAGAGAAGACAATACTCCAAGTTGTTCAGTCCGTAAACCAAACCAGAGATTGACTGAAGCAGCGTTGATATACTCCGCTAATGCAGAGAAAAAGCGTTTCGAAGGCTATCTGGCTGTGCTTCAGGCTCCGTCTATAGTTTACAAATCAAACAACAAGTTGAGTCCCCAGTGGAGTCGCCAAATTGTTGAGGAGGTAAATCCCCTCTGCGGACAGAGGCGGTCCCTACTAGCCCAGATCGGGTCTAGCAACAATCAAACATGCTACAGTGCAGGTTCCTAATTGTAAATAAACCAACTTGCGAGGAAGGCTTACGTGGAATCCAACGCTGTCGTCTGTAGAAGAGGTGGTGCTCCCGTTCCTTTACCCTGGCAGATCACATCCCTCACGATCTCCGTGATCGGACACCTGCACATGCAAGAAACAACACAAACGCAAGCATAAAATCCAGTACATACAACTATATATCAATCAAAGAGGATATAACTCATGAAAATGATCAAGAACAAGAGTGGAACCATAACTGATAGTCGCTTATCATTAAAGAGTCAAAAGAAAAATACAACCATAGCTTCGATGCAACACTCTCCTTTAGCGGGTCGTCAGCACAACATGTCTCGATAAAGCTTGTCAGGGATGGGACAAGCCACTCTCTCTGGATACTTGGCAATAGTCTCCTTGCTTGGATTTGGCCTTAGGGAATCAAGAAGGCTTTTGCAGCATGAAAGCTCTTGGGAACTTAGAAATTCTGCCACTCTTTGGAACTAGCTATTCAGCCATTCAGCCCTTCAGCCCTTCAGCAATGGATGAAGGCTATATTTATAGAGGAGAGGAGGAGGTTGGGATCCCTACAATAGTGGAAGGGAGGCCTTATCCCTTGGGATGTTCCCCATAAGGTGGAAACAAGAGGCCAAAGGAGGAAGGTCGTGGTTATTCAGGCGAAACCACTCCTGATGACTCATCCACGAGGTTGTTGTAATCGAAAATTCGCCTCTTTTTTTAAAAAAAATTCCAAAAGCAGATTGGCGCGGGTGATTAACTGGGACAGAGCGCCAATTGGCGCGGGCTCAGTGTTAATTTTCCCCCATTGGCGCGAGTACATAACGGGCTACCAGCGCCAAGGCAAAAACAGGTGTTTTTAGGGGTCTGCTCAGGAAATGATCAACAGAAGAAATGTTGTCCTCATGGAAATGGATGCAATGATGGTATTTGCAAGGCATGACACTGCTTATTGGTCACAGAAACGACCCTCCAATGGGCGAGATGGGAATTGCAGGGACGGTGACAAATTACTGTGTAACACTTTCCCATGAAATACTGTGTTCATATGTGTGATTGTTTATGGTTTTAATGTGTGCATGCAATTGATTTTATTTCCGCATGTGATGATCAATGGTAGAAAAGATTCCGTATTATGCATGAAGTTAAAATAGTGTGTGATCAGGAGAATCTCGGTGAATAATATTTCAGTTATTCAAATTTCTACAACAACAACGAGCCTTAGTCTTAAAATATATCTCAAAGAAATAAAAGCTCCAAAATAATTTTATGATTTTCATATTCAAATATCTCTTAAATTTTATAACCTTAACATTCATCTTAAATATTTCAATCAAATTAAATACTATAAATATTGATAAATTTAGAAAGTGAGACAAAACTCATCAACTTATACTTCCCCATATCCAAATTTAAAAGCCAAGATATATCCTTATTGGAGAAGTTGTTTAAATGCCAAGACATATCCTTATTGGAGAAGTTGTTTATCACCTCGTCGAATCTATTGTTATTATTATTAGAAATTGGTCATGTTAAATGAGGAGTGATTATTTGGAATAAACAACACAACTTCATATTAGCTAATCATTTGAAATCAAAATAAATAAATATGTATTTCCTCTATCATATAAAGAATTATTTAATCTAAGAAATAGGCAATGCATTTGTAATGAATAAAATAACTTTTACAACTTGGAAACAATTCATGGGAGAGAAACAAGAGCAAGAATCCTCCCATTTAGACTCAACATTCCACAGTTTAGGAAAACACCTTTGTTTTCCATTTAGTTTACCAGGTTATTGAAGATCTGAAGCAACACTTGGAAGAACCCTATAGAACCCTGGGTTTCCAATAAACTACTATCACTTACATGTGTTGCAAAATGTACCCTATAATTAACATAATCCATGTTAATTTACTCTTCTCTAAAATGATTTCAACCCAATTTTTTTTCCACTCAAAATTAAAATTTATAATACATTATAAATAAAAAAACACGTTTAAGAAAAATAAAAAATTATATACTTATAATATATTTAGAAATGGAAACCACAATTTTTTTTTCAATTTAATCAAATAAATTTAGAAAATGAAAATGTTCAATTTAATCAAATAAATTTGGAAAATGAAAATGTTAAAACGAGGCAAATAAAACTATTTGCACATTTAGAAATATCTAATAGCATCATTAAGTGGGTGGGGGGATTGCAAAAATCTATCAACCTTATGTTATTGTTCGAAATGATATTTTAACATGCACTAGGCTAAAAATAATGTAGAATTGAGTTGGAAAATCAAAATAAAAAAACATCACAATGTTTCTACCCTCATCACAAACCCCTCTATATATATAATATACTTTCGTGAGAGCGCTCTCAACTCAACTTGGTGTTGCTTCTGGCGTTCCACCTCTCCTTGGGCCGTATTCTGCGTCTAAATCGGTTCGGCGCTCGAATCATTCTAGCTGTGCTGCTATACGGTGTTTTTTCGCACTATGGGTCAATCCTCCTCTAAGTTGTTTGTTTGTTGTTTTTCTAGAGGCAGAGGAAAAGGCAGAAGAATGAATGTGTAGTAAGTAAGTTTGATGGTCCTCCCATTTCACATCGCAAACAAATCATTTACCGTGCAAACAACTTAACCTTAACTTGTAAATGTTGCGATGTACGGAATTGCCTCCACTGGGCTTTCAATATCCAGCATTCAATCCCTACTATCCGACGGTCCGCGCTACACCTCCACTATACCACTTTGCATCACAAAACAAATTCTTTAAAGACCAATGGATTTTTGGGCTAGGTGATGGTGGCATTGGACATGAAGGTATCTATTGGTCCAAGTATGTTTTTCGTAAACTTAATGGGTAAGGGCACGACATTTTGACATGAAATGAAGACGTTAAGAAAGAAACACGAGTTACTATTTTAATGTTCCATAGTAAATTAGATGTGGGGAGAAATGTTGTTGAAATGGTTGAGGAAGGTTGAAAGGGCGAGGCGACCATGTGGCCAGATCAAGGTTACTTGGGAGTGGGAGAGAGAGTGGGAGCTCCATTTTAGAAATCTAATATCATAATAAATATGAAAGAGTCAAGTTTCAATAGTTATAAAAAGTTAAAAGCTATTAGAAACTAGAAAAGACTAGTAAACCTATTTTATCTATTGCTTGGCCTCTTGCCACGAGAAATGTTTAATTTTTTATCAGATCGTGGTAATGGTGGTCTTCTAATGCTAGGCCTTAATTCTTGTTGACATTGTCTTCCCTCATAAAATATAATTAAAAAATGCGAATAATATTTCTAGAAATGTTAAAGGGTATTTGTAATGATGTAAGAATAAAGAATAATTTCTCTGGAAACGTTAAAGGGTATTTGTAAAGATGTAAGAACGAAGAGAAGATACTTTATGTCAGATACCCACTTAAGGATAATGATCCATTAAAATATTCACACAAATTCCCAAGATGTAACCGAGAAGAAAATGAAAAATCTCTAACCTGTGGCGTGTCTTGGATGAAATAATGTGCAAATTGTCAACCATAGAAATCTAGATGGTTGTGAAGATTCAAAAGTCTTAAAAATTATGGCGTATTAATAAACACTGAACACATATTGAGAATATCACATGATACATTCAAAGACGAATGTTTTAGATTATCCACAGTGAAGAAAGACATTTGTCGACTTTTCGAATCCTAACGAGGATCCATCTTCAAAACACAATTTTGAAGAATGCTTGAAAGAAGGATCAAACCATTAATAAATATTAAAATAAAAAATAAGAAAGTCAACCAATTTTTTTATATATTAAATTATTATAATTTATTAAGTAATAATGTTTTTAATTATTCATATTAATATTTTTTTATATAATTCTAATAATTAATTATAGAAAATAATTATTAATAATTATTAATAATTATTTTTTAAATTAATTAAAAAAATAATAGTTATAAATTATTTCTTAAATTAATTAAAAAATAATAATAATAATTATAAATTATTTCTTAAATTAATTAATTTTTTTTTTGAATTATTTAGTTAGTTAATTTTTTTCATATTATATTATTATTAGTAATTAATATTACATATTATTATGTTAAATCAAATATTATTTATTTTTCTAATTATTAAGAAATTTAAACGTTATAAATTTTAAATATTTTTCTAATTATTAAGAAATTTAAATGTTATAAATTTTTAAAAGTGATATTTATTTATTACGTAATATTTACCTATTCAATAGAATAACTAAATATTAATACAAACAAATAGTGATTTATTTTATTTTAATAATTGTGAGTAATAAAATAATAATAAATGGATGATTTAAGCAAATGGAGAGCAAGTAATTTCATTTAGGACCAAGTCTTTGTGTGTGCCAGTCTTCTAGCAGTTATGTAACGTTGATGACGGTCTTGAACTTATCTTAGTAATCATATGATGAAAGGAAGATTACACCACTAACAACCACAACAAGAACACTTATCAATGGCTTGCCTTTTACATTTGTCCATCCATGAGATATAATGGAAACCCTCCCTAAAATGCTCCCTCCCTAAAAAAAAACGCTCCCTCCCTTAAAAACCGCTCCTTGAAAACGCATCGAGCCTAAAGAAATGCACCCTAAAATGCTCCTTGAAAACCAGGGAGCGTTTTTTTGAGCTCAAGAGCGCGCTCCCAAAAAACGCTCCTCAGGGAGTGATTTCGAGAGCGCGAATTGGGAGCGGGGTCCATGGGGGGGGGGGTGTGGGGCACCCCCGCAACCCTGGGCCAAATAAAAAATATATCATCAACAAAATGATAACATGGATTAGGTTTTTGCGAAGAGATATCAAGGGTTAATTCTTTGAAATGTTGCATAAAGATTTTGGCAATAATAGGGGAAAATGAATACCCCATGGATTTAGTCCATTCGTAGAAGATCGATCTAAAATTAAAGAAGGTTGATGTAAGGAAAATGTTAATGAGGTTGAGACATTTAGGGCTGATAAGGTTGGAGAGCATGTTAAGGGCTTCAAGTATAGGGATCTTGGCAAATAGGAAAAAAACTAACCATAATGTCATTATGATCAAGTGTAAGATGTTGATAATTTTGGATAAAATTAGAAGAAACTTTGATAAAGGTGGGGGAAACCCGTGTATCTATAGAGGTAGCATAAGCATTATGAATCATCATGGAAAACTACATTCACAAATTAATTAATTAAGGGCTTCAAGTATAGGGATCTTAAATTAATTTTTTTTTTATAAAATATTTTAGTTAGTTATTTTTCATATTATATTATTATTATTAATTAATATTACATTTTATTATGTTAAATCAAATATTATTTATTTTTCTAATTATTAAGAAATTTAAATGTTATAAATTTTTAAAAGTAATATTCATTTATTACGTAATATTTACCTATTCAATAGAATAACTAAATATTAATACAAATAAATAATGATTTATTTTATTTTAATATTTGTAAATAATAAAATAATAAAATGGATGAGTTAAGCAAGTGGAGAGAAAGTGATTTCACTTAGGACCAAGTCTTTGTGTGCGGAAGTCTTCTAGCAGTTTTGCAATGTTGATGCCAGTCTTGAACTTATCTCAGTAATCATATGATGAAAGGAAGATTACACCACTAACAGCCACAACAAGAACACTTATCAATGGCTTGCCTTTTACATTTTTACATCCATGAGATACAATGGAAACCCTCCCTAAAATGCTCCCTCCCTAAAAAGACGCTCCCTCTCTAAAAAAATGCTCCCTGAAAACGCACCCACCCTAAATAAATGCACCCAAAAATGCTCCCTGAAAACCAGGGAGCGTTTTTTTGAGCTCAGGAGCACGCTCCCAAAAAACGCTCATGGGGGAGCGATTTCAAGAGCGCGAATTGAGAGCGGGATTGGGGGTCACCCCCGCAACCCTGGGCCAGATAAAAAATAAATCATCAACAAAATGATACCAGGGATTAGGTTTTTGCGAAGAGATATCAAGGGTTGATTCTTCAAAATGTTGCATAAATATTTTGGCAATAATAGGGGAAAATGAATACCCCATGGATTTAGTCTGTTCGTAGAAGATCCATCTAAAATTAAAGAAGGTTGATGTAAGGCAAATGTTAATGAGGTTGATACTTTTAGGGCCGATAAGGTTGGAGAGCATGTTAAGGGCTTCAAGTATAGGGATCTTGGTGAATAGGAAAAAACAAAATAACTAACCATAATATCATTATGATCAAGTGTAAGATGTTGATAATTTTGGATAAAATTAGAAGAAAATTTGATAAAGGTGGGGGAAACCTGTGTATCTCTAGAGGTAGCATAAGCATTATGAATCATCATGGAAAACTACATTCACAAATTCATGCATTTGATTAACAAGAAAGATTCACGTAGGGAACCTCACAACCGAAGTACACCTTGAAACTCCCATATCCAATGTGACACCCATAGTATACAACATTGAATAATGACATCCCCTACAACTTAGTCTCCTATGCGAACAACCCTTGCATTATAGTAACTATCTTCATAGAGCTCAAGTCTAAAAAACAAAGTTCACCAAGTTGTAAATTAGTGTACAAACCAATTGAATTCCAAGAAAGGGAACCATAACCTCATAATATGTACTTAAACTTTGTTTAATAAATTTGTGAAGTTTTAGATTTTTCATGAAGATATTTAATAAGTTTGTAAAGTTTTAGATTTTTCATGTAAATATGTATACCCATCTTAATTATTTGGAAATGGAAACGTTTGTTGATATATATGACAACAACCCTTAATCTTAAAATATATCTCAAAGAAATAAAAGCTCCAAAATAATTTTATGATTTTCATATTCAAATATATTTTAAATTTTGTAACCTTAACATTCATCTTAAATATTTCAATCAAATTAAATACTACAAAGATTGATAAATTGAGAAAGCTAGACAAAACTCATCAACTTATACTTCTCCATATCCAAATTTGGAAGCCAAGACATATCCTCATTGGAGAAGTTGTTTATCACCTCATGGAATCTATTGTTATTATTCTTAGAAATTGGTCATTTTGGATGAGGAGTGATTATTTAGAATAAACAACACAACTTCATATTAACTAATAATTTGAAATCAAAATCAATAAATGTGTATTTCTTGTGTCACATAAAGACTTATTTAACCTAAGAAACAGACAATGAGTTTGTAATGAATAAGATAGCATTTACAACTTGGAAAGAATTCATGGGAGAGAAAGAAGAGTAGGAAACCTCCCATTTAGACTCAACATTCCACAGTTTAGAAAAAATCCTTTTTTTTCTTTTCTTCCATTGAGTGTAAGGGGTTATTGAAGCACTTGGAAGAACCCTATAGAACCCTGGGTTCATAGGATCAACCTAGAGAGATTTGTGTTATGAGAAATGGTAGGATTTCACATCTGGAAATGCAAAAGTATTTCTTATCTTGATATTTGGATATATCAAGGATGGAGAGGGTTTAAAAATAAATACAAATATGATTTTTATATTTTTTCTTAAAATGTTTGAGAAAAAGAGTTGAAGATTTATATGGATCTATACTACTATGTTATATGCATGTAATTATAGTAATTAATGGTCATTTTCCTAAATCATCATCATATAATTTTAATAAAAATATATATTTTTCCAATACAATTTTATAAACTCTATCCTTCTTTGGAATATTTAGATGGAGGGTGGCCATAACAATGATTAGTTGATGATCAGTAGGAAAATGACCAAATTTAATATTTTCAAAAAATATCAAATCTCAACTTCATGATAATGAAGAAAAGAAAAGAGATAGAGATTTCCAATAAACTACTATCACTTACATGTGTTGCAAAATGTACCCTATAATTAACATAATCCATGTTAATTTACTCTTCTCTAAAAAGATTTCAACCCAATTTTTTTTCACACAAAATTAAAATCTATAATACATTAAAAATAATAGAACACATTTAAAAAAAAGGAAAACTATATACTTATAATATATTTACAAATGGAAATCAGAAACAAATTTTCAATTTAATCAAATAAATTTGGAAAATGAAAATGTTAAAATGAGTCAAATAAAACTATTGTTCATATATCTAAGAGCATCATCATTAAGTCGGCGGATTACAAAAATCTATCGTTCGAAATGATATTTAATCTATCAACCTTTTGTTATTGTTCAAAATGATATTTTAACATGCACTAAACCATTCTAAATGATATTTTAACGCCCACTAGACTAAAAATAAAGATAATGTAGAATTGAGTTGGAAAATCAAAATAAAAAACATCACAACGTTTCTACCCTCGTCACAAACCCCTCCGTATATATAATATACTTTCGTGATTGAGCTCTCAACTCGGTGTTGCTTCCGGCGTTCCACCTCTCCTTGGGCCGTAATCTGCGTCTCAATCGGTTCTGCGCCCGAATCGTTCTAGCTGTGCTGCTATACGGTGTTTTTCGCACTGTGGGTCAATCCTCGTCTAAGTTGTTGTTTGTTTGTATAGCGGTTACCAGTAACCTGGTTTTCTGTTGTTGTTGTTGTTTATCTCTATGGCGACTTTTGCCAACCCCGAAAATGCTCTCAAGAGGGCCCAAGGTAGGTAACTGCTGTTGTTTATGTATGTAGATATAGATTTAGCTGTGCAGGTTATAGGTTGTTTTGACATAAGAAGAATATTACAGGAGAAGAGAAATAATTAGTGGTATATATATATATATATATTTTGTTGGTTAATGGTACGTCCGAGATATCTATAAAAAAAAATGCAATCATATATAGGATTTGTTTTTCCAGAGGCAGAGGCAGAAGAATATATAGTAAGTTTGATGTTATTTGACGTTGTATGCAGAATTGGAGAATGTTGGGCGGAAAGAGGCGGCATTACAAGCTCTTCATGACTTGATAACGTCAAAACGACATAGAGGAGGAGCATGGCAAAAAGTTCTTGAAACAATAATGTTCAAATATGTGGAACTTTGTGTGGAACTGAGGCGTGGCAGGTTTGCAAAGGATGGGCTTATTCAGTATCGTATTGTATGCCAGCATGTTAATGTGAGCTCATTGGAGGAGGTTATAAAGTATTTCCTCCATCTGTCTACTGAGAAGGCTGAACAAGCAGCAGTACAGGCAGCTTCTGGGATTGATATTCATGTGGAGGACTTGGAGGCAGAGAAGAGGCCAGAGGACTTGATGCTCAGTAGTTGTGTGAGTGGCCGAGAGAAAGAGAAAGAGCAGGAGCAGCTTGTTACACCCTGGCTTAAGTTTCTGTGGGAAACGTATAAGACTGTGCTCGAAATACTTCGCAACAATTCGAAGCTGGAAGCATTATACGCGGTAAGACGTCAAATATTTATACGATATTATAGTTTCTTTTTTGGGTCAAAGAGTGTATTAATTAATGTTACGAATATAGAATTTTGTTCTATATCTCATTGACAACGCAAGACAACACAACAGAGAGGAGTCATGTCCTCCTAAATAAGATGACCTGCTACCGGATATATCATATAGCAGAATTAATAAGGATAAATGCTGCATTAATACATACATGAAATTACGTTGTTATTAATTAAAATATTATTTTTGTCGGATTAATACAATATTCGTAATTGGATGGATGGATATTGCACAGATGACTGCACATCGAGCCTTCCGTTTCTGTTTGCAATATAAGCGGACAACAGAGTTCCACCGGCTTTGTGAGATCATTCGTAATCACCTGGTAAATTTGACTAAATACAGGGATCAAAAAGACATGCCTGATCTCAATCTACCTGAGACTTTGCAGCTTTACCTTGATACAAGGTTTGAGCAACTGAAGGTTGCAACCGAGCTTGAGCTCTGGCAGGTTGGTGAACATCATTTAATTGCTTTGCCAGCTTAATGTACTCTGTAACGGCCTGTTAGATTATTAATGACCAGGTCGGATCATGTGCAGGAAGCTTTTCGGTCGATAGAAGATATTCATGGTCTTATGTGCATGGTTAAAAAGACTCCCAAGCCCCAAATGATGGCGATTTACTATTCAAAGCTAACAAAGATATTTTGGATATCAGAAAGTCATTTGTATCATGGCTATGCATGGCACAAGCTGTTTATCCTTCAAAAAAGCTACAATAAAAACTTGACGCACAAGGATTTGCAGCTGATGGCATTAGCTGTCTTGTTGGCCGCCATTTCTGTTATGCCCTACGACCACAGGCATAAGCATGGAGCTCACCATTTTGAACTGAAAAATGAGGAGGAGAGGAGTTTGAGAATGGCCAGCCTTTTGGGATTTAGCTGTAATTTGGATCCAGCTAAAACGGGAAACAAATTAGAAACGGTAGGATAGTAGTTTCATGAACTAATTTAAAGAAGCTGGGGTTCAAAGGTTTCAACAACTAGTTGTTATAGCTGTACTGTATCTATGCTATGCAGAGATGTTTGTTAATTATGTACACTGTTCTTCCATTTCCTCCACTGACTTTTTGTTTGTTTTTTCAGTTGTCCCGCTCGGCCCTTATTTCTGAATTGGTAAGCATAACAAGTTTTGAATTTATTAATCAAATTGAAATTGAAATATTGCCTCTTTTGAAAGAAATTGTGAGAGCACGTATATATGCGCTCTCTTCTAGTCCCTCCCTGCATGTACATTTCTTTTTCGTCTCGACATGCTACACGTTTTTTTTTTTTAAATTAATAGACACGGAAATGTACCGTTCCTTTTGTGGGTAACCGGTCTCTTTATTGTGCGTATGCGCGCGTCAGGTTTCCAAAGGTGTAATGACATATGTTCCGCAAACTGTCAAAGATTTGTATCATCTACTGGAAAATGATTTCCATCCTTTGGATCTCGCTCACAAAGTTCAGCCTTTGCTACGCAAGGTCTCTGAACTGAGTGACAAATTGTCTTCAGCTTCGCCTGTCCCAGAAGTGCAGCTGGAGCAATACATTCCAGGTTTAGAAAGGGTAACTACTTTGAGAGTGTTACAACAGGTGATTGTTCAATTTATAAGTACCTACTTTCATGTTGTTGTTTGCTGCTTTGTAGTGTAGTGTGTGATAATTTGTAAATGTGAAGACTTTTACAACTTTAAATGACATTGATGGGAGTAATTCTTCCATGCTTTTGTATTACGATGGCAATTCCATCAGTCTCTGTGTTAAAGTGTTTATAGTGAGAGAGAAAGAGTTGAGTTTTCTAGATTTATAGAAGCAGCGATTTTAAAGCTTAACCCTTGATTAATGAATGAATGAATGTTCCAGGTATCACAAGTGTATCAAACCATGAAAATCACAGCCCTTTCGAGGATGATACCATTTTCTGATTTTTCTGCCGTAGAGAAGCTCAGTGTGGATGCTGTGAAGTGCAATCTCTTACACTTGAAAATTGACCATTTAAAAGGCATTGTCCAATTTGGCAGTCACGTGAAGAATTTGGTATTTTTGATCTTCATTATATTTATTTAGAACACAAAAGGCTAATTTAATTTTGAGGGTGCTTAAATTATGCGTCTATGTGCTAATTCTATGCATTATTATTGCTCTTGGGCGAGGATGAGGAATATGTAGTTGTACTAATTTATTTAGACGTTGGTGGATTTATTGGTGCAGGACCACCTTGAGTCGGACAAGATTCGGAATCATT
Organism: Pinus albicaulis; assembly: GCA_034641835.2. NCBI lineage: Eukaryota > Viridiplantae > Streptophyta > Pinopsida > Pinales > Pinaceae > Pinus > Pinus albicaulis. The sequence goes on along the minus strand of CM076581.1, from coordinate 37,872,241 downwards.
TAACTATTCTTGCGAAGCGCTTAAACAAGGCTAGGAGCCTTATACATGAATTGCGGCCTTGTGATGAGAAAGTCGCCAAAGCTAGTCCGCAACACCTGCTGCAAGATATAGAGAAAGAGCATAGCAAGCTGCTTGCTCGCAAAGTATTGATTGAGAGGCGCAAGGAGGAGCATGAGCGGAAGATGCTTGAAATGGTATGCATGTACCAGATTTGCATTTGAAGCAACTTGTTTTTAGCTGTTTGTTTGTTTGAGAGTGTGTAGATATAAGATAGTTGGAGTGTAGAGTCGGGATGGATAAATATAAACTTTGTTTGCTTTCTCACTGTTGGTATGGTATGGTATGGTATTGTGAAGGAACGAGAAGAAGAGTCCAAGAAATTGAAGCAACAAAGAATTATTGAAGAAGCGGAACAGAAGAGACTTGCGTCCGAGTATCAAAAGAGAAAGGAGGAGAGAGTTAGGAGGGAGATTGAAGAGAAGGAATCGGAAGAAGCCAACTCTTTGCTTCAACAACAAGCTGAGAGAATTAGGAAAGGGGAAAAGGCCAAAAATCATGCTATTGAAAGGGTATGTACTATACATGTAGTATTTATGTCTAATTTACCATGGTTCTCTTAAATATGCCTCGCAAATGTTAGTGGCAGACGAGACGAGAGAAATTCTGTGTTAGTGGCAGACATGAGGAATTCTATGCACATCAAGCAGATGTTAGTTTGCCTTTCTTGACGGCAGAGGAATTGTATGCATGAAAGATACTTACGTCATTCTTTATTCTTCTGCTTATTCTCTCACAGGAAAACGTCACGAAGCAGATGCTCATGGAACAGGCTATGCAAGAGCTACTTAATAAAAGGCAGGAAATGGAGCGCAAATTCCAGAAACTGGAAAAAACTAGGGATTACTTGGAAAGGGCCAAAAGAGAAGAAGAAGCCCCTCTGATTGAAGCAGCCTATCAAAAACACTTGGTAGATGATGAAATATTCTTCCAACAGCGACAACAGGTGAGCATGATCATCTTGACTTTCCCAGTCCAACGATATTATTAGTTTGAGAATGGACTATTTAAAGTTGAATTGCTTGCTCTAGTTTCAATATGAAATTTTTATCCTTTTAATATAATCGTACTATCTCCACCGGTCTCTTTTTAATATAATAATTGTGCAATGACAGCGAGGAATTGAAGAGAGCAGACAACAACACGTTGCAGATATTGCGGAGAAGAATAGGCTTATACGAATGTTGAGCGACAAGGTAGGGTTTTGCATTTTTAAATTTTCCTGTGTGTCATTGTAGCCATCATGGCGGGAGCTATCTTATGTTCATTCCAGTGTGCCTGACTAATTATTTGGGTTTGTTTTGATAACGTAGAATGCCTTTCACGATCAAGTCGTCAGCCATCGTGAAGGAGAGTTTGAGAGACTGAAGAGAGAAAGAGAAGAGAGGCTTGCAGAGCTTCGAGCAATTAGGAAGCAGGAAAGAGAGAGGCTCAGAAAATTGGAATATTATCGAAGGCTGGAGATGGCGAGGTTGATCAAATTGAAGGAAGAGGAAGAAGCCCGCAAGCGTGAGGGTAAGATTGAGATCATTCGAGCCATGTGCTATATCAACTTACAAGTGTTATGGTTTTATAATTTGTTTGTTTCTGATCAGAATGAGAACTGTTCTTCATATGTTTTGTGTTGTGTTGTGTTACAGAGGAGGAAAGAAAACGCAAACAAGATGCACAACGGAAAGCCAAGCTGGATGAGATTGCTGAAAAACAGAAGCAGCGAGAAAGAGAACTGGAGGAGAAGGAGAGGCTACGAAGACAAGATTTGATCAAGGAGGAATCAAAGCTGGGCGCCTCAGAGCCAAAGGAAAATAAATTTGTTCCCCGAGCTCTGCGCAAGGCGCGGGCTGAATCGGCTGGCACTGAAGTTGAAGCAGATAATGAGAGGTGGCGCCGTGGAGATCGCCAAAGCCAAAGCCAAAGCCAAAGCCAAAGCCAGGTTGATGACAGAGATGGCCACACCATCCCCATTCCTAGACTACGTGAAGCTGAAGCAGATAGGGATAAGTATGCCCCTCCATCTAGTCGTAAATATGAGCCACCTACAAAACGAACACACGCACAGGCACAGGCACAGGCAGAGACACAGACACAGACACAGACACAGGGTAAATATCAACCTCCAGTGGTTTCTGGAAGGCTTGATAACTATGAGCCACCACG
>CM076581.1:37802299-37869927 GCA_034641835.2 Pinus albicaulis | reverse complement strand
GAATTAAGCGGTAGCCGGACCCACACCCCGGACGGGACCCCTATTTCAAATGGTTTAGAGACTAGTTGGGACTTTTCACCAAGGAGATCCCCTGCTGTTGGCTGGACAGAGTTTCCCCGTCAATGTGTGATGGGGACATAGGGGTCTCAAGGCCAAATTCCATGCGCTCAAAGGTGTTAATGGTGAGGGATGTCCATATATTTGGATGTATGAATGCAGGAGGGAGCAATCGTGGTACATGTGTTACCCTGGCCTTTGTTTTTCCACCCTTCTTCATTTTCCATTTTCCTTTAATTAGTTTTTCTTTATTTTTCTGCTTGGGGCTCCTGGGAATGAGAGTATGCTGTGTACGATATAACATTGATTACCCCCTTAAGGTGGTGTTGTTCATCACCCAACATGGTTTGGGACATAAATGGGTTCCTTAATGATGCAAGGGGCACTCATAGGGAGGGCCTCGGAACCGGGGTGATGGCCATAATGATAAGGGGTAGAGCTCATGCTTGGCTTTTGCCCATGTGCTAAATATTATTGTCTCGACCATCTTTTGCATTTTGCAGTAACATTTCCTTTTGTATGTGGCATATTATGCTTTTATCCTTTTTTTAAGCTGCATCAACCTCTGAGGCATGATTCCAAACCCAACCCAGACATGTGGACAAGGGAGGGGGAATACCAGAGCCTTGTGGACCCAGTGGTCATGTGGACTAAGAGAGGGAAGATGATGAAATAAGGTATGTAATGTGCGGAGGGGAGTGAAAAATGTGGAACGAGAAAACGGGATCACGCTACCAAAATCGGGGTTTGGGTTCCCAAGTAGTGGCCATCCTAAAGTTATAAGCCAGTAGGGGAGATCCATGGGATTAGGGTTGAGCATTAACCCCCCCCCCGCCCGCCATCCCCCGCCCAAGTTAAGGTAAGGGAACAAGACTACAATCAAAACCCTTCCTACTTCCAAGACACCCAGTTATCCATACCTAAGTGTACCCAAGAAGAACAAGCATAAACACCCGATTGCATAATGAAAAACAATACATTTAGGATTGGATGAACTACCTTCAAATATACTATATCGATAGATGGGAGAGGGTACATGATGGATGGCTCAGGTGGTGGAGATAAAGCAGCACATGAAAGCTATCAAGTGGTTGTCAGAGGTTGTTGTTGTTGACTAAATGAGGATACATCAAAAAGAAAGATCTTCAAAGGGGTACCCCACTTTTGGTGGTCTATAACCCTCAAATATGATGAACCCGTTCCTTTAACGATTTCAAAACTATATCCCTCTATAATTGTATTTAAGAGATCATTTCTAAGATTATCGCAAATAGAATAAATTTGATCTTGTCTAATAACATATCTAGTGAACAATTTTCTTTCTTGGAGGACAAACATGTTCATGAAGCGATTGGGGTTTCCCAGGAAATTCTTCGTGGTCTAAAAACTTGGAAGAAGAAAGGGATGGTTATTAAGATAGACTTATCAAAAGCATATGATCAGGTGAATTGGTGTTATATCAAGCTCATGCTCACTCATTTAGGTTTCGAGGTACCATTTATAAATTGGGTAATGAGTTGTATGTCATCAGTATCTTTTGTGGTGCTCATTAATGGCAATGCATATAATTCCTTTCAAGCTTAAAGAGGGCTCAAGCAAGGGTTCTCTCTTTCTCCCCTACTCTTCCTGTTGGTTACCAAGGGCTTGAGCAGGCAATTAAACGATGCAAAATTAAGAGGTGACCTTCATGGTGTTTGGGTAGCTAAAAATCTAACTATTACTCATTTGTTATGCGTTGTTGACGTCCTGCTCTTCTATGATGACTCCTAAAGGGATATCGCTACTATTAAAGAGGTATTGAGCTTATTTTAGAAGGCTACTAAAATGATGGTAAATGAGCGGGAATCATCGTTATCTCCAAATGGTTTGGCTAGGGCCAAAGTTTTTATGCAGAAGCCCTTTTCCCATACTATACATTGGACTTTTAAGATGGACTAAAGTATTTGGGATTCTTTTTAAAACTAAATGATTATTGGAAACATGATTGGAATTGGCTAATAACAAAGCTTGAGAAAAGAATCAAATCACGGTGCTTCAGATGGTTGTCCAGAGTAGGGAGACTAGTGTTATTCAAATTAGTACTAGAAGCTATATATTTTTATTGGATGTCACTGTCCTAGATCCCATCAGGGGTTTTGAATTCAATCTGCAAGCTATGTAGCAGATTCCTGTGGATGGGGAGTAAAGAGGGAAGGATTTTCCCTTGGGTCATGTTACCCACCACCCGTGGGTATTATCCATAGGAGAAAAAATTTCTCCTAGATGGTCCTCAGTCGACAGCCAGCAACCCCTTGTAGCCACCAGATAGTTCAACATGCCACTATCTTCGCCACTTGAGGTAGCCATATGCTCCCTTGCTCATTTCTTATGATCGTATATTTGAAGGTGGGTCTTCCAACCCCGAATGTATGGCTTTTCACTGTGTAGTTGGGCATTTTTGTTTACTTATCATGGACACTTTTGGGCATGGATTAGTGGGGCGGTTATCTGGACAGAGTGGGCTTGGTTTGTACTCTTGTCTCCTTTGTCCAATTTGATGGTTAACCTTGTATCTTGGTCCTGTGGGATCTCTTTTATTGGCTACTAGCTTTAGGGTGGCACTACATGGTGAACCCCAATTTTGGTTGTGTGGTCCCGCTTCCTAACACCATATACATCACTCCCCTCCGCTCATTATAACCCTATCCACCATATTTCCCTCCCCTTGTCCACACCTTAGGTCAGGCTTGGAACTATGCCCCGGAGGCTGATGCAACTGAAAGAAAAAGAAAAGGAATAATTTGGCCACTCTCAACAGGAAATGTACAATAAAATGCAAAAGATGGCCAGGACATACAAATTTAGCACGTGGGCAAAATCCAAACATGAGCTCTACCCCTATGATCGTGGCCATCATCCTGGTTCCTAAGGCCCCTCATATTGGCCCCTTTCATCATTAGGGAACCCGTGATTATCCCAACCCTTGGTGGGCGATGAACTGCCCCACCTAAAGGGAGTATTCACTATTATATCCTACATATCATCCTCTCATCCCCTAGAGCCCCGAGCAGTTACAAAAGAAAATTCTATAAAAGGAAAAAGGCATATGAAGAAGGGTAGAAAAACAATGGTCGGGGTAACTCATGTACCATGATTTCTCCCTCCTACACTTATATACCCAAGTGCGAGATTCCACTATTTTGCTACCCTTGTACTGTGGCATGTGGCTTGGAGCCTTCCCCTAATGCCCCACTCTATTCCATCATTATTTCACATACCACCTGCCATTTGATAGATGTACCATGGACATGTCACCCCCTTAGACGCTAAAGCCACCTAATAGGGTCCTTGGTTAACCTTCTTCTTGAACTTGGAGACACTTGTACATTCTGAAACCCATTATGGAAGGGCATGCCACTATGAAGTGTCCACTTGGTTCCATCACTTCTAAGCTCATTTACTCAATTGCATTAATGTTTTGTTGTACTAGATGGCAAGGGGACGCATTGGATCTTATACAGGATTGCAGGTGTGTCTTCATATGGGGTTTGGTCTCCCTATACAGGGTCCAAGCCCTCCAAAGTGTCATATTGGCATTTGTAGGGTGAGCGTTGCGAGCCACGAGTGTCCACAATAGTAGAGAATAGATTGCCACTCTATCTGATCCTTCAGTTTCACTCATGCCTTGCTCGTGTTCCACCTATTGGATGATGATGATGCACCTAGACCACCTTGCCCAACCAACTCCACTCTTCCACCATACAATTGTTGATCTAGGGCCTAGATGAGGATGTGCCTCGCCGCGGGAGACAATGGCAAGGCTTGCATCATTCTTACAACCCTTATAGATGGATTACAGGCTTGTTTGATCCATTTGGAGACCCATGAGGGTGTTTCGTGCCCCCATACCCACTTGGGGACACCACAGGTTGTTTGCTTGGATATCAAGGGGCCACCCCCTTTATCACTATGTTTGGAACTCATTAATTCATCTTAGCACACATTGGACTCCACTAGGCCTCCTTAATGGCCCTTCGACCTATTGTATCTACTATTTTGCCCTCTTCGGAGGCTTATTTTTGTGTTATGGAGCTATCTTTGTGGGCATCTCACCAAGAAATGTTTTTTTTGCACATTATTTTATTAGTTGGGGCATTATTAGGCCTTATTAGGAAAATCAAACCCCTTAGGGAGGATATATATTGATGTGATGATCATTTCATTTGATCATCACTTGGATTTGGACTTGTATCGCTTCTTGAGAATTTCAATAGCCTTATTGATGGATGAATTTGGAGCTTGATGCATTTCATTGTTTGGAAGAACTTGTGTTTGATCTTGGAGCTTCGTTTTCCTTGTCTATTGATGATTGGAAGATTTTTCCTATACTTGTAAGTGTATTTTCATGGTTTACGTCTCATGTTTTGTCACTTATGTAATGTATGAAAATTTTCGCTCATGAAGCTGGCGAAGCTACCTTAATGAAATACAAATTTCTTAATCTTGTCTTTGTGAAGCCTTTTTCATATGTTTCATGAAAAGTATAGTGAATAAATATCCTAGGGGTATATGAATGTTCATAGTTACCTTGATAAGTCATTAATTGCAGCATCAAAGAATCATAAATTTTCCTAGTGACCTAGTTGTTGCCTCTAGGGCCATGCGAAGTTACTGGGGAACTCCTTGATTAGGCATAAAGATCTCTAAACATTGAATCTCATTGACTCCATTTCTCCCAATAGGCTAGGTATTGGTCTAGTCCTAGGTGATCACAAAACGAAAATCATTCTCACCTCCTCTTTCTAAGACCAAACCTTAGTAGGTCATCTAGGGCATACAACGAAATCTTTTGTAGCGGTCAAAAGTTTATGAAACTTGATTTAGAGATACGTTGGTGAGTCCTTAAGAGGTCCTCTAAATTTGAGGCCATTCTGATGTTGGAATCTTGAAATATCCCAAGCCATGTCTTAAAAATCATTTCCCTACTTTGCCTTTGGTTAGCGGCTTCATCAAGGATCATTGCATTAAACATTAAATTCAAATTTTATCACCTTGGTCCTCTTCTTCTCCCTCACTTGGTCAAGTCCCTTTGTTTGAAGTTGCACTCCAAATCCTTGACCTCAGTTGGGTCTGCTAGGGCTTCCTTGTGGTCCCACAACCTTGTTACTCCAATTTCACGAGGACTGATGGAAACCTTATTCTTCTAGGATTCTTTGGTCTAGAGCGTAGGTAGGATTTTACATCAAAAATACTCCTCAACCCTAGTCGTAGGTCTCCATCCAACCCTTCTTGGAGAGCCATTCATCTTGCTTCTAAAGCAAGCAATCCCTATCATTAGAGTCTCTCCTTTGAATAGGCTCTTGGAATCACTAACTACACATCACTGATATATTCCTCCTAGTGATTTTTCCAAATACTTGGACTCCTCCCATAGGTGAAAGTTTGTAAAGAGCAGAGAATCTTAGCTGAGGTGATAGTGGGCTATCGCTCCATTGTTGCCACTTGACCTAGTAGTTTCTCTACAGGAACCCCTCCTAGGGACCTTTCTAGTTTGAGCGGTAACATTTTGGCGTCGTTGCTGGGGAGGAAGCGGGTCTACCTCACTACTAAATCATTGAGGAATTGATTCATAAACAGAATTTCAAGTATTCCTCCAGCGAACATTCATTGTCCAATCTCATAGTTTGCTTGAAGGTGACAACATTCCTCTTTTGACTAGGGATGCTGCAAGGGGAGAACGAACTCCATCACCAGTTAGAACTAGCCTTCTCCCTACATTTGAAAAGGTCATTGATCTCACCCCCAAGATGGCAACAAATTCTAGCACCAACCTAATTCAAGACCAACCCAAGATCCCACGAAGTAAGAGGCATTTGGCTAGTGTCTTTGGCATTTGAATTTGAGTGACAATCCTGAGATTTTACATAAAAAATAAAATGATTGGTTACACTATCACTATCACTATGTTTGGAGATCATTCATTCATCTTGGAACACATTGGACTCCACTAGTCCTCCTCAATGGCCCTTCGACCTACTATATCTACTATTTTTCCCTCTTGGGAGGATTATTTTTGTGTTATGGAGCTATCTTGGTGGGCTTGTCACCAAGGAATGTTATTTTTGCACATTATTTATTAGTTGGAGCAATATTAGGTCTTATTAGGAAAAATGAACCCCTTAGGGAGGAGTTGTTACACAGATTGTCCGTGCACCGCAACAATGGCCTGCATCAAATGGGCTACCTTATCCCCAATCTCTCTATTTAAACTGTCTCCTTGCAAGTTAAGGGAGGTAGACCCTATTATAAATGAGAATGACAAATCCAGGAGACACAGCTAAAACATCAAATACTTGATAGAATGAACGAGATTCCACAGCTCTAAATTAGATTTCACGTTTAAGACCAGTGCTTTATGGAGTCAAACAAGATCCCGTTATGCGATTATAAACAAGTGACAATTAACTGCTGCTTATTAAAACAGGATTGATCACAATGATATTTAATTGAAAATGCCACAACCATGAATAAAAATAACATGCGAATGCCAGATGCTTGAAAATTTCCGAAAAATAAGATATTCCAATTATAACCCAGTTCGAAAATCAAAATGATCCACAGTCAAACTTAAGATAGAAATATTTTCGCGCATTTGACTATAGAAAATTTGAAAAAAAAATTAATATTTTTGTATTTTCTAAAATTTTTTTAGAATTTTTGGAATTTTTTAATTTTTTATTATTTTTTATTTTTCTAATCTAAAACAAGTTAAAAAATCTAAATATAAAACTAACTAAATTAAAACTAAAAGCTAATCTAATTAACAAAATCAAAATCTAACTAAATTTAAAAAAAGTTCTATTAAAAATTAAACTCTAAACTAACTAACATCTAAAATTTAAATATAAAAATCTAACTTGGCAAAATCTGATTACAATCTAAATCTAAAAGTGAATAAAATTAAATCTAATTCTAAATCTAAAGTTAATCTAAATCTAACATTTTAAAACTAAACAAATAAAACAAATCGAATTATTATAATAAAACTCTAACAAAATGGAAGCCGACTCACTTAAAAAAATAAAAATCGAAACCTAAATCTTAAAAGCTAAACTATATACAATAAAAAAAGAAACCACGTTGAAACAAGTCGCAAGGGTTATTGAAACTTTATACGTGCGTTCTATTGTTTGTTTGCTATGGCAGCTTTGCAGAGACGGCGAACAGAGGCACGATGGACAAGACGACAGCGAGGGTCGATGGACGGCGTGAAGGTGCTTGGACGGAGAGCTAAGGTAGATGGCCTGCGTGGAGAATGGAAGTCGTTAAGGTATGACGGCAAAGGAAAAATTGATTGCGTTAGGAAATGGAGGGCAGAGGGAAGAAATGGATGCTGGATGGCAATGAAGAGTTGTAACACTACGTGAGGAGAGAGGACAGCAGTAATTTGGCAGAGATAGATGGCTTTGGGGATGGATTGTCAGCGTGGAGCAGAGGAGAAGGAGTTGGGTTATGCAGTGTATGGAATGTTGTCGACAGCAGCAGGATAATGTCGTAAATAACCCAGTACGTCCAGCAAACAAAAAAAAAATTCTGCAAAAATGAGATTTTGATGTTCTTTAAACTGAATATCATGCAGATCCGCCACCAGTGGAGATGAATCAATGATTGAAACCCAATACACATAGAATTTTCTCAGTAGATTTTAAATTTTCTTCATTTAAGCTCAAAGCTCCTGCTCCCTTAAAATCGAAATAATGTCCAGATTTGTCCACAGTAGGAAATTGAGGCCAGATTTGGGCTTTGGAGGCCAGATCTGCCTCAGATCTTATTAAAAAAAAAAAAAAATCTAATTTAAACCCTTAACCTGCAAAAGACAACCAGATCTGAAGATATATACACCAATAAACGATTAAAACCCTCACAGTCCTAAAAAAAAAATTTACAAATTTACAACTAGTTTACTAATTTCAAACCCCCCTCATGGTTAGATCTAAATCCGTTTTAGCACAATTTTCAAAGATTTAAAGTTTTAGTGAGAGGCACAAGCCTTCGAAACCCTGCAAAATCACAAATATCGTAAGATAGACCCGGAATTTAACAAATAAAGAGCTTATCAGATTTATGTTTATTGGGAGTCGGCTGGTCCAACTGAAGACTTCCCCAGACGCCCAATCTTAAAAAAATTTCCCTGCACACTTAGATCTGAATCTTAGATCGATAGAGATTTAAGAAAACAACATGAGACCTTTGCAGAAAAATCAGAATGTTATTTTATAAACCCAGAAAACTGCACAAGATACCTATATGCAGATTAATCCATGAAGGCCATCAACCATAAAATGCAAGAAACAAAGTAGCAGAGTTCAGAGACAATTCACCACATAGATCTGAGAAGGAACATCCAGATTTGTAACCCCAAAGTCTTTATGCTTTATTCCTCAAAAAAAATTTACAAGAGCTTCTAAGAGCAAGTGCACAATCCTGAGATCGGATGATCAAGAAAGACAAAGACCTCTGAATTTATAGGACAAGATCTCTAACGGCTAGTTTGGATGATCCTCGTCAAAATAATCTCAACCGTCCAAAAGATTTAATTATCTTTTAATCCGGAGCGTTGAAATTAAAATTTTGGGGAAAAACGAATTTATCATTTAATTCAATTTTAATTAACTCAAAAGTATTATTTTTGAGTTAATTACCCCAAAATTTTGACCTTGACTTAACCACCAAGGCCCAAGGGTCCAATATTTCTTAAAATTCGCAATATTCCCTTGGCCTGGGGCTTTCAAAATCATTTTCCAAGGACCCACAAATTTGCCTTTAAAGATTTAATCCTAATTTAGGACCCTAAATTAATTAAATTTCTGGTTTAGGATTTTATTAATTAATTGACCAGAAAATTTAATTAATTGACTGAGAGGGGATTATAATTATTTTTCCAACCCTCTTTTACATGAGATAATACATTTACATACATGAAGGGGGAATACCCATTCGTATAGACCCTCAAATAAATACCCAATTCTGCGACTCAAAATATGATCTAATAGACCAAGTAGCTCAAACTATTTTTACAAGGACTCGATAGAAACACTAGGACTCACTTAGTATGCTGATGACAAAATCCACCCTAGCTTTGGGGTGAGGCTGGAGGGAAAAACTCTGCCGATCACTTTCGTGAATCAATGAGACAAAAAACCTCCTAGGATAGAGATCATCAACAACATACTAGGCTTACCTAGGTTGTTACATACATTGACGGTCTTACTTAGATCATTTACATCATAACATGCAGAATGGGTTTACATCATTTATAACGATGTCAATATCCCGTCGATGAAAATTGGATGATGGAATTTGGATGACACGCAGCCCTCGAACATGATAAGTCCCATTTGGAAAATGGGGGTGTATCAAGTATGGGTTTGACAAAGTGTGGTCAACAGAGGATATATTGATGTGATGACTACTAATTTGATCGTTGATTTGACTTGTATCTCTTCTTGAGAATTTTGCTAGCCTTATCGATGGAAAATTTAAGAATTTGGAGATTGATGCATTTCGACGTTTCGAAGAACTTGTGTTTGATCTTGGAGCTTCGTTTTTCTTGTCTACCGATGATTGGAATGTTAAAATTAGGGTTGTATATGGCACACAAGGGTTCACTAAGGCTTGCTTGATCTTTGGCTTAGGAAAGAGTGTCCAAATGTATTAAACTTTTCTCCTAAAGTGACTTATAAGTGGTAAAATTCAAATCTAATTTAAAAGTGACTTTATAAGTGATAAAGTTACTAAGTCTAATTTTAAAGTGACTTTATTAAAGTCAATGTGAAATTAGAAAGTGAAAAGTGACTATAGGAATAAAAGGCTAAGTGGGTCTTTATTTAAGTGGGGTGAATTGAAAAATAGAAAGTGAGAATTAAATGCACATTTAATCTCAGCCCTAGATCTAAAGCTATCTCAGCCATTGGATTTAGGGATTCCCCAAAATTCACTTAGGGTTAGGTTAAAGGAGGAAAAGAAGAGAAAATGTCATTCAGTCTTTCAAGAGCAGATTGAGAGAAGAGGAGAGGAGAGCAAGAAGAAATTTATAAGCAGAGAAGAGAGAAGGAGCAAGCAGCACCTTGGCACATTTACCAAGGCAACACTATTTTAGCAAGTCCATACAGCAAAGCAAGAGCACAATTTTCGAGGAAGTGGCACGAAAATCGAGGAAAGGAGAACATCATTTATTGCAGCAGTCTGGCATAGATTTTGAGGTCCGTACAACAGTTTAGGAGGCACGGAATTCGAGGTCCATACAGCAGCAAAAACAACACTGTTTTTGAGGTCCGTACAGTAGCTCAGCAGCACATAAATCGAGGTCTGTACAACAGCCATACAACACAGTTTTCGAGGCAGCCGTACAACACAAATTTTGAGACAACTATACAACATGTTTTTCGAGGAGGGTTGTACAGCTGTGTTGGCACATTTTTCTATGTTGTCCGTACAACATTTAAGGCTATAACCTTCGCTGTAATTTTCTGTTTTGCATTTGGCACGAAAATCGAGGTGGAGTACAAGCACAGTTTTCGAGATAAATAAAAATTATGGTTGCTGAAATTTTTACTGAACATTTCATTTCTCTGTAAAAGAAATATTCAGAAATAAAGAAGAGCTTTCGAACTGGTTTTCCCCAAGAGTTGGAGGGGGTTTTTCCAAGGTCATATTGACCAAAAATAAATGTGTCATTTTCTGTGTGTGTGGCTGAAATAATTTTTTGAGTTTTATTTCTGCATTTTCCAACACTTTGAAATTTCTAGAATTTGTGTTTTCAGAAATATTTATTTTTCCAGCTTGTTGAATGTATGTTTATGGGAATGGGCATTTAACTACATGGGAATGATAAGGAGAAACTAATAACCAGGGTTGGGCTCAAAATTTCTACATGGAAGATTTTCGATATACGTGTAAGTGTATTTTCATGATTTATGTCCCATGTTTTGTCACTTACGTAATGTATGAAAAGTTTCGCTCATGAAGCTGCCTTAGTGAAATACAAATTTGTTAATCTTGTCTTTGTGAGGCCTTTTTCATATGCTTCATGAAAAGTATACTGAATAAATATCATAGGGGTATATGAATGTTCATAGTTACCTTAATAAGTCATCAATTGCAACATCAAAGAAGTGTAAATTTTCCTAGTGACCTAATTGTTGCGTCTAGGACCATGCGAAGTTGTTGGGGAAATCCTTAATTGGGCATAAATACCTCTAAACATTGAATCTCATTGACTCCATTTCTCCCAATAGGCTAGGCACTGGTCTAGTCCTAGGTGATCACAAAACGAAAATCATTCTCACCTCCTTTCTTCTCTTTCTAAGCCCTAACCTTAGTAGCCCATTTAGGGCATCCAGCAAAATCTTTTGTAGCGATCAAAAGTTTATTAAACTTGGTTTGTGAGTCCTCAAGAGGTCCTCCAAATTTGAGGCCACTCCAACCAGGAATCTCGAGATATCCCAAGGCCTAGCTTAGAAACCATTCGCTAGCTTGCCTTAAGTTGGTGACTTCATCGAGGATCATTGCATTCAACATTAAAGTCAAATTTTATCACATTGGTCCTCTTCTTATCCCTCACTTGATCAAGTCTCTTTGTTTGAAGGTTCACTCCAAATCCTTGACACCGTTTGAGTCCGCTAGGGCTTCCTTGTGGTCCCGCAACCATGTCACTCCAATTTCACAAGGATTGCTTGGAAACCCTATTCTTCTAGGATTCTTTGGTCAAGACCATTTCACATCGCGAAATACTCGTCAACCCTAGGCTTAGGTCCCATTCTAGCCCTCCTTGGAGAGTCATTCATCTTGCTTCTAAAGCAAGCAATTCCTATCATTCGAGTCTCTCCTTTGAATAGGCTCTTGGAATCACTATCTACACATCACTGATATATTTCTCCTAGTGATCATTTGTAATATCTAGACTCCTCCCACCGCTAAAAGTCCTTAAAGAGCAGGGAGCTTTAGCTAAGGTGACAGTGGGCTATATCTCCATTGTTGCCACTTGTCCTAGTAGTTGCTCTATATGAACCCCTCCTAGGGCCCCTGCTAGTTTGAGCGCTAACAGGTCAAATGGGGTAAATTTTCTTTGCCCAAAGATTGGGGATGCTGGGACCTAAAAAGCATGCCCTCTTTTTCAAAGGCTTTGGCTGCCAAAGTGGGATGGAGATTGTTTTCTACATAAATTCTTTCGACGTATGTTGCTCATAGGAAACATATTTATGCCAACTCCCATGAAAATTGACTCAGGACTCCAGATAAAATAAGACCTACGATGTCCATCATATGGAAAGTTGTGATCTCGTTTCTCCTAGATATTGGTAATGGAATAGCGTGGAAAGTTGGTAATGGAGAGAAACTGAAAAATGGCAAGGATCCTTTGGTCGACTGTGATGACAACTTCCGACTTCTAAATGAAATGGTTCAAATTCTCGATGACCAAGTTAGGCATACCTTGAACCAGGTTGTTGATCCCCTCAGTACTTCTGTATGGGCACAAGGATCGGCTAGTGCCAATCTCGTTAACTTACCCCTGAATATCACAACTTGTGGAACAATTATACATTGGCCTTAAACACAACACATTTTCACATTAGATAAGAGTAGGTTGACACTCTTCATTAGGTCTACTCATCATGGGGAGAGTAAACTCCAAAAGATGGATATATGTTTATTTGTAGTCAAAAATAGTTGATTAAAGTTGCCTAGTGGTGGAAGAATGTTTGGAAATTAAAAAGTGCCCCAAAGACTCATATTTTCCTATGGCGCTTATTAGAAAACAAAACAATGACTTGGGATCATCTTAAGAAACAATGCATGCAGGGACCAGGGTGGTGCTTGTTGCCACTCAAACTAGCAGGGGTCCTAGAAGGGGATCCTTGAAGGGCTACTACTAGGTCAAGGGCAACAATGAAGCAATAGCCCATTGTCATGTCAGCTAAGGCTCTCTTCTCTTTACGAACTTTCATCGATGGGAGGAGACTTGGTAAAATGAGGATCACGAAAATGAATGGATCAATGGTAGGACGAGAGGTGATCCCAGAATCCTATTCACAAGAGAGGCTCAGAGATATAGCTTCTTTGCTTGGAAAGCAAGATGAAAGGCTCTCTAAGAAGGGCTTAGGGGAATTCTAAGAGCTAGGGTTTGAGTATATAACTTGTCAAGAAGATTTTTAGCTCCTAAAATCCTTGTGGAAACTTAGATTCCAAGTGGTCTTTGTGAAATTGGCTTCAATAAGTTGTGGGAAAACACGGGACCAAGTGGACCCGGGGTTAGGTCAAGGGAATTGGATTGAGCAACCAATGATGTACTTGACCTAATTATGGAGAAGAAGGGGATCAAGGAAGGAATTTTCAATGAAAGGCAATCCCAATGAGGTTTCAAGCCTAACGGAACCAAGGGCAAGATTCGATCTTGAAACTAGGGCTTGAGATATCGCAAAATCCCACAGTCGAAATTTCTTCAAAATTGGAGGGCACTTAGGGGACACACCAACATAGTAGGATCCCAGAGATCAAATTTTATCGATCGGTGGTTTGCAAGAAAATTGATGCCCTAGGGGCCCAGTGGGGCTAGACCTAGAAAAGAAGGAAGGTGAAGAGAAAGATGAACTTTAAAGTGATCACCAGAGGAGGACTAGTGCTTTGTCCTTTGGGAGAGATGGAGTCATGGAAGATTTAGGGTTTGGATTGATTTCCACTTGTCAAGGAGGCCTAAAAGACAACTTCGCTAGGCATCAAGGCTTAATGGAAGCAACTTCAAGGTCATTTATACTTTGTTCCAGCGAAGCGAACATCGAGATAAAATTGTGATTTTTTCAAAAAATCGCAATTTTTTTGCTCGGACGATTAATCGTTGATTTTTTCGGCGATTTTTTTATTTTGAAAAAACTGTGAAAAAATCGCAATTCGACGGGTAAAAATCGTGGGCTCGTCAGACAACGACCCAATAACATGCAAATTCGATTTTTTTTGTCATTTTAGCAAACAGAGGGCAAGAAAGAGAGTTAAGGAGGAGGAGAAGTCATCTACAAGGGCAAGAGAGGATAAAAGTGAAGGAATTTAGCAACCCAAGCCAACAAAATTCAAGTTTGGACCAAGTTTCTTCAGCGAAACGTTTTTTCCAGGTATGGACATCAAATTTGACCCTTTTTTTTCTTGTTCTTCCATGGGTTTCTATCACCCATGTATTTTCCATCATTTTTTATTGCATTTGGTTGTGTTTTTTGTTTTTTTGTTTTTGTTTTAGTGAGTGGAGAGGGGTTATTTTGGTCAAAAATGCAAAAATTTGGTTGTTAAATTTATTTTTTATATTTCTTCCTGTGCTTCTAGTTTCTTTCCATTATTTTTGCTTGGGTTTCAATGTGTATTTTTTCCCATTATTGTTGCATTGAGTTGAGGGGTTTTTTTTGTAAAAAAATCAAAATGTTGTATGAAAAATTGTAATTGTTTTATTTTAATTTTTAACTTGCAATTTTTCTTGTGCCCTAGGTTCAAATTTCAAAGTTCAAACTTCATCTTACAGTAAAACTCAAGAGTTCAACAAATTTACAAACATACCAAGGAAATTGGACCCTATGTGGGAATTTGGTGAACCTGATCAAGGGTTTGACCGATCAAACTTGAGTTGCAAGTTATGTGGGCACCACATGAGAAGGGGGGTATACAGATTGAAATACCACCTTGCACGAGTTCCAAGTTCCTGGACATGAAGTAAGGCCTTGCATAAATACCAATCCAAAAATAATCTGAAGAGCTCTCAAATCATTGAAAAGAATAGAAACAACTAAACTCAGCAAGGCAACTCTGAAGAGTCAAATAACAGGGTTTGGAGGTGACCGTGAGAATGGTAGTGGTTCTTCACCATCAACATCTTCTACACCCAACCCCGTAGCTGCCTCATCATATTTTGTTCCTAGAACCACTCCCAGTGCACAGCCATCTATCTCCTCACTTATTAAAAAAAGGGAGAAAGAAGAAGCTGACGAGTTGCTGGGCAAAATTTTTCTTTGGAGTGATATTCCTTTCAGTGTTGCCAGGAACAATCCATTTTATCAGGCTGCGATTGATGCTATCACTGTTGTTGGCCCAAGATACAAAGCCCCTTCATATGATGACTATAGAGGGGGCATTCTTCAAAATGAAAAAGTTGACTGCACCAAGAGATTGGAGTTAAGGGCATCATGGGAAGTCACAGGATGCACTGTGATGTCACATGGTTGGACTGATCAAAAGGGTAGAACCCTTATTAACTTCTTGGTCAGTTGTCTCAAGAGGACAATGTTTATGAAATTTGTTGATGCATCTGCACATGTCGAAGATGCACGATTATTATGTGATTTATTAGATGTGTTCATTCTAGAGGTGGGTCCACAAAATGTTGTCCAAATCATAACAGACAATGTTACAAATTATGTTGTTGCTAGCAAGATGCTTATGGAAAGGCATCCTAGCATATTTTGGACACCTTGTGCTGCACACTACATTGATTTGATGTTGGAGGACATAGGAAAGATTTCTTTTGTCAAAGATATTGTTGAATCCTCAAAGAGGATTACAAAATTTAAATAGAATCATGCATCTGTTCTTCATTTGATGAGAACATTCACCAACAAGGAGTTGGTGCGCCCTGCTAGTACACAGTTTGCCACCAGTTTCATATTTCTTCAATCCCTCCTGAATTCTATGTGAGATTTGAAGAGAATGTTTCTTTTAGAGGAGTGGTGTGCTTTGACATACAGCCGCAAACCAGAGGGAGAGGCCATCTGTAGGTTGGTTTCATATCATGAAAGTTTCTGGGCGAGAGTGCAAGAGGTGTGCAGCATTACTGAACCTTTGGTAAAGGTTTTTAGATTAGTTGATGGAGAGAAGCCCGTAATGAGCTACTTGTATGAAGCCATGGATAGAACCAAAGAAGACATTCGCAGCTACTATGAAGATAAAGGTGATGAGGGGTTTCAGAAACAACTTCTTGTATGGGAAGAGATTGATGAGCAATGAAACAACACATTCCATCGTCCCATTCATGCTGCAGGGATCTTCCTGAACCCCGAATTTGCTTACTCATGTGGTTTCTTATTTGATGCTGAGGTCACGGATGGCTTTTTCACTTGTGTTCAAAAGATGGTGCCATCTCCATCAAAACATGCAGAGATATCCAAAGAAATGGAGGTATACAGAATGGTAGGTGGCACATTGAGCTTTGACATGGTTGTCCAAGATAGGACTACTAAAATGCTAGGTAAGATTTAGTTTGTTTCAAAATTCATTGTCTTTTCAAGTTCATGAATCATAACTCCATACTTTGCCTCAACTTTCAATATTCGAATTTTAATTATTTTAAAAAATTTCTTATGTTTGTAACTTTATAAGTTTATCTTATTTGTTATAACTTGTATATGCATGGTGGAGGAGCTATGGTGGCAGAATACCAAAACTCCAAAAGCTTGCCATTAGAATACTCAACCAAACATGTAGCTCTTCAGGGTGCGAGCAACTGGAGTGTATTTGAAAAAATACACACCAAAAAGTGGAACAGGTTAAAAAATTAAAATATTCCAATTGATTTTTTGAATTCATTAAACAATTTTTTTATAACTATTAATTTATTATTTATAATATATATTATAAAATTTATTAATTTATGACCCTTGTACAGGTTGGAGTCCAAGCGCCTCAATGACATGGTTTATGTCTACTACAATCTTAGATTGTGGGTGAGACAACTTGAGAGGACACCTGATGTGGAGGCCATCTCTTTAGATGCGAGTGACACCACTGCTATATGGAGGGTTGAGGCTGAGAGGCCTATCATGGAGTCAGCACCTGTTTGGATAGAGCAGGAGGTAGTGGAGGGGGAGAAGGAGGAGGAGTAGGAGTAGGAGCAGGAGCAGGAGCAGGAGGTGATACCACCTACCCCTATTACCAATAGAGGACATGGTCTACCTCCTTTAGCTCCTGGTGCTTCAAGTTTGGGTGCTTCAGATTCTAGAGCACAACAGAGGCCATTTCCAGCCCTGCCAGCTTCTTCATCTAGAGGGAAAGTTGTTACATTTTCTCGCAAGAGGGGCAGAGGAAATCAATAGTACAGGTTATTTGGTGCATTCCTTTGTATATGACATTATGAATCATGATATGAGATACATTATTATATTTTTGTTGATATTTTGAGGCTGAGATGAGACTCAAGACTTAGTATTCAGGACATGATTCACTGTTATGTGCGATGTAGCACTAGACATGATATTACACATCTTATATATTACTTTTTCTTTCATATTTATGTGTCAATGCATTTATTTTATGCTGTGGATTCTTTAGATATTAAAAAAATTGAAAAAAAATGAATATTTTTGTATGTGCCGATTTTTTACCGATTTTTATGATTTTTTCAGCAATATTTGGTCACCTATCAAGACAAATTCAACAAGAATGTCTCTAGGAATATTCATTCATTCAAACATGGCCCATACACGACACAACGCTATTTAGAGATTCAATTTCCACAACTTCGTTCTAAGAAAAGTGGCAAATTAACCCTACAATAGCGAAAATCCCAGTATTGTGAATGCAGCAAAATAAATAAGAAGAATAACATTGAAATAGTACTTACATGCAATAAGAATATATCCAATCACCAATATATGCCAGTCATACAAGCTCCAAGACAACGGAGAATAACCAAACATCGAAATTCATCCATTCATCCCAAAAATCTCATCCTCAAAAGATAGCGAAAATCTCTCAAGAAGATATGATCCAATCCAAGTGATGATGAGAGAATGAATCAGCTCATCATCTATTTATACAATGTCTAATGAATTCGATTTAGCTAATCCTAGCTTAATGTAGCCCCTAAAATAAAATAATGTACAAAATAACAACTCTTTGGTGACAAGCCCACCAAACTAGCTCAATATTAGAAGAGTAAAGCCTCTCAAGAAGGTTGAATGATCAACAACATGTGTCATTGGGCCTTAGAGGAGGCCTAATGACGTTCATAGGTGCAATAATGTGAAATAGAACTCCCAGAAGCAGTGGACAAGGGGTTGGCCCCTTGTTCTCCAAATAATAAACTTCTGGTGCCCAAAATGGATGTGGGGGGCACACAAGTGTCCTCATGGGTCTCCAAACAAATCAATAATGCCAGTAGACCATATGTAAGGGCTAGGATCATGGTATAAGTGATGCCACATCATCGTATAGGTCCTGCATCATCTGCTAAGTGTATGGTGCAATTGTGGAGCCGACTAGGCATAGTGAACAAGGTGCATATTCCTCGTCCAATCGATGAACCACGAGCAATCTGTAAATGACTTTGGGGATCCACGGAATGTTGTTTGTTTCTATGGAGGCGCATGGCTCTCTCCACACACCATACAAGTGCCAATGTAGCCCTTTGGAGGTTAGGACTCTGTATGGGGAGACCAAACCCAAGATGGAGACCATTGCAATCCTGAATAAGATCCAATGCATCCCCTTGCCTTCTAGTACACCAAGTCATTATAGAAATCAAGTAAAATAGTTTGCAAACCATGGACAACAGGTGGGCACTTCATAATGGCATACCCTTCCATAGTGTGCTTTGGCATGTGCTAATGTCTCCAAGCTCCAAAGGAGGTTAACCAAGCACCTTATTAGGTGGTTTCTACTTTTTAAAGGGGATGGTATTTCCTTGGTACATCGTTCAAATGGTGGTGGCATGTGATAAAGTGATGGAATGGAGTAGGGGATGAAGGGACAATCCTAGGTCACATGTCAGGTTACAAGGGTAGCTAATAAAGGGAAGCCCACACTTGGGAGAATAATGTGTGGGAGGCAGCAATCATGGTACATGAATTACCCCGGCCTTGATTTTTCCACCCTTCTTCATATTCCTTTTGCCTTTTATGATTTTTCTTTGGTTAACTACTCAGGGCTCAAGGAATGAGAGCATGATGTGTAAACTATAGCAGTGGATACCCCCTTTAAGGTGGGCCGGTCCATTGCCCACTAGGGGTTGGGACAATCATGGATTCCTAAATGATAGAGGAGGCCCATCTAGGGCCTATAGGAACCAGGGTGATTGCCATGAAAATGGGGTAGATCTCATGTATAGGCTTTTGCCCACGTGCTAAATGTGTTTGTCCCAACCATCCTTTGCATTTTGTGGTACATTTTCCTGTTGAATGTGGCCAATTATGTATTTTTATTTTTCCTTTTAGCTGCATCAACCTTTGGGCATCGTTCCAGGCTCGACCCAAGGTGTGGGCAAGGGGAGGGGAAAGCTAACCCTTTGTGGACCCAGTGGATGAATGTGGACCCAAGTGGGGGGAATGATGAATGGTGTTATAATGAGCAGAAGGGGAGTGATATATGTGGATGAGGGAGCGGGACCACGCAACCAAAATCAGGGTTTCCCATGTAGTACCATCCCTAAAGCCCAAAGGTCAGTAAAAGAGATCCCACGGGACTAGGATGCAAGGTTAACATCCAAAAGAGGCCAAGGGTACAAGAGAACAGACCTAGCACACTCTTTCCATTGAATCCCCCTGTTAATCCATGCCCAAGGGTTTCCATGATAAGTAAATTACAATACTCAATTACCAAATGACGAGGCATACCTTTAGGTTTGGGAGGGCCACCTTCAAACATATGATCATGATAGATGGGTGAGGGATCACATGGATGCACAGGTGGCGCAAAAATGGCACAAAAAGATAGTTGGTGGCTGAGAACCATCTTGGAGAAAAAATCTCTCCTAGGGATATCACCCACAAAATGGTGGGTAACAATGTTCAGTATGCAAAAATGCAAAGAAATCTGTAGATCACCTATTTATATCATATCCTTTCACTAAGGCAGTCTGGAACGCTATCAAGGACTGCATAGGAGGTGTTAGAAATTGTCAATGTGCATCAATCCAGGAAGTATGGAAAGACTAGTGGGAAAAAATCCCACGTAAGCATCTTAGGAATATGCCCCATATTGTTTGTTGGGGCATATGGAACACCAGAAATAGAGCCATCTTCAATGACAAGTCTTCCATTCTGGACCAGGTGGCTGCCAAAGCAGTGGCAGATTTTGACCTTCTCCATGTTGATGAAGGATCCCATGCTCCCCAGATTATTGTTGCTGAAGAGGTTGACAGAAATATTTTGTGGCCTTATTTTGACAGTGCTTCATCTGAAGATGAAAATTGTGGTGGAGGGGCAGTGCTGTATATACAGGAAAATCATTTTTATAAATTAACAGTGGTTTGGGGAGGGGTACAAAAAACTACGCAGAGTTTCTCAGTCTCAAACTCCTCCTTTTTGCAATTGAAAAATACATTCTTTCCTTGCATATCTATGGTGATTCGATGATCATTGTAAATTGGTTTAATGAGTTGCAACGATGTCACATTCACACACACACTCTCATTCTTGAGGAGGTTTTATATCTCAAACATATTTTTAATCAGATTTCTTGTTGCCACATTTACAGGGAGCAGAACCAAGATGTGGACTCCCTCTCTAAGGCTGGGACTTCACAGGTTTGGGAGTTTGGAAAATTTCCGAGCAGATGAATGGTGTCACATCCGAATATTTTCACAAGCACTTCATTGAAGGACTTCAATTGGATATCCATGGCTGAGTTTGGACTAATGTTCTATGGTATTGCTAGTATCTTTGCAGACACCTTTTTTCAGTTTCAATATATATGTCAGTATATATGTCACTCTCATGTTTTCTGTGTAGCAGTTGAGACTGTCAATCTGGTTTATCTATTATGTTATACAGTTGGTGTTTACATTTTGGTGGTTTCTGGCATGTCACTCTTTCAACTAGAATATTTTGTTTTTGTTCAAAGACAACTATGTTATACTTTGAATGCAACCCACACATACATAATGTAATTTTATTTCCATTAATAAAATTATTGTTTTTTGTTCGGAAAAAATACAATCTAGAAAATGTTTACTCACTAAATGGGTCAAAACCCAGATTTTATCTTTATGCAGAAAATTAATTTCCAGCAAGCTAGAAATTGATTTTCACTTCAAGTAATGAAGAATAAATTGCCTGGAAGTGAAAATGTGAAAAGGGTTTACAATCACATGCCTTTACGATCAAACCCTTGAATTAGGGTTTCACTTACCACTTGAAAATCGTTGTGGTAAATTATGTGGCAAACCCGAAAACCCTTGGCAGTCCCCTTAAATTTGCTTTAAACCATCCTTTTATACAGAAGACAAGTGAGTTACATTTTCCTTGGTCCAAATGGATAAGATTCAAACATAACCAAAGAGATCAAACTATCTGAAAAATAGAAATTAAGCTCAAGCTACTGAAATATTTTTGTATTTTTATAATTTTCTCAATTTTTACATTTTTGAATTTTATAAAACAGAAATTTTAAAAAGGCATTGGGTTTTTAAATATGTGGTTGGTAAGGTTAACCTTCCCTTGGCCTTGCAAATTACCTCTTCCAGTGTCGGATTGCAATCACAACCCTTTCTAAATCAACTTTGTGCTTTGGACTAAGAAATAATTTTGGAGTCAAAAGACTAGTCACCCTCATTGTAATCTAAATGATGTACCGGTGCCGAAATCCAATTAGGAGCAATTTCCTCTTGAAAAACCTCCAACAGATGGATATACTATGATATTAGGAGATCTCTTTTTTGAATAAGAAGAAACCCCTAATACAGGTTAATCCAACAATTAGATTTTTATAACCCTAATCTAGCCAAGAGTAAGTGAGCACTAATGCTTTAGTCTTCCTCTTCCACATGATTATCTAGCCCCTCAATGGATCGATCCACAAACTTTGTATGATTTGGAAAAACCTATAAAAATATTAGGAGTAACTTTCCAAACAATGGATAAGAAAAAAGAGAATAGAAGAATCAATCCACAAAATAAATTGTTTTGCACCAAAATAAGTTCTTACTATGGAATGATGATCTCAATATTCACAACATGGAAATGGAATGAGGAACTAGCCTTCTTTCTAATGACTAATTTGAAACCCTCTTCGAAAATACCAATTTGACTTGTCCTCCACAATCGAAAGGCTGTGTTTACCATGAAAAATATTTTTAACATGAGAAAATAGCCACAAAAGGGGTCAATTTGCGTCCATGGAGAAAACGACTACCCTACGAGGTCCATGTTACCCACCAAAAGTGGGTAACTCCATAGGAGAAAGTTTTTCCCCTATCTTGGATAGTGAACAAGCAACAACCCATTACTTTTCTCACTTAAAATGATATGCCACATTCCTCCACCATTTGCACAAGTCATAGACCTCTCACCATATGGTATTCCTCTTGAATGAAGGTGGTGTTGTCGCCCGAATTGTACAAGCACCGCGATAATGCTCAGGATGGGGGTTGTCACTCTAATCCCCGCCCACTCCATTCTAGTTGTCTCCCAACATCAAGCTATGGGGGTTAGTCCCTATGGAATGAGGTTGAGGAGGTTGGCCTAGCCACTTGGTTGAATTTAAGTAAGATTATTAATTAGATTAGATTTCAAAGGATGAGACTAGTGCCTTAGTGGAGACACAAATTCTTTCTTATAGTAAATTGTAACCAAATGACCAAATGGACACCCGTTGCTTAAAATGCTTGACTGACTTATATGATATGCGCGTTCTAGAACCTATGTGACATACAATGTTCTTGGTAACTTTTAATTAAATGCCTAGTCTAAGTGGAACCTTTCCCATAATTATTTTGATAAGAAATCCTCAAAGTAAGTTGTGAAATGGAAGCCAGCGGGAATGAGGCAGCAACCTGATTAACAATACCTCCCCCAGTGTTCCACTCACCCCAGTTCCTCCGACGCTTCAAACACTGTGGCTCTAACGACTACAAGGTCACTGTGTTAACCACTAGGAGAAATTGGATCTCTCAAGCTAGTTTGAAAAGGGTTGCCATAAATCTCTATCAACCTAGCTTACACTAGAAGGTAAGTTTTAATGCAATCTAGAGCTTATTATGCTTGTGCAAGAAATTATGAGTGAGATTACCTTGAGTTAAGATTGTTTAAGATGCTTAAGTACTTAGGTGAAATATTTTATAGCAAAAGTACTTAACAATAATAGAATACAATCCTAGACAACATAAATG
This sequence comes from Pinus albicaulis, assembly GCA_034641835.2. Lineage (NCBI taxonomy): Eukaryota > Viridiplantae > Streptophyta > Pinopsida > Pinales > Pinaceae > Pinus > Pinus albicaulis. Next base: position 37,846,757 of record CM076581.1, on the reverse strand, counting down.
CTTAGAGATACTAGTGTAAAATTCAACAATATTCCACAAGATGCCAAATAACTAATGAACTTAAGATGCTAAATTCTTAAAATGCCAAGTTTCTTAAGGTTATAACAATTATCTAATGATTTTGGCCAATTAGACTCCACAAGGTCAAAGACTCTTAATTGAAAGAGTGCTCTTTAGTGCAACATTCATAAAATATTGTAAACCTTAGAGCAAGCCATGCAAGTGTTAGATCTCAATAGTCAAATAAGCAATATCACTTCAGAAAATTCAGCATTAATTAATGTCATGACAGCAGTAAGGAAAGGCTAGGTTAACAATGTTTATGCTTGCCCAATTGCCAAGTAAACTTAGTTAACTGAAAAATCAGAGGTATTAGGGCTTTTAAGGTTTGTTTTCAGCAAATTTTCCAGATCTGATATATGTATAATCGCAATAAATAAATCACAAATCAACAAGCTAATGAGACCCAAGATAGTGCCCAAGGTGTCCAAAAATAGTAAATTTTGCCAAACTCAAAAAATTCATTTTTTAGGGCTATTTAGAGGATGTGATTCGGAAATTTCAGATCTGATCTATTTATTACAGCAGTAAACATATGACAAATCAGCAACCCAACAATGCTCAAGAAATTCCTAATATATCCAAAAAAACTAAAATTTTGCTGGAAATTGAAAATTCAATTTTTTTAGCCCTCTTAAGTATTTGATTCAGAAAAACAGACTTGATTCAGCAATTTACGCAGAAAATTCCAGCAAGTAAAAAGGTTAGATCTTGGTCAAATCCAACATGCCCAAGTGGCCAAAACAAATGAAAATTTAAATTTTACAATTTTAAGTGATTTTGACCATTAAACATGTGATTTTAGGGCTTAATCATTAATGATTTGACTGTTGTAATAAAACAACGAAAAAATAGGGTTTAGAGGTCAAACCCTATTTAACTTATTATGTCTTTCATCAAGTCAATTATCAAAAACACAAGACACACAAAGTTTAGGCTCTTCAAGCCAGTGCCAAAATCTCTCCCTCTTGGAGAGGAAAACCAGAAAGTAATTCTTCTTATATCTTCAATTGACGAGTACCATGACCATGACACAGACCCTTGACTTCAGTATGCTTCCAAGACCTTGTCACTGCTCTTTCTAGGCTCCTTATGTTGATCTTCTTTTCTGCACAATTTTGTACCAACATTAGGGAGACTTGGTCCCTATTTTAGCAGCCCTAACTGATGTGCTTCCTTTGACTAGACTTCTCCTCGGCCTTCTTCTTGTACTCAAGATACACAAGACCGTGATCTCTTCTTCTTTGTTGTGGTTACACAGTATGTACTCCTTAGATATAGACCCAAGACCAAGGCTTATATGTAGCCCTACTTTTCTGTTGTAGTTACCTCTAAGATGAGCGATACATATGATTGTCCTCCTTTAAGAAGCCTTCTCCTTACGCACTGAAATTCAGATCTTTATTACAGACTTTGACTGAGAGGAACAGAACCTTCTTCTTTACTGAGATGTGGCCCTCCTTCGCACCAACTACAGTCCTGAAATGACCTTCTACCTACCTCAGAGATGCGAGGTAGATGCTAACCCAAAACAGCGATGTATTACCCTTCTTTCTTGTGATGAACTGTCCCTTTTATCTTCGTTGGAAAGACACCCTTTCTCACTTCTAGTCATAGAACTAATCCAAACTTGTGATATGAGGCCACAACCCCTCCTTTTTATAGGGACTATCTCCCTCTCCTAGGCCGACATGATCTCTGCTAGAAGGTCAACTTGTCAAGGGGGTATATTTATCACATTTCAGCCAACTTACTTGGAGAATTTAGAAGGTCTTGGAGCATACAAATTACATCAATATTTTTCCTTCACAAGTGTAACACTTCTTCATATACATGACTCTTAATTATTTATATATATTTATGACAAGATAACAAACCCCTAAAGACATAAAGAAGAAGTCTTTGACCTATAAAACGTCCTTGCTCATGAAACCCATGACGAAGGTATTACAAAATACATCTTATTATCTTTGTCATTACAAGTCATTATGAAGACCCTAACCTTGTTACATCTTTCAAACACCTCTCTTTAACTAGGAGGTATTCAGCAGTAATGGTACATGGTAACTCTCAATTTGGAAGAATCTCATTAGAAGAATCTGATTGTAATCCTATCCGTATGGTATCATATTAACCAAAGATTGTGACAAGCAGCAAGGCTCTGACTAACAGCTCCATCTCTCCACAAGACCATGAGCTACAATGCTGGCGAGACCAATGATGAGTAGACACCCTCATCATTATCTCTCTTGGATGATATCCCACCTGAGTTCATATAAGATATGAACATCAAGACCAATGTTGCAGGAAACGTCCCCCCCCCCCGGCTCCAAGCCCCGAAACGCGTCCCGTACGGATCCGTATGGGATCCGCACCCCGAACCGCGGATCCAAATTTCGGAAACGCGGTTCGCAAAAAAAATTGCGATTCCTGGAAAATCTGGATCCGTACATTCGGATCTGTGTTTCCGTACAGCAGATCCGCGGATCGTATGATGGATCGCCGAACGGCAGCGTTGTGATTCCTGTACGGATCCGTACGGATCGCCAGCGGTTCCGTACAGCGCCGTATGGATCCGACTAATGTAGGTCAGAAAAACGATTTTTTTTATTTTTTTTTTAAATATTTGTCTTTGGTTGTGTTAGTAGGTGAGTTAGTGCTGAGTTAGGGATAGGATGAAAAAAATATAAGCTCTCGTTTACCTCCTTAGATGTTTCTTAGATGCTCCCTCATGGTAATGTTAAATTCTTAAAGTAAAAGTGAAGTAAATTATTTTTCATTTTCATCCTTTTACTTCAATTTTTAACATTACCATGAAATGACTCGGGATGTTTGAGAGTGGTTCCAGCTTGATCGGACTTCATATGGAGAAAATAGAATTTCATATCCTATTCAAAATTCAGCAGACTTAACAGTTTTTAGGAATTCAGGATCAATGGTATGGTGGCATGTCATTAGATTATATCATGTATGAGGGTATGTGATTAGCATTTAATCAAGAGCACCAAGCCCCATATGTACCCTAGTGTTGGTGGTGTTGATTGTTGAACTCCTTTGTCATGTCGTTAGCAAAAAAATTACATTTCAATCAAGTCAAAATAATCGATCAAGCATGTTAAGTTCTTTCTACCATATTTTAAGGCTTGCATTAGGGTTTGATCAAAATTGGGCAATTTTGACTAATGTCCCTAGATAATCGAGGTAGAGGCAAAGGCTAGACAAGAGGAGAAGAATCTAGATTATAGATGGTTGATGCATCTAAATGGTTAATGCTCAAATAATTAATCATTAATGTACAATGGATGTCATATCTATCTTGATTTATATACAAATATGCATGCTTCCATATCTTCTACAATTAATTTGGTATTTTGGATATTTTTTTAATATAAATGCAAAAAAAATAAAAAAAAATATATATATATATAGTAGACGCTTCCGAGACGCTTCGCTTCCTAGATTTTTTGGAAATGACACTTCCGTGTCCCCGCTTCGTCCTCGCTTCATGCAACGTTGATCAAGACTATTCTTACTGTTGGATTTCTATTCCTCCAAGAATATCCGTCCTTTCACGACTACTCTTTCCGTGGATGCCGTAATACATCCCCAAAAGAGTATCGGATGCTAGATAATTACCCTATCCCTCCTTTTGTCTTCCAGGTGAAGACGAAAATGATGTGTCTATCTCTCCCTCTCAAATAGGGAGGACATATTCCACAAAGGAATGTACTCATTCCTATACAAGGAATGTACCTAAGCTCCCTCTCGGCTTAGGAATTACCAAGTTTCTTCCAAGTAAGAAACTTATTACCAAGCTCCCACTTAATCAGGGACCTGCAGCAGCAATGATGAAAACACCCAGCTGTCATGAAGGACTCCTTCCTTCAATGTCATGAATTTCTTCGATGTTGAGGAGTCTTCATCTTTGGGATCTCTTCATTAGGGAACCGATCATTCATCACTTTCATCCACGAGTCATGTCTTCATTTTGTTAGAAATTGATCCATTAATCTTCTCATCGGGTCTAGCTTCATGTCATGTTTCTTTCTTTCAGACCATATTTCTTTCAAGGATCTTTCATCCTGCCATATGGTTGTTAACCTATGGAAGACATATACCTCCCTTTGGCAGCCCTGCATAAGCTCATCTAGATATTATTCAATTATAAATATGAATGCTTAAAACAAAAGTTACCTTAGTGATGATCTTTCATCATGACATCTTTCTTGTAGGCATTTGCGTCCTTCGTACAGGTTGATACATCTCATAAAGATATGTATTGTCAAGGGTCTCCATCTTTTCCAGACTTTTATTAAAGTCTACATATCTTCCCAGGAGATTTTCTAGTCAAGTCTTCTTGGCTTCCTTGGATGTTGAATGGCTCTGACCATGGTTGTGTTTCTCACAATATCTTCCCCTTTCTTTATCCACACAATTTATTTTCATTCCCCGGAACTTCCAATGTGCAGTTCCTTGATAATGTACAATCACCTCATATTCCATATGAGGACATATTATGTTGATTTCATCTGGTGTGGAACATGTCTATTGACAACCTATGCATCGGAAGAGTTTCTGCTTTCTTTAATCATACTTCTTCTACCTGCAGCCATATGACCCGTCTACATAGTATCAGCATGTACCTCATTTCCTTCTTTTGAGTTATCCTGCAACAGTTTTCCTGGAGTGAAGAGTTTCATATTCTTGACCTGCTCCATCAATATGTCATCATATTTAAATCAAGAGTTCTGCAAGTTAGAATTCTCAAGGAAACCTATTGCTTTCTTTCTAACTAATGAGTCCAAAGAGGACTCCTTTAGAAAAATGTTAACACTTGTTTCCATTACTAGATGATGGACCATGATCTAGATAACTGCCCTTTTATAAATGTTATATACAATGAGGTTCCCAGGAGCCATTCATAGCATATATATCTCATAAATGTTTTTCCCGACATCCTCGTATGACAAGTAATCCTTCTCTTAATGTTTCTATCATGATGCTAATTTTAGAATGATGCATTTATCTACTATACAATGCTTCCTATCATACTATTTTATAACCAACAAATACCCCTTAAAGAGGAAGATGATCTCAATCATAATAGAGATCTTTCACTTCTTCTTTCTTAGGTTTCTTTGAATCTAAATCTTTTAATTCTCTGGTGACATGGGCTTCTTCCCTTTCCTCTTGTCCTTATTAGATTTGGGACAATCCTTTCTATAGTGCCCAAGTTCATAACATTTGTAGCATTGAATTTTATCCATGTTCCTTCTTTTCTTCTGAGGACCAAACTTACCAAATTTTCCTTTCCTTCTTGTCATAGTAGAATAGGCTTTATTTTTTCTCCTATATCGATGTTTGATCTAGTTTCTTTTGTCTTACATAAATACCATAGATCTTGGAATGGCATTGCTTCTTTCTTTCCATAGATGCTTGAAGTGAAGCTTCCCCATTTCTTTTGTAGAGCATTGAGTATCATAGTAAGTATTTCTGCATCAGACATTACTTCTCCCAATTTCTGCAGTCGATGTCGTATTTAGGAAATCTTCATAAAATATGAAGTTATTCCTTCCTCTCTTGACATATTCAACTTGTACAGTTCTTGTCTCAGAGACATTATTTTCCCTGCAATACTTATCGAGAATAGCCCCACCAATTTATCATATATTTCTTTTGAGTATTCTAGATTTGATAAAAAGGGAATGAGAGAGTCCTTTATGGATTCTATAAGAATCCTTCGGGCTCTTATGTCTCCCTTCATGTATTTGGCATGAGCTCGAGTATCTTCTTTTGAAGGTTCAACTATTGATGCTTTGACATAGTCCATTATTTCATTTTCAATCAAGTTTAAATCTGTCCTTATCTTCCATGCAAGAAAGTTTGTAGTCCCAGACAATTTGTTTCTTTCCTTGCAGAAAGTCATTTTTGACAGATTTAGATGAAGTTATTAAGGTACTTACTTAAGTAGGTGCTTTCTTCTCCTATCAGCTTCATTATTGATGGTAGTAGGAGCTCCCTCTTAGATTGGCTTTTTCAAGAGATGTAAAGAGAGCTAAATCACCTTGAATCCTTGATGATAATGATAGTCAAGGATGATGACTTCAGCAAGGTGGATTGATGATGTTTCCAACAATGTTGATTTGATTTCAACACCACATAGTTGTTGATGGTGATCGCTTCTACACAGTGTCCTTCTTGATGTATAGGTCCTTGAACTTCTTGAGATGGCTTTGCAATTTCTCCCTCTTTAGAACTGAAGATTGATTCTTCAATGTAGATCTCTGACTTTTGCTTTTTTGCCTTCCAGAAAACTAATCCTTGATCTTTTGGTATTTGAGGGTCTTCTTGCCAAATAGCCCTTTCTTTTATTCAGCACCTTACTGTGATTTCGTGTTGATAAATTAAGGCGTTTAATTCAATTTCTCTTCTTGATAATTACTTGTGAACTTGATATGCTTCTCTTACTTATGTCTTATCTTTGTTAACTTATTATGTCTTTCATCAAGTCAATTATCAAAAACACAAGACACACAAAGTTTAGGCTCTTCAAGCCAGGGTGAAAACCTCTCCCTCTTGGAGAGGAAAACCGGAAAGTAATTTTCTTATATCTTCAATTCATGAGTACCATGACGATGACACAGACCCTTGACTTCAGTATGCTTCCAAGACCTTGTCACTCCTCTTTCTAGGCTCCTTATGCTGATCTCCTTTTCTGCACCGTTCTATACCAACGTTAGGGAGACTAGGTCCCTAATCTAGCAACCCTAACTTATGTGCTTCCTTTCACTAGACTTCTCCTCGGCCTTCTTCTTGTACTCAAGATACACAAGACCGTGATCTCTTCTTCTTCGCTGTGGTAACACAGTATGTACTCCTTAGATATAGACCGAAGACCAAGGCTTATATGTAGCCTTAATTTTCTGCTGTAGTTACCTATGAGATCAGTGAGAAATATGATTTTCCTCCTTTAAGAAGCCTTCTCCTATGAGATCAATGAGACATATGATTCGGATCTCTATTAGAGACTTTGACCGAGAGGAACATACCCTTTTTCTTTGCTGAGATGTGACCCTCCTTCGCACCAACTACAGTGTTGAAATGACCTTCGACCTACCTCATATATGCGAGGTAGATGCTAACCCAAAATAGTGGTGTATTCCCCTTCTTTCTTGCTCTGAATTGTCCCTTTTATCTTCGTTGGAAAGTCACCCTTTCTCACTTCTAATCACAGAACTGATCCGAACTTGTGATATGAGGCCGCAATCCCTCCTTTATATAGGGTTGTCTCCCTCTCCTAGGCCGACATGATCTCTGCTAGAAGGTCGACTTGTCAAGCGGGTATTATTATCACATTTGAGTCGGCTTACTTGGAGAATTTAGACAAGCTCTTGGAGCATATAAATTACATCAATATTTGTCCTTCACAAGTGTAACACTTCTTCATATACATGACTCTTAATTATTTATATATATTTATGACAAGATGACAAACCCCTAAAGACATCAAGAAGAAGTCTTTGACCTATAATAAAACTTCCTTGCTCATGAAACCCATGAAGCAAGTATTACCAAATACATTTTATTATCTTTGTCTTCTTCATTACATGAATTCATAATTACAAGTCATTATGAAGACCAAACCTAGTTACACTTTCCAAAAACCCTAAGCCCAAGGCCTTGTAGAAACACTTTCCCAAGTGACCCAAAAATTTTGGATGAAAATGCCACTTAAAAATCAGAATTTTTTGAGCTCCAAAACCTGCCAAACCACCAAGCATTTAACCCTAAAAATTTAGATTAGGGTTTCATATAAAGTTAGGGTAGAAAAAGGCTAAGGAAGGTAAAATCTAGGCCAAAGAAGGCCATCGTTTGGTGATAAGGTGGCTAGAATTATAGATCGGGGATCAACAATGCTGGAAAAGGCCACAAGTAGGCAACGCTGAGGGAGGAGCCTCAAAGGCTTGATGTGGGGCAAAAAAGGGCTCAAGAGGGAAGACGTTGGGATTTTGTTGCTCAAGAGGCCACAATGAACCCTCAAGGGCAGTCGTCTAGACCTCCAAAGGGAGGTCGAGGCCAAAAAGAGGTCATGGCTACGCCCAAGAAGGCCTAAAGCCCTCTGCGCAGGGAAGGAGGGAAAAGGAGGAGGCCTTTAGGCCTTATGGCCAGCCCTAGAGGGCTGAAAAATGTTGACAACTTGACACAGGTGGTCACTGGGCTGACACAAGGGCTAAAGAGGCCAAATCTGGGACCAAGAGCCCTGAAAATGAAAACCCTTATCTCGAAAAAAAAATTCTTCTTTAGATCTAAATTTTTCCACCAAATCTTCAGTGAATGTCCCAACAAAATTGTCAAGAGGCTAGATCTTACCATCAAGTGCCAAGATCTAGCTCTTCCTTCACTTGATCCCTTGATCCAACCTGCAAAAAAAAAAACACAACACCCAAATACAAAATATATACAAAATCAATATAAAAACCCCAACCCAAGTTAGAAAAATAATTTACAATTGAAAATTAAAAAGTTATTTTACAAGGGTTTTTAAATAAATTTTGAGAAAATAATTTTTTTATAATCTTTTTTCCTTTCAAGAATGGCTAAAACGCTTCAGAAAATTTATGTTCGCTATAGCCATAGCAAAAATTTAATCCACCATATAAAAACTAAGGATCCAAGCAAGATGATTCTTTCTCACAGTATGTGAACTTGGAGACCAAGGATTGAGTCCTTGCAAACATTATGTATTATCTCAAAATAATCAAATAAAGCACAACATAGGAATCCCATAGTGAATACATACCACAGATCAACAAATAAGAACACCTTGAGTTGCAACCCAAAGTCTTTTATTATAGTAGAAAAAATAGTTCCCAACGGGACAATAGTTTACAAAATGCTTCAGCAGCAATTCTAGCCAGAGATCAAGAAGACTAGAGACGCAACTGACTCTTAATTTATAAATAAATCCTCCAAGTGGAAAAATAATGACTAGTTTCTTTGATCCTTGTCAAAGTATTCTTGCTTGTTGAAAAACACTTCAAGATCTTTTAACCTTCGCCCTTGATTTTTTATTTTTGAGGAATTTTCAAATTTAACATTTAATTCCATTTAAATTAGCTCAAAATTAATTATTTTGAGCTAATTTCCTCAAAAAATTGACTTTGACTTAACCACCAAAATCAAAGGGTCCACATTTTCTTGAACAATACAATATTCCCTTGGTGGAGGACCTTTAAAAAATTATTCCACACAATTTAACTTGACTCTAATTAATTAATTTTTTAGCTTAAGATTTAATTTTATTTTGCCAGAAAAATTAATTAATTTACACAAGGGGATTTAATTTTTTGGGCATTCCATGTACCATGTCCATAACCATTCTATTTTTACCATCTTTCACCATTCCCTTGATTTAAAATCCATCCTTTGGGTTTTCTATCATTGGTTCATTGGGATTTGTCACCCTCACGTCTGCATCCTTGAGTTAGTGTTGTTGAAATTTGGGTACCAGAGGACAAGTGGTTCACTAAGGCTTTGATATTTGGCCTAGGGAAAAGTGTCCAAAAGTATTTAACTTTTTCTCCTAAAGTGAATTTATAGGTGGTAAAGTCAAATCTAATTTAAAAGTGACTTTATAAGTGATAAAGTTACTAAGTCTAATTTTAAAGTGACTTTAATAAAGTCAATGTGAAATTAGAAAGTGAAAAGTGACTTTGGAAATAAAAGACTAAGAGGCTCTTTATTAAAGTGGGGTGAATTAATAAAACAGAAAGTGAGATTTCAATGGACATTTAATCTCATCCCTAGATCTAAATCTATCTCAGCCATTGGATTTAGGGATTCCCCAAAATTCACTTAGGGTTACGTTAAAGGAGGAAAAGAAGAGAAAAGATCATTCAGTGTTTCATGAGCAGATTGAGAGAGGAGAAGAGAAAGCAAGGGAGATATTTATGAGCAGAGGAGGAGGAAAAACAGTACCTTGGCACGCATACCAAGGCAACTAGATTAAGAAAATTCGTACAGCAAGCAGCAGCACGAAGTTCAAGGCAACTAGCACGAATTTCGAGGAGTGAAAAACAACATTTATTGCAGCGCATTTTTCGAAGACCATACAGCAGCAAGGAGGCACAGAAATCGAGGTCCATACAGCAGTGAAAGAGGAATGTTTTTCTGGAATCCGTACAACATTTAAAGTTGTACTTTCTGTTGTTATTTTTCTGTTTGTATTTGGCATGAAAATCGAGGCAGAGTTTGTGCACGGTTTTCGAGATAAGTAAAATACTGGTCACTGGAATTTTTCTCTACTTTCCATTTCTCTGTAAAAGCAATTTATCAGAAATAAAGAGGAGCTTTCGAACTAGTTTTCTCCAAGAGTTGTAGGGGGTTTTTCTAGGGTCATATTAACCAAAAAATCAGCGTGTCATTTTTTGTGTGTGTGGCTGATATATTTTCTGAGTTTTATTTCTGCATTTTCCAGCACTTTGAAATTTCCAGAATTTGTGTTTTCAGAAATACTTATTATTTCCAGCTTGTTGAATGTATGTTTATGGGAATGGGCATTTAACTACATGGGAGTAATAAGGAGAAACTGATAACCAGGGTTGGGCTAAAATTTCTACATGGTATCAGAGCTTGGGTGGCCGAAAAGTACAGTTTGCGACAGCAAGTGAAAAATTACAGCAAGCTTATATTTCACACAGAAAATTGAACCTTTACCACAACAGTGAAATTTTCAGTTTGTTAGGACAACAAGCATGTCTTTGGGCTTGAGGGTGGAGGATAGGTTAGATGGGCATATCAATTACAGTACATGGAAGGACAGAATCCAGAGTATCTTTGAGGAGGCAGAAGTCTGGAGCATCATGGTTCATACCCAATAGAACCCAGTAGCAATGCCTGTTGACCCTGCTCAGTTGGCTGAATTTAACAAAAAGAATGCCAGGGGAAAGAGACTGATTCTGGATGGTATTAAAGACCATGTCATTCCTCATGTGAGAGGAAAGAGATTTGCACACAAGATGTGGACAGCCTTGACCAATCTCTACCAGAGTACAAATGAGAACAGGAAAATGGTCCTAAGGGAGAAGCTAAAGGCCATTAAGATGGCAAAGACTGATAGTGTTACTGCATACCTCACAAAGATCACTAATGTGAGAGATGAGTTGGCAGCAGTTGGAAAGGTCATTCCACCCACTGAGTTGGTGCGGATTACAGTGAATGGCCTTCACAGTACATGGCTAAACTTTGCTGATGGGATTGTTGCACTGGAGACTCTTCCCACTTGGGAGAGGTTGTGGGATGATTGCATACAAAATGAAATCAGAAAGAACCAGCTTGGGGCAGCCAAACCAGTTGAGGAGGATGACAATGTAGCATTGTTAGCAGGAGGCAAGAGGGGCAAAGGAAAGAAGCAAGCTTCCACAAGTGGTGGGGGCAAAGGAAAAGGTAAAGGTAAGCAGGTGAACACACAGAAGGACTATTCCAAGGTGAAGTGTTGGAATTGTCAGAAGATGGGATACTATGCAGTTGTGTGTCCGGAGAAGAAGAAGAAGGGAAAGGACAAGACCATGGCAGCATCAACAGAGATAGAGGACTTTTCGGAGAGCTTTGACCGGGAGTTTGGGTTCATGGCTTGTGAGTCCACTAGTGCAGGATCACCTGCCACGAAGGTTAAGAGGGATTGTGCATTTCCTTCCACTAGCGGAGCATCTTCAGGTATTTGGTATGTTGACAGTGGGGCTTCAAGTCATATGACAAGAGTCCGTGAGTACTTCTCAGGGCTTTCAGAGAGTGGCACTGATATAGAGGTAGCACTTGGAGACGACAGCATTGTTAGAGCAGTCGGTGTGGGGACATTGACATTTTATAGGGAACGCAAACCTCCCTTGAAAGTTTCAGATGTTTTATATGTGCCAGGGATGAGGAAGAACCTTATATCCGTCTCAGCATTGGAGGAAAGAGGGTATGAGGTATTGTTCAGGAGAGGACAAGTGCTTATATATCCTAGGGGCGCTCCGGCTAATTCAACTAGAGTGATTGGTGTACGCCATGCCAAGGTGTATAAGTTTGCATTTCAGCCCCTTTTGGCATTGAGCAGTAGTACCAGCAACAAAGCTAGCAGTTCAGAGTTGTGCGAGATTTGGCACCGCAGGATGGGGCACATGTATCATGGGGCCTTGAGGACATTATGGGAGATCACTATAGGTGTGCCAGATTTCAGTTCTGATCACCTAGATACATGCAGAGGATGTGCTATGGGGAAGTTTTCCAAATCCCCTTTTGCTAGCAGTGACAACAAATCGACTAGTATTCTTGATTTGATTCATACTGATGTGAGCGGTCAGATGTCTCATGTTTCCTTGAGTGGATATGAGTACTATGTTTTATTCATTGATGATCACTCCAGGAAGACCTGGATTTATTTCTTGAAGACAAAGAGTGAGGTCTTCAAGCGGTTTCAAGAGTTCAGAGCTCTTGTGGAGACTTAGACAGGTCAGAAGATCAAGTCCCTCAGGTCGGACAATGGAGGGGAGTACACCCTTGGTGAGTTTGTTGATTATTGTGCGGAGGCAAGCATCAGGAGGGAGTTCACAGTTCCTTACAACCCCCAGTAGAATGAGGTTACGGAGAGGAAGAACAGATACATCATTGGGGCTGCCAAATCCATGCTACATGATCAGGGGTTACCATTGTTTTTGTGGGCAGAGGCCTGCAACACTGCTGTGTATTTGCAGAACAGGAGTCCACATCGTGCCTTGGGGCATGTGACTCCAGAGGAGGCTTTTTCTGAGAAGAAGCCTAATTTTGGTCATTTCCGTATCTTTGGGTGTAATGCATACTCCTACGTACCCAAGGAGAAGAGAACCAAGCTAGAGCCCACCACAGAGAAGGGTATCTTTGTGGGCTACAATGAGACCTCGAAAGCCTTTCAGATTTATATTCCTCCACAGAGGAGAGTTGTTGTCAAGCAGGATGTGAAGTTCGAGGAGGATAGGACTTTCAAGAGGTCACGGGAGTTAGAGTATCTAGATTCACCAGACCCTCAGGAGCAGCTGAGTCAGTCACAGGGATCCAGTGGGCAGGGATCAGAAGGTACATCGATTACGGTGTCAAGTCCATCACTGAGCAGTGGCTCGAAGAGTCAGAGGGGTGGTGCTTCGAGCAACATGCAGAGCAGTTCACAGGGTAGCCCATTGACGAACAGTTCACACAGTACTTCAGCATCTACAGGTATAGGTTCAAGCAGGAGGACATCAGACAGACATTCAGGAGTTTAGGCTTCTGATGAGGATGAGGAGTTTCACTCTCCGGTGGGAGAAGTGTGCTCAGGGAAGAGGAAGCCCAAGTGGCTTTAGGATACTTTGAGAGAGGCCACATCTATTGCTGGGCCGAAGAGACCGGTCAGAGAGAGCAGACCACCTGAGCAGTTCTGTAGCTATATGACAATGGTTGCCAACATCATTGACTTTGAGCCTTCTAGCTATGAGGAGGCAGCTAGCCAGCAAGTCTGGAGAGAGGCCATGCAGGAGGAGTGTTCTTCTATCATGAAGAATGATTTTTGGGAGGTGGTGTCGAGGTGTGAAGGCAAATCCGTGGTTACTTCCAGATGGGTTTACAAGGTAAACCACGCTGCAGATGGAAATATCGAGAAGTTCAAGGCAAGGTTTGTGGCTAGAGGGTTCTCCTAGGTAGAGGGAGTTGATTATGAGGAGACCTTTGCTCTCATGGCTCGATATACTTCCATTCGCTCCATTATATCGATAGCAGCAGAGATGGGTTGGAAGATCCACCAGATGGATGTGAAGACTGCATTTCTCAATGGCTTCATACAGGAGGAGGTGTACATTGAGTAGCCGCAAGGCTTTGAGGTTCATGGGAAGGAGTCCCATGTATGCAGACTGAAGAAGGCACTTTATGGCCTGAAGCAAGCCCCTAGAGCTTGGTACTCCAAGATTGATACGTACTTGCAGGAGATGGGTTTCACAAAGAGTGATGCAAATCCGAACCTATACTTTATTGTGATAGGTGAGGAACCTCTCATTCTGGTGTTGTATGTGGATGGCTTGGTCATTATAGGTGCAAAGAGACTCAGAGGGTTGCAAGAGAGATCTTGCCTCGGAGTTCGAGATGAAGGACATTGGATTGATGCATTACTTTTTGGGTTTGGAGGTGTGGCAGGAGGAGGGGCATTTCTTCCTGGGATGGGGGAAGTATATTGTGGACATCCTTAGCAGATTTCACATGGAGGATTGTAGACCCATGTCGACACCTATGATCGCTAACTGGAAGAAGCTTCACGCTTCAGATTCCGAGTTGGTGGATCCCACATTGTATAGACAACTGATTGGTTCCTTGATGTATTTGGTCAACACTAAACCAGATATATATTTTGCAGTCAACACGATGAGCCAGTTCATGTGTGAGCCCAGGAGAGTGCACTGGGTTGCTGCAAAACACATTTTGCAGTACTTGCAGGGGACAGTGGATTATGGTCTGGATTATAGACATGGAGATGGAGTGAGATTGGTAGGGTACACTGATTCTGATTGGGCAGGTTGTGCTTCTGATAAGAAGAGCACTTCAGGGTGTTGTTTTGGGTTGGGTTCGGTAGTTGTGTCATGGTTCAACCGGAAGCAACAGTCAGTAGCATTGAGTTCAGCGGAAGCAGAATACATGGCAGCCAATCTAGCTAGTTGTGAGGCCATATGGCTTCGCAAGATGTTGATGGGCTTATTTGGTCAGTCGTTGAGACCTTAAGTGATATACTGTGATAATCAAAGTTGCATGAAACTCACAGACAATCCAGTGTTTCATGACAAGTCAAAGCATATCGGGATCAGATATCATTTCATCAGAGACTATGTTCAGAAGGGAGCTGTGAAGCTTGAGTATATTCCCACAGATGAGCAGGTAGCAGATATATTCACCAAAGCCTTACCACGGGGCAAGCATGTCTACTTTAGAGACAAGATGGGTGTGGTGAGGAACACTTTCCTCGGTAAGAGAGAGTGTTGAAATTTGGGTACCAGAGGACAAGTGGTTCACTAAGGCTTTGATCTTTGGCCTAGGGAAAAGTGTCCAAAAGTATTTAACTTTTTCTCCTAAAGTGACTTTATAAGTGGTAAAGTCAAATCTAATTTAAAAGTGATATTATAAGTGATAAAGTTACTAAGTCTAATTTTAAAGTGACTTTAATAAAGTCAATGTGAAATTAGAAAGTGAAAAGTGACATTGGAAATAAAAGACTAAGAGGGTCTTTATTAAAGTGGGGTGAATTAAAAAAATAGAAAGTGAGATTTAAATGCACATTTAGTCTTGGCCCTAGATCTAAAGCTATCTCAACAATTGGATTTAGGGATTCCCTAAAAGTCACTTAGGGTTAGGTTAAAGGAGAAAAATAAGAGAAAAGATCATTCAGTCTTTCATGAACAGATTGAGAGAGGAGAAGAGAAAGCAAGGGAGATATTTTTGAGCAGAGGAGGAAGAACAGTACCTTGGCACGCATACCAAGGCAGCTAGAATCAACAAATCCGTACAACAAGCAGTAGCACGTAGTTCAAGGCAACTGGAATGAATCTTGTGGAGTGACAAACGGCATTTATTGCAGGACATTTTTTGAGGACCGTACAAGCAGCAAGGAGGCATGAAAATCGAGGTCCGTACAGCAGTGAAAGAGGATTGTTTTTGTGGAATCCGTACAACAGCTAAGAACACAGAAAACGAGTTATGACAGCAGTCGTATAGCACGAAAATTGAGACAGCAGGTGGCACAATTTTCGAGGGAGACCGTACAGCTGTTCCAGCACTATTTTCGATGTTGTCCGTAGAACATTTAAGGCTGTACTTTCTGTTGTTATTTTTCTGTTTGTATTTGACACGAAAATCGAGGCAGAGTTTATGCATGGTTTTCGAGATAAGTAAAATACTGGTTGGTTTTTGTACTTTCCATTTCTCTATAAAAGCAATTCATCGAAAATAAAGAGGAGCTTTCAAACTTGTTTTCCCCAAGAGTTGTAGGGGGTTTTCCAGGGTCATGTTGACCAAAAAATCAGCGTGTCATTTTATATGCATGTGGCTAATATATTTTCTGAGTTTTATTTCTGCATTTTCCAACACTTTGAAATTTCCTGAATTTGTGTTTTCAGAAATATTTATTATTTCCAACTTGTTGAATGTATGTTTATGGGAATGGGCATTTAACTACATGGGAGTAATAAAGAGAAACTGATAACCGGGGTTGGGCTAAAATTTCTACAAGTGCCAAAAAACTTTGCCCTAGAGGTTGATGCAGCTAAATAAAGATAACAGTATAAGATGGACACATGAAAAGAAAAAGGAAATTTAAAATGCAAAAGATGGTGAGGACATAGCGCATGGGAAAAAGCCTAGCATGAGCTTTATTCCACTCATTAGCCATCACCATATTACTAAGCACTAGATGCTCCATCACATCATAGGAACTATCGCACATCCCAACCCAAATGAATGAGAAATTTGTTGGACACCTAATCTGCTAAGGATCGATGTGGAATGTGAACAGTCCCCTGAGTCCAAGAGACCACTTGGTATGTGAAGACCAAGGGTCACAAGGAAATGTATAAATGTGTATCATTGTGAATAGAAAAGTAACTCATGCTTATCTTAATATGTTGTCTATTCATTTGTGTGTTTAACATGGTATCAGAGTGGGTGAATTCTGACCCTGCTCCAATTTGAGCCACTGTTTTTGTTCCCTTGCCCAACCACTGGTTTTGTGGTCATTGTTATCCTATTGTGCCTGCAACTCAAAAATGACAGCACATAAATTTAATTAAACCTAGGCGCCCAAAACTTGTCAGCACTATCCATCCTCACTCAATTAAAAGGTGTTAGATTGTCATTCTCTGCGTCCCATCCATGTACAGTTCTTAAAATACGTTTCCCGCCACCTCTTCGCTTTATATGGGTCGATTTTTATTTTTGCTCTTCTTGTCAAATTGAATTTTTATGTTGTTAGCTCTGTCACATTAATTTCCCAACCAAAACGATTGGACTGCTCTACTTAGTGAACGTTAGGTTACTCGTTCTACATCCCTGGCAGAGTAAACGCTTGGACACCTTCGTGACCCTGATTTCGACCCCATGTTGGAGACTTTTGTAGATGGATTCACACTACACAACTTGGATTCCCATTGGTAGAATTTGAAGACTATTTGCTACAGTTAGTCCTGCCTCCTTGGACTGATACCATTCTAGTGACCCTACAGCGCTTATCAGTCCTGGACTCTACCTCCTGATTGAACGTTGGCCTCTCCTCCTTGAATTAATTTCCGGTGCATGGAATATCTCCAAATTTGGAGCACTAGAATCAAATACTGAAGGTGTAATTGTTCTGCATGGAAAAGTCAGTGCAGGCGTGATTGAAGGGAGCAGCATATGGTGCGGTGAAATGGTGATTGGTATGATGTACACTGAGCTCTGCAAATCATGACCGTGCTTTTGTGGTGTGATATACCCAACCACATAGCGACAAAAAGGTATTTCTTGCTTGTGACATGCACAATTTGACAATTGTTTTAATTTTGTGTTGCTCCTCCACAGCGAAGACCACCATATCCTCCAACAACAAGTTGTAAGTCGAATCATTGTTTGCATAAGCATAACTTGGCTTTTCATAACTGTTACCAGCGTTGGGAGAAGCATATTTTGACGACTCTGTAGGATAGAGCTCAGTAAATTCGTTGCATTTTGTTTGGAAAGGACGGATATATATTTTGAAAGGCATATCATTGAGAGGTTATTGAAAGGATATAAACTTGAACCTGATAGCTTCTAGACTTTGAAAGAACTTTCCCGACCAAGCCTAAAGGTTAAGTCAGTTGTTTCGATCAAAGGTTTGACCTACACCCTCTTAGAACTCTCATAGTTTGCATGAAAGTAAGCCGAGAATACTTGTTTGTGATTTTTATGTTTCAGTGTCACTTGAAAGGCCTCCCCACTATGTGAACCCTTTGCCTCCATTATTGTATTCGCAGTCTAATGCAAGATGATGAAGGGGAAGATTGTCAGTATTGTATGGTTTTAATGGTAGAGCCACTCACATGTTCATGTTTTGCTTTGAATATTTTCTGAAGAATCTTTGCGAGCGAAGATGGGGCAATTTTGTCTTTTAGCTAGAGGAGTTTAGGGTTCAAAAGTTAGTCTCGGCCTTCTCTAGGTGCTTTGAGATTTGCACATATATAAATCACTGTGGATTCTCTTGCTTAAAATTTTGATCATAATAATTTTTGTGCCTCTTTTTTCGAGTCCTATTAGGATACCAAACATTAGTTAATGTTTCTGACCTTAAGTGGTGTAGATTATTAATGTTGCTGACCTCAAGTGGTGGAGATTTTTAATGTTGTTGAGCTTTAAGTGGTGGAGATTTGAAGTGCACTAAGTTTTACAAATTTGTGTCAGGGGTTTATGTTCCTTAGCCTTTTTCGTTGAAGATTTTTATGTTACTCTCTACTTCACCTTGAAAGGATGAGATCTATTTCAAATTTAGTTGAGAACTTGAAGTTGACACCCTTTATTTGTTGAGTTTGATTATTGAGATTGAAAGATGGCCAGACTAGATGATTTGTTAGAATTATTAAGCACTCTAAATGTTGTCTATTGTTGAAGACACAGTGAAAATGAACAAAGCATTTCTTGTAGACATTAGAATCTGTCTGCAAAATGCACATGACAAGATTGATTTTTTGGAACTAGAATTGCAATTCCAACGAGATGAATTACAGCAGTGTAGTCATCATTCTAAACCTGTTTTTGTTCAAAAAAATCCTCTCTTTGAGTTCAAGGCAGACTCCAATCAGCTACCAGAAAATGGTCAAATCAATAACATTGAGGTTGACTCCCATCATGTTCCCATTTCAGGAGCAGATTTGCATTCAGGTGTGGAAATTCAGCCTGAACTTCCCAAGTTAATCATCAAACCTTGCGAAGAGTTTGTCAACAAAAAGCAAAGAACAAGTCTTGGATATGACAACGATGTGTCCTTTCATATTCTGGACTATATCAAGCCAATCAAATTTCATAGTGTTGGGTTTCTTTATGGCAATTCATCTTCACCTATTCCTACTCCTCCACAACAACAGATTGTATATTGCCAACATTGTGACTGATTTGGTCACGTGAAAGATCATTGTTTTGATCTTCACCTGTGCAATCATTGTGGTCAACGCACTCATTTTTCAAACAAATGCCTCAAAAACAAACCTCCTGCAAGAATAAAGATTCACCTTGGATGGATCTCTTCTTGGCAATGGGCTTCAACGACCAAGAATATATTTCAGTCATATGTCTGAATTTCTTCCAGAGTATTAAAAAGTCTTGCAATTGAGTTTTCTTCATCTTCTCACCTTGCATCTGAGAGGGGGGCTTGTTGATGGTCATCTACAAGTTTCAAAGTTTAATCAAGCAACCCTGGGCCACAACCAGAACCTGCTACGTGAGCCTACAGCCAAAGACATCCATACCCAGATTCAAAGAAAAGAGATTCTCAAGGTGTCCCCACTAAGATCTCTGGATTAGGAAAATATGTTTTGGGTAAACAAATTCCAAAGGATATATTGTTTACGGCCTTAATAAAATGAAAAATGGAAAATCACCTAGCCTGGATGGCTTACCATACATATTGGAGGTGGGCACCTTACCATATTAAATGTTTCTATGTATCGAAATATTTGCAGCATGCATAGTCTGCTTTAAACAAACTATGTTTCGCAAGTACAATTCATCTTGGACATAGTTATTACCCTCTGTGAAACTATGGAATGGGTAAGCGAGTCAACTTTTCAGGTGACAGAAGAGCTTGGGATCTCCCTTTCCCAGACTATTAGGAGCTGGAAGAATCAAGATCATTGCATTGCAAAGGTTTCAGATCTCAGGGAAAGAGGCTAAGCGTAAACGGGATTTTTTTAGGGAAGAAATTTGAGAATACCTAGCACATGTCTTGGATGGATTGGACAACTTTGGCTCATCCTAGGGCCATGTCTTATGATAGAGCTTCTACCATAATTTACAGCTTAGTAACAGCCAAGGATCTCCCCGAAAGGAACAAATTAACAGTATGTTGCAAGGCCCTATTTGACGTGATTTGTGGCGGGCTTATGATAAACCCATATTTGACTGCAATACTAAAAGGTTGTATCTTCTTCTGCGCAAAAAGAGTCACTTGGCCCCACTTCTTTGTCTTTCTAAAATGGTATGTTCCGATAAATTACTTTCTTGCGAAATGTTTAGCCATACAGAGTTTCTTGCAAACTCAGTTGTTGCATGGCTACTGATATTTCAATCTCTTCCAACCAAGGATACACTTGCCAAGAGTGGTTCCACTAATAATAAGTGTGTAATATTTTGAGATACAGAGATCTAGATTTGCAAAACAATGAACAAACTTGCAAGAGAAGGAAGGAGCGAGCAAGAATTGAGAAAAGAATGAAATTAATTCTTCAATATTAGTTTTGGAATAAATACATAAAAGCAACTAAGTTAAGCTTAGTTTTACATGCAATAACTATGGATAGTTAAAGCTAACTGAAGCTAAGTGTGTTTTATGTTCTGCTAATGTGCACATGCACCACATGCAAGCAGTAAGTTAACTAACTAAGCAAGTGCACATCGCATGCAAGTAGTAAGTTAACTAACTAAGCTAAGTGCACATCACATGCAATATCTAGAGTTTAACTAAAGCTAGTCTAGGTGCATGTAGCCAAATGGCCTGAATAGTGGCATTGACTGCTCCTTTATACTCGGCCTCTGCTGATGATAAAGAAATGGCAGCTTGCTTCTTGCTTGACCAACAAATTGGGTCGGATCCCAAACTAAGTACATAACCGGAGATGGACTTGCGATCAATGGTGTCGCCAGCCCAATCTGAATCTGTGAACCCAATGAGATTCAAAGAACAATTGGCTACATAATGAATCCCATAGGTGATTGTCCCCTGGACATATCGAAGGATGCACTTTGCAGCATTCCAGTGTAACTCATGTGGCTCCTGCATGTATCTGGAAACTGCTCCTACGGCATATGAGAGATCAGGACGGGAGTGAGTGAGATAAAGAAGACTTCCCACAAGCTGACGATACAATGTGCAATCAACCAATGATGTGTCTTTGCTATTCTCAAGCTTTATCCCTGATAAGAAAGGTGTGGCTATTGGCTTGCAGTCACTCATGTGAAATTGTGCCAAAAGATCTCTAACATACTTTGGTTGAGAAATGGTAATCCCAGAATCACTCTGATTGATCTCTAGTCCAAGGAAGAAATTTAGCAAGCCCATGTCTATCATAGAAAACCGCTTATGAAATGCAGTTTTAATCTTAGTAATGACAGAAGCTGAACTATCTATTATCAAAAGATCATCTACGTAGAGTACTATGATCAACAAGGAGTCAATTTTCTTCAAAAAATAAACATTGGAATCAGATTTGCAGCGTACAAAATTTTGAGATAACAAATAAGAATCCATCTTTGCATACCATGCTCTAGGTGATTGCTTGAGGCCACAGAGAGACTTCTTTAGTTTGCATACCAAAGATGAATTGTGCATGTATCCCTGTGGCTGCTCCATGTAGATTTCATCCTCAAGATCACCGTGAAGAAAGGAATTCTTCACATCCATATGATTCACCTCCCATCCTCTTGCTGCTGCAATGGAGAGAGCTAGCCGAATGGAATCCATTTTTGCCACTAGAGCAAAAGTCTCATCATAGTCAGCACCATGTACTTGCCGAAAACGTTTTGCTACCAACCGTGCCTTATATCGACTAACTTGGCAATTTGCTACTTTCTTGGTCCGGTAAACCCACTTGCACCTCACAAGTTTACGATTGGAAGGTAGCGGAACCAAATTCCAAGTCTGGTTCTCAATGAGAGAGTTATATTCCTCATCCATTGCAGCTTCCCATTCAGGATGCCCAATTGCTTCTGCATAAGTTTGTGGATCAGATCCATGCATCATATAAGCATGCATGGGCATGTATGGCTCCATAGCTAAGAGTGCTTGCAGATCTTCCTCAAAAATAGGTATAGAGGCAGGATCATCAAGGATGTCACTCATGCTGCGCCATTTTTGTGTTGAAAGTGGTCGAGAATCTTCCGAACTACATGCAGAAGTATGATCTCGATGTTCAACCACTGGTGGTCCACCAGGCATCACAGGAAAAGACTCATCTTCATTAGAATTTTGATTTGAAGTTTCATCTGCACACTCATGAATGAGTGGTGATGGAAACTTGGTAACAAGTTCATCCACTGGTGCATGCAAAATATCTTTGTCAAACTTTACACTCCTTTCAATAAAGAGCTCTTCAGTGTTGATATCAAGCAATCTGTACCCTTTGACTTCATCAGAATATCCAACAAATATGCATGCTTTACTTTGAGGTTCCAAAGCCTTTCTCTTCTCTCTAGGAATGCGGGCCCGTGCTCGAGATCCAAAAATGTGGAAATGACTAACTTCAGGTTGCATGCCAATCCAAGCCTCAAAAGGTGTTTTTCCAGTAAAAAATTTATGAGGAGATCTGTTATGGATGTATGAGGCACAATTGATAACTTCAGCCCACAATTTTGATGCAAGAGATCGTGCATGCAACATGCAATTGGCCGTATCTTTCAAAGATCGATTCTTCCTTTCAGCCATGGCATTTTGCTGTGGAATGTAAGGAACTGTATGCTGCAACTGTATGCCTGCTTCATTACAAAGATTCTTGATATCTTTGTTGACATATTCCGTCCCATTATCTGTGCGAAGTATCTCAATGCATTTTCCAGACTGGTTTTCCGCATGCGCTTTGAAAATCTTTAGATGTTGAAAAACTTCAGACTTGAGTTTCAAGAAGTAAACCCAAGTGAATTTCATGTAATCATCTATAAATGACAACACATATCTTGCTTTGCTCATTGAAAGCGCTGGAAATGGACCCATGAGATCATTGTGTACAAGTTCCAAAGGTGAAGAGGCTCTCCATGCATGCCCCTTCTCGAATTTGTCTTGTGGATGCTTTCCAAGAGCACATCCATTACAAACACCATTTCAAAATTCAATGGTCTGCAATCCTTTGACCATCCCTTGCTTGCTAAGTTGTTGCATATATCTGAAATTCAAGTGCCCAAATCTCTCGTGCCAAATCCTACTTTCTTCATTTGCATGCGTAAGTAGCAAAATGGAATCTCATTGAGGAACAAAATCAGAAAATGTATACAGACGAGATTGATCATTTACCTTGCCAAATGCAATCTTCAAGTTGGTTTGCATGTCATAAATGCTCACGGAATCTGGGGTAAATTCCACTTTCCTTCCACTGCCTGCCTGTGAAGGCATCTTCCAAGCTGCACCGATTGCAGATCTTACTGTGTGGAATGTAGAGACAAACACTGCATACTCTGGACCAAGTTTTGATAAAATGGAAAGAATCAACTAATTTTCTTGCTTGGATTTGTTGATCCCGCATCCTTTCAGCTGAAGCAACAAGGCTTTATACCTTGTGAAAAAATCTTGAATGTTCTCAAAATTTCTCGGATCTAATGAGTTTAACTCATTTTCGAGAATGTGACCTTGCATTTCATCCTGTTTCAAACAATCCTTCCAAATTTTTCCATACTTCATTTGGAGTTGAACATGATTCAACATGAAATAGCAATTCTGGAGAGATAGATAAACATAGGATGCCGAAGGCCTCGTCCATGTGATTGAAATATCTTATTTTCTCCACTGCCGATGTTGGTTCAACTTCTGTTTCCATGGTTACTCGAAATAAGCCTCTACTTCTGAGATGAAGTAGAATCTTTGGCTTCCATTTGAAGTAATTATATGGAGTAAGAATTGTCAATCGTGGAAACTCCAATTTAGACTCCATTCTTTGTTGTTGCTTCAAACTTCTGAACCTGCAAATAAAAATTGCTTGTGCACTGATTACAAATCCCTGCGCTCTGATACCATGTAGAGGTTTGTTGTTACACCAAAACTCGCAAGTTGGTAAACTTCCAAACCGGTAACTAGAATCCCCAGGGTGGGAATTACGAATTCCATAGAGGTTCGGTTATTACTACAACACCCTCCCTCAAAAGCAGCTAGGGGGAATCAAACCTAGGTCCAGGCTCTGATACCATGTAAGATTTTGAGATATAGAGATCTAGATTTGCAAAACAATGAACAAACTTGCAAGAGAAGGAAGGAGCGAGCAAGAATTGAGAAAAGAATGAAATTAATTCTTCAATATTAGTTTTGGAATAAATACATAAAAGCAACTAAGTTAAGCTTAGTTGTACATGCAATAACTATGGATAGTTAAAGCTAACTAAAGCTAAGTGTGCTTTATGTTCTACTAATGTGCACATGCACCACATACAAGCAGTAAGTTAACTAACTAAGCTAAGTGCACATCACATGCAATATCTAGAGTTTAACTAAAGCTAATCTAGGTGCATGTACACCAACACAACTAATCTAGGTGCATGTACACCAACAAAGTGCCCTACTTGCATCAATGCTAAGCCATTCATGTATGTTCTACGAGGGTACCAGTCTGCATGTCAATGTTGGAGACTTGTATACCAATTGATCTCCGACAGCAACAGCGGATGTAACAATGTCTGAGGACTGCAACAAATACAACAGGATCTGAGTGACGACAGTGCTTGAGAAGACGTGGCTAGAAGGCATAGTGGTGGCAGTTTGTGATTTGTTTAACCAAACTAAACTATATAATATTTGACTAGCGAACAATTTATTTTAATTGAAAGAACATAAAGTTAATTTATTACAGACAAGAACAAATTGTTTTGGTACGCCTGCAAAAGTGATAATCTTCATTGCTACTGAGAGTGACAAAACCATGTGGAAGTGTGTTATAGTACAACATCAGCCTTTTTATTCTAGCAACGACGCATATGATGGCAGCTACGAATTTATTTTTAGTGAAGAAACAGTAAGCAGCATGGTTTTCTTCTTTTATCAGTGTTTATTTCCACGAAGCAGCACTTGCCTCACAAATGTTGTTTATGCCCATGGAAATATGCTGCTAATGGATCATACTACTGTAGCTTAAATTTTCTGTCTCGTGTTGATTTTGCAATGTTTGAATATGATTTCCAGTGCTTGTATTTTTCTCTCTTGTCTAAGGTAATAATTCTTATAAACAAAAAAATAATAAGTCAATCAATTATAAGTCTTATGTGAGGTGGCCACAAGACAAAATTTTATTTTCAAAAATAATGATAGCTATAAACCAGACAAATATCGCCACATTCCAGAAAGGTTTGAACTTGTTCGAATACCATTTGTGATGTAGCTTAGTCACAGGATGCCACAGGTATTCATAAGAAATGGGACCAGCCCATGTTGTCCATAAGGGTAAAAGTAGTGAATTATTGAATGTTAATGGATTGGTTTTATACTACTTAAAAGACACGACCATGCTAATAGACGCAACTTTTCATCATAGTGATTGACATAATTATAGTAAATTTAGATATAGACATCTTCAAGTGCTTTTAGGCATATGAGATCATTGCCAAGGATTTTAGCAATGTCTTCAAAACGTTCACTCCCTCACTCATTAGCTTATTACAGAAATTACACTGAGACTTACCCTCAGCAGGTCTTTGGACCAACAAAAGTCTCTTTCTTTTGCCATTTTTAAATCTTTTTGGGAACTATGAGAAGAAAAAGGTTGGTTTCGATTTATGGGAGAAAAAATAGCTTAAAAAAATAAAAAATAAAAGATACTTCAAAATAGCTTCTTTGATGTTGAATATGTTGCAACAAATTTCCCCGCATTGCAAAAAAAAAAAAAAGGTTGCCCAATCGAAATGCAAATCTAAGACCAATCAACTTTTTGCTTTTTGTCCAAACAGTTCCAAAGGGTCAATAGCAATGAAACTTCACTAAAGTAAACCCTCCAAACTCTGTCAATCCAAAACAGTGTTGACAAAAAAGTATCACTTGTTTGACTTTATATGGATCAATCGAGTTTGTAATTACGGACTTAATGAGTTTCTAAAATGTACGAGAACATAAACTCTCGAAGCTATCAAAACTCGTTTATATTAGACTTCGACCAATGAATTTAGCCGAGTCTTACAGAGTCAAATAGGTTTGGGTTGATATGATTCAACTCACTTGGTTTTGGTTAGTTTCAGTAAATGGTATAACTATTGATCAAAGGTATTTTTTCGTCGAAAAATCATGAATTCAAGGCCAAAGGCAAGTTCAAAGCTGAAATGACATGAATCAAAATTGCTCCGTATTTTTTCTTCACTTTGCTGACTTGTTTTAGCTCAACCATGGCATACAAGACAGCATAACATTTATACAAGGTCAAAGGTAAAAACTTATCAGCATGTCAATTGAAAAGCCAGCATACAACGAAATGCATCACAAACGAAGAGTCCCAGGGAGCTAGGCAATTGAAAATGAAGACAGAGATACCTTACAGGTAACAGTAGCACCAAAAACATAAATGAGGAACTGACCTGACATATCTCTGGTATTCGACTCCCTTTGTTGTTCCTCATAGAGAGAAAGTGCAATAGCTAGATCCATATCCTCATTTCCACTATGTGCATGCCCATTCTCTTCCTCATAGAGAGAAAGTGCAATAGCTAGATCCATATCCTCATTCGCTAGATCCATATCCTCATTTCCACTGTGTGCATGCCCATCCTAAACGAAATATCTCAAATTACATTGGGATCATGCTAAGAATTGTAACTACAAAAGCATACTATCTAATGTTGATATAAGCAAAGATGAAAGGATATCCTCATTAGCTAGATCCATATCCTCATTTCCACTGTGTGCATGCCCATCCTAAACGAAATATCTCAAATTACATTGGGATCATGCTAAGAATCGTAACTACAAAAGCATACTATCTAATGTTGATATAAGCAAAGATGAAAGGAATACAAAGAAACTAAAATGCATTACAAAGTAAACGCATTTGCCAATACGCAAACGGTAGTGGTGGTTTTCTTTATGTTATGTTAGGCTAATGAAGTTTTCTTTATAATAAAAGAAGAAGATAGAGACAACGGTAGTGGTGGTTTTTTCCTATATTGGGTTTCCACCTAAAATCATGGTGTTCTATGTGTGTTTCTTATATGTTGTGATTTCTCTGTTTTTTACTGCATTCTGGATAATAAATGAATTAATAATGCACTATTTAAAGTAATTCAGTGCTAAAATATTTGTCAAATTAAGTTAACTGAATATACGTTGTTTGCAATCACAAGAGTCGCGTACATATGTTGGTTGCATGAACAAAAATTTCATACATAATTCAGAATAAAAAATTAAAATTTAAAGTGAGATTAAAAATAATGATTCACCACCACCCAGTATTTTTCCCAACAACAACTTGAATACAAATGATGAAGTCGATAGCCACCAAGCAACTTACTACTAGAAACAATTGTCACTAATATGTGATCCAATAAAGGAGAGCATGAATATATATCTCCATCATATTATGAGTCTCCTAAGAAAATGATATTGACCCATCCATTTGCAGAGGTGTAAAAAGAAGCATCCTATAATAAAGAGGGAGTACCCACCTTAACTAACATCAGTCATAGTTGAAGTGAGAATGAGAGGATTCAACTCTATATTTAAAGCCTTGAATACAACTAAGCATGGTCAAATACAACAAGTGTATGGGTTTATGGATACCCATCATAGGCACACTTAAAAGCACAATGCTGAGAAGGAAGGTCAAATATAAGATGAGAGGGGGTTTTAAATATTAACTCCTCACAAAGAGTCGTCATGGCCAAAATATAGGATATAGGCAAATTGAAATACAAGTGAGAGATAACCAACTCAAAAAGATGGTCCAATGTAGCCAAAATAAAAAAGGGAGAGGCTTAATTGAATACCAATCTCAATATAAGGTCAACCATATGCACAATATCATCCCTAAAGATGGGCAAGAGGCCAAGAAGATAAAGCATTAAATAGCTCCTTCCCCAATGTTGAATGCAAACCATTTGAAGATAGAACCTCTCCAAAGTACCAAAATACCAATAGAAATTTGGTTCAGTCAGGCAAAGAGGGGTCTCAAGCGAATATCTAAAAGGAGTCAATGAAGTATGTTATTAATAAGATATCCCATAAGAACTAATATCATACCGTAAACGATAAAGATACACCCAATCAAGTTGATCCATTGAAATATGTTGAGAACCATGAATAAAGTAGAATCAAAAGGGACAAATCCTACAAACCTATGAGTGGACACCACATCGAAGGAGCCAAGAGGGGGTCTTTGTAATGTCCTATTCTAATTAAATGGCCGAAGGAGAATGAAATAGCCTATATAACCCCATAGGATATAATCATTTGTAAAGGGGGAAACCCATTATTTGATGTTATTGGTTGGGCAACATTAGATAATTTGGGGTAAACGAAGCAAAAATTGTTAGCCACTCAAATTAAAATTAGGAGGGAAGACTCTAAAGGAAACCTATAAAAAGGAGAGAGGAGAATCAGAGAGGAGAATCATTTTACTCATCATGGATTGTCGATCTTTTTAATACGCTCTTGGAGGGTTTTAAGACCTCTTATCTCTGATTGGTTTCGGTGGTGAAAGATTCCGCCACTCATTGCTCTTAAACTTGGCAATTATTCTCGTATAACCTTATAGCAGCAGCTCTCAACTCGAAAGGAACCTTTAGATCTTCTAATCTATTCCATAGGTTATTTTTAGGTACAGTATCGAAAGCCTTTCTAAAGTCCACAAAGAAACAAAAGAGATTGAAAGTCCACAAAGCGAGATTGGAACTTGATACAGTTCACGATATTTTTGCTTATTGTATATGTATTAGAATACAACACATAGTGACATAGTTTTGACTATTTTGTTTATATGACTTGACACTATAATGCAGATGGATTTACAGGCACTTTACAAGAGGAACTTGATAGAGTTCACTATATTTTTGCTTATGATTGTTGTTGTAACAACATTCAAATCTTGACATGATATACAAAACATACAATATGTAATTTTCACAATTTATTAATAGAAATTGCAATTTCTGAAAAAGAAAAAAAAAATGAATTATGATTTTTGAGGCATGTGTAATATTGACAAGCTATGATATTGTAATAGGTTAAGAATCTTCAAAGTAAAGTGAAAATAAATTTCCATAATTAAGAATTTTATTTTATATCTATATATATATATATATATATATATATATATATATATATATATATATATATATAATTATGATAACAATAAAATTATGAATTAGTTAATTTTTATCATTTTTATTTTAATTAATTTTTATCATAAAATAAATGTGTTTTTGCTATTTATCAAAAATTATGTTTCTGATATTAATTATTTAATTTAAAACCCTTCAATATAATGAACATTTCCACCGTTTTTCATATCCGTAAAAGATTTCAAAATAAAACTGTGCACAATTATTTAACTTGATATTATTAATAAACTATTTTTTTTATCTTTTATAAAAAATTAATATGAAATATTAAAAATTAAATTCCGTGAGCCGGAATGGAACAATCCAATATTATATATTCGCAAACATAAAATGACGATTTTCTCTTCCAATCTTTTAACCCAAAAAATACAAAAAATAAAATAAAAATACCGAACCAAAAACTCTACTGCCTCGTGAGACTAAGCCCAGACTAAGCCCTATGGCATATCTCTGTAGAAATTTATCAGACTGGAGAATTGATTTAAATAATTTGGTAATGACTACTATGACGCGAAAAGGATGCGAGAATATAATAACCTGGGCTGTGCGGTTAACTGCCACGATCGGAATGAGGGAGAGAAAACGCTGAATTGCTGCTTCCGAATTTTCCAAATCCTTTGCAAATCTATCTGCCCACCAACGCCTCACCCAAGCATTTGTATTTAGCAAATCAGAGACAAGATCCCATGCCTTTTGTAACTCGACTCTCACCGCCTCCACAATTCTTCTCATTGCTGAATTTTCCTGCCACGCTGCACTCATGTATGGCGTCAGTACATCCTCCACTACAGTTAAATACTTGACAAATCGACCGCACCCGCTTGTTTCCCCCAATGAATCGTATATCCCAATGATCATATCGCGTAACAGTCCAGCTAGTTCAACGACGCTGGCTATAAGGCCCACTATCTCGATAATCGCAGGCATTGTCGCGATAAAGAGATCCTCCTTCCAATGCCTTTCCTTCAACTTCTTGTTGATGAAGATAAACAAACTGCCCACCTGAAACAAACTATCCTGTTAGCGCCTCAAATCGACACGAAAGAAAGCTTCCCCGACAAAGATCAGGTCGCATATCAATCCATAGAGCTAAGCATTGAAACCGTTCCAATTTTTTTTCCCTCCAATTTCTAGATTATGACACTCAAATTGCCCTCCTTAATAGTCAATGGCTAATATGAAGAGGAAAGAAGCTTCCTCGAAGGAATTCGATGGAATTCCACAAAAATCGGACTCAAAACACCAGTGATGTGACCATCGACCGGCTAATATGAAGAGGAAAGAAGCTTCCTCGAAGGAATTCGATGGAATTCCACAAAAATCGGACTCAAAACACCAGTGATGTGACCATCGACCGACCATTGTCAAACCTCTATCGGGCCCTCCTGTATACTGAAAGGCTAATATGAAATGAAGAAGAAAGAAGCTTCCTCCAAGGAATTCGAAGGAATTCCACAAGAATCGGACTCAAAACACCAGTGATGTGACCATCGTCGACCGACCATTGTCAAAACTCTACCGGTCGCAGTCAAGCACGCGAAAATTATGCGTGTCTGTCCTCCACGCGCTTCGTACTCTGTCTAAACGCTTTGGAAAAAGGGCACGTGTTTGCATGATCCGACGGCAGCATTCTGCCCTTGAGAAAGTTGGGCTGAAGCCTCTTCGAACATTGGCGGATGGCCTGCACACTCGGAAGGTCCATGGCTCTGATCCAACATCTCCAGACATGAGCAGCGGATAGCACTTTCAACTAAAAAAAAAGGTACATTAGCAAATCCTTAAAAAGGATTTTCTTGACCTAGGTTAAAATAAGTTAATTACTTTCGAACCTGCAGAATTTATTATATCAATAAAATTACGTTAAGCTAGTCCAAAAAGTTTAAATACCTGTTAAACAGATTATCATTGTAAATCATCTCAAGTTTACCTGATCAAAAGAGAACAGCAACAGCTTTATGTTTTGTGTGTATTAATTATTTTGTTTTCTGTGAGTTGAGCTATAACGCTGAAGGGCTCACTGGCTAGCGGCGTTACAAGGTCACGCATTAACGCGATCTCCATCATCGTGGAAACCGCAGATTCAGTCGCGTTAGCCAAGTCAAAAGCGTCCGTGAGTAGTAAGCGTGACCGTCAGGAACCGCCGTAGACATTCGAAAAGTTTTTTTAAAGGTCGTAAAAAGGAAAATAAGTTTGAATTTTCAAAAGTAATTTTTGTGTTTGAATTGTGCGTGCGTCAACACTTTGAAGTGTATTATTTGTAAGGATATCTTGGATTAACGGTGGAAAGCTCCAAAAAAGGATTATTTATTTAAATGCAAAAGGCATAAAGGGGCTTTAAAAGACTCTTCAAATTATTAAAAAAAAAACGATTTTTTAAAAAAGTTTTAAAAATGTGCATGTCATAAATGTTTTTGAGAGTTTTATTTAAAATGATATTTTTTACTAGAGGATTAAAAGAAAAGGTTTTCTTGAAAAAAAGAGATTAGCGCTTTGCAAAGTTCTTTCGTCTATAGAAAATTTGGTGTTTTCGTAGCATGACAGATTTTTTTGAAGATTGTGCTTTACGGTGATGTATATTAAAAATCATATTTTTTTCGGGGTCGATATGGAAGATAACCTCAAGGAACAGAGAAGCAACTATAAGACAAAAGAATGACAACAGTCATGGCTCGTAAAGCACCACTGAAGAAGACTAAGAAAAGGGATAAAAAAAGGGAGCCAAAGATTGTTGCCATATTTAGAGACGTTCAGGCTGTAACCAAGGGGCTGAGAAGTCTAGCAGAAGACAAAGATAAAATTGAGCTTGATTGGTGTAGCGCGGATCTGCTACCACCTCATAGCTTTGAGTTTCATTCAACAATAGATGAAACAGTGATGTGCAAGGTAGCAAAAGCTACAACTTCCAAGGAAGCATGGAAGATCTTGAAAAAAAGAACTTTGTGGAAGGGGGAGTGACATGCAACAGCGAGATATGTCACAAGCAAAGAAGTGAGCTGCAAATCTGAAACTAGATGAGCAAGGCTCTGAGAGGACAACAAAGTTTGGAGAATCCCACTCAAAATTGGAAGATGGTCATGAAAACTATAAAAATTGAAACCCATTATGCAAGCATGCATATGGATGAAGAATATGCAACAAAATTGCAAAGAGAGAAGTTGAAGCCCCATATGTGAAGCAAAGCAAGAGCATATCAATGCTCAAGCACTCCACTATAATGTGGATGGTGTAGGTGATGATGAAGCCCATTATACAAGCATGCATATGGATGAAGAAAATGCTACAGAGATTTCAAAGAGAGAAGTTGAAGCCTCTGTATGTGAAACATAGCAAGAGCATATCAATGGTCAAGCACTCCATTGTAACATGGATGGTGCAGATGATGGTGAATCCCATTGTGATGAAACACATGTGGATGATGACCGCAAAGTTAGATTTGCATTGGTGATCCAGTCGCAGCTGATGAATTTGGTAAAGTTGAAATTGTTAATGAACTTGACAATGAGCACATGCATGCTCGGATATCCCACCATAGTATGGATGAACATTATGTTGATGATATGTGTGGTTTCCTTTTTGAAACAAGGATTGATTATGGTAATATGGTAAGCGCCATGTTTGATGAAAAATTGAAGGTCGAAGTTGCCACTGTAGCTTCAAGTTATGAAGCAGTGTGAGAACAAGCAACAATTGAGTTTGACTTAGATAAAGATATCAATAGAGCAAAAAATTGTTTGGTGAAACCAACAATTCGAATTGTTGAAATTAAATTTGATGAAGAACCATTAATTTGTGATGAGTGGTTGCACATAATGCAACAGAAAGAACATATTGATATGTTATTATTTGGTGAGAGAAGCCCACTTGTGTTTGGAAGCCAAGTGGAAGACAGCATGTTTGCTGCAGTAGAGATTTGTAAAACAGTGGAAAAGAAGGCATAGAAGGAAGAGATAGAGCAAGAAGCTCTCACTGAAGAGCATAATAAAGATGTTTTTTACATTGTTTTTTAATATGCAAGTACTCAAAATAGCATGGGATCAAAATTTGAAATCAAGGCTGTTAATAAATTTGATGCAGATTTGAAGTTCATTGAAGAATGGATTCGGAAGCCAATTGAACAAATTGATGCGAGTCTCAAAGCAACAGCTGGAATAAAAGAATTGAATGAAATGGTGAATAATGATCTTGAGAGTGCAGATTACAGGAAAAAAACAGCATCACATGATGATGAATTTGAAGAGAATGATATGAAGTTTCTGAAAAACAAGGAAGAATGCATTAAAACCATTTTTCCGCAATGGAGTCAAGAAGAGATAAAATTATGCTATCAAGAATTATGGTAGAAATAAAGTCGGGAATATGAAGCGCAAAAAGCAGAGCAAAGAAGACAGTTTGAAGATGTAATGTGGTGGAAGCAGTTTATGGTTGAAGGAATATTTGAAGAGGAAGGTGTAGAAGACAAGATCGGAGTGTTTTTCAACACAAATTCAATACAAGTCAAAGAAAATTTGCAACAACAAGAAGTGAATAAAGCCTACAGCAAGAAAGTGCAACAAAGAATGAAGCAATTTCGAGGATATAGAATCTTTAAGAAAAGAAAAATAAAATGCAAAACTGTAAAAATTTTGAGTCATTGTAAGCCTAACTGAGACACAGACCAACAACAATGTTTGAATGATAATTGAGTCATGTTTGAGTTAGTATGTTGAGTCATACTGTAGTAATGAAGGGGGGGTGTTAAAATAAGGTAATTACTCCTGCATGAAGAGTTTGATATATTTAGAGAATCAGTTAACTCAGTGTTGAGTCAAGTCGTGTGATAGATGAATTTAGTGAGTAGTTGCATGTCAAGTTATATTAGGCGAGTCGCTAGTTGAAAATGTTTAAATACCCTTCATTGGGTTCATTGTAATACATCTCAATCAAGTTTATGTGATCAATAGAGAAGAGCAACAACTCCTATGTTTTGTGTGATTTTGTTTCTTCTCTGCCTTACCAGCAAGCTCTAGGAGTTCTGCAAAGATGAAGTAAACAGAGCTACTGATAATTATGTCCTATCTCAATCACTCCTTGAAATTACAGAAATCATGAACCTATTTAAAGTATGTGAGTATTCAACCCTAGGTGGACACCTGGGGCGAAGCAAAGGCCTCCCCACACCAGAAGAACTGAAACCAAAATGAAGAACAAAATTAATCCCCCGAGCAGAAGCTTTCGATGCCTTTGCAATCAACGAAAGGATTGTTGTTGCAGTGTACTTTTAATGCTTTTTTTGGGGTAGTACTCAAAAAAAATTTCATATTAATCTCCATTCTTTTAAGTAACCCTTAAAAAAATTCCATTTATATCTATGTAATCATAGGACTTTGCATTCAATTCATGTTTTCTTAATTATTTATCTTGGCATCAAGTTGATTTTCCTCACCTAATCGAAAAAATTTTGGGGACATTTTTTGAAATAAATACTCTCATTAAGGGAATATTTATTTAATATTCATTCCATTCTATATATAAAACATTTCAAACAAAATATTAGCCTATAATGTAATAAATAAACATAATATCTCAATTCTTAAAAACATACTTTGCACTATTCTCTTCTTGAATAACCCAAAATTTGAAGAGCGCATCCTTAATGTCAGTTAGTTGTTATTTGGTTTAGCCATGGTCATTATCGCCTCAAGTACATGATCTTTTCGATATATATCAGCAAGCAGGGGGCTACATGGTTATTAAATACCCAAGATACAAGGAAAAAATTCAGTAGAAAAAGAGGCAACAACACAGTCAACATTCCAACCCAGAATTCTTATCTTCTTTTTTCTCCATTATTCTTTCTATTAGATTTCAAGGGGATATGGATATAATGTTTTTTGACACATATGTTATGTTAAAATTAATGTTTCCTTCATTTTAGAAAAGAAAGATTTGGTTCCTCTCTTGCTATATATAACACTTGTAAAACATAAGTGGTAGAGGTTGGATGTTAGTCTACTAAAAGACTGAAAATTAATAAGAAAAACATGTTTGCTTCATGCTAGAACTTTTTCAATTTATATTTCATTTTTCCTAGGAGCCCGATATGAATGTGGTCGACTTAATGGTTGTCAATTCAGTGTACTACCTAGAGGAAATGTTCTCAAGGAAATATAATTTAAGCCAAAACCTTGACTTTAATAAAACAATTTCCTTTGTTCTTAGGAGAGCTGGCTACTAGAATGCAGGGCCAAAGTGAGGATTGTATGGTCAAACATTAATTTATTACATCGAAGGACATTTTTTGAAATAAATACTCCCATTTAAGGGAATTTTTTACATTTAATAATTGTATAATCTTTATTTAATATTCATTCCATTCTCTCTCTCTCTCTCTCTCTCTCTCTATATATATATATAATATTTCAAACAAAATAATAGTCTATAATATTATAAATAAACATAATATTTCAATTCTTAAAAGCATATTTTGCATTTCTCTCTTCTTGAATAACCTAAAATTTGAGGAGCAGACCTTTGATGTCAGTTAGTTGTTATTTGATTCAGTCATGGTCATTGTCGCCTACATGGTTATTAAAGACCCAAGACACAAGGAGAAAATTCAGCAGAAAAAGGGGCAACATGACAGCGCACTCATCATTCCAATCCAGAATTATTTTCTTCTTTTTTCTTCATTGTACTTTCTATTAGGAATTCTTCTTTTCTTCTTTCTTCATTGTCCTTTCTATTATATTTGGAGGGGATAAGGATGTAATGTCTTTTAACACATATATATTAGGTTAGAATTAATGTTTCCTTCTTTTTAGAAAATAAAGAGTTAGTTCCTCTCTTACTACATATAGCACTTGTAAAACCTAGGTGGTAGAGGTTGGATGTTAGTCAAAGACTAAAAATAATAAGATAAATATTTTTGCTTCATGCTGAAATTTTTTCATTTTATATTTCATTTTTCCTAGGAGCCTGATATGAATGTGGTCGACTTAAAAATGAGAGACCGGTTGTCATTTCAGTGTATTACCTGGAGGAAATGTTCTCAAGGAAATATAATTTAAGCCAAAACCTCGTTGACTTTAATAAAACAATTTCCTTCGTTCTTAAGAGAGCCGAGAATGCAGGGCCAAAGTGAGGATTGAATGGTCAAACATTAATTTATTACATCAAAGGTGTTCTCTTTGCTGCCTAACCAATCCAGTAACACCATATTCGTGGTTATCTAGTAATAGTTTTGTGTACAATTTCACATCAATGGAGCCATTAATTCCCTGTTGTTCTTCATGATTTTGTCATCGTTAGTCAATGGAGCTATTAATGCTCCTCTTTTAGTTCATATTTCAAGATTTGAAAGATGACAAGGCAATGTACGACTGCACGTCCTGCGCATTCAATTCTAGATGAACTATGATCATGAAGTGAAAGCACGAGGAATCACTTTGTTTAACGCCAAATTCAAATGGTGGCCATGATGACCTCGCCTTAACTGTCAATGGGCATGGTGGATCTAGAGCCCCATGTGTCCTCCACAAGTTCAACAGGAGATGGCACCAACAGATGGTGCAGTGCCTCCTAAATTCGTGCTATGCCAAGCCGGATGAGATATGTGGTGTCGTTGGTGTTGGCCTTCTAGCGAGGCATGTGGAAGGACCACAACGAGGATACTGCATACTTGATGGGGGCGGAAATGCATCCAAAACAGTTAAGCTTGTCGATCACCTCAATGGCCACAACGAGATCATTTGCTTCAAGAGAAACCTCGTCACTGCATCCCACATCAACGAGTAACGGGTCGAGGGGAAGGCAATCTTGGACACGGGTTTGAATAAGCAAGAGGGATGGAGGGACACATGTTTTTTGAATTTGCTGGAATAAGCGTTGTTACTCCTTGAAGAGATCTCAAAAAAACCCCAGGGATCGTAAAGACAACTCAATCGCTTAACTATTGCACAATATTGCACTGTATTGGATGGGTTAAACTTCCATGTTATATATGTGATATGGTTTAATCTGCAATGGGCATTTGCTTTATGCTCTGTATGATTCTCAAACGTCTATAATGTGATCTCACTCTCTAGTTTTGTATTTGCTCACTCTCTAGTTTTGTATTTAACCAATATCATTGCAGAAAATGTTAAAGGTATTTGAATAAATGCATTGATTTCAGAAAACCGGAGCACTATCCCATGATTTGTGAGCTAACTAACAGAACTTATAGATTTGTTTCATTAAGATTAATTACAGAACATTTCACAGTAAAACGGGTATGTACTTTTCCACCAAATGAAAACGATCAAAATTAATAGGCCACAGTTGAAAAGGGAGTATTTTGGAAAGCTCAGTTTGCGTTCAAAAGATTTTGAAGCTTAGATCGATCTATGGAGTCAATGTTTGTGCCAAATATGTCAATTGATATAATCAATTTATAAATAAATTATTATAAAATCTAGTTAAATATACATGTTTAGTTTTCAAAAAACACTTCATTTGTTTTGGGGGTATAAGAACTAATTTATGTTGGGTAGGCAGAGGATTCAATCATAGAATAACACATGTATTTCACACACAAAACAATGAGCTGCGGCTCTTCAATTAATCTCTAAATCACAATTTCACTCAATGAATACAATGAACCCAGTGAAGGGTATTTAACCTAATTGACATGCACACACTCTCTCACATAACTGAACTTGATCAACTCACTTAACTCACTCACCAAATCTATCTATAACTCAACTCAACTAATTCACTTAATTGATTGTCTAACTCTGCATGTGGGAAGTAATTATATATTTTAACACCACATCGCATCAAATGCCAGGACGCTGAGGAATTACAAGAACTAGAGATGCCCTGCCTTGAGGACGAGGGGAAGGTAGTCTTTAAGCTCTATGTTGGCCATTTCGAGCATGAGCCAGGTCCGCGTCAAAAAAGTGCCAAGATCATACACAGCTTCGTCTGCCCATCTGTTGTTACTCAAAGGTTGAGGATTGTTGAAGAGACATCAAGATCGGACGAAACAACTGTTGATAAACAACATTGCCATGAATTGTTTTTGAGAGATTCCAGATATGTGGTAGTCAAATTATTTGTTTTTGTTGAGATTTTCTGTTTTCAATAAAATAGGCAAAATCTCAGTAGATGACAACAATAGGAATTAGTTCCTAGATTAGCTCCAGTTTGTTGGGAGGGAGTTAATGCATCCTAAATTTGATGTGAGAGGATTTATGAGGCAGTTAGATTCTCTTTGCTATATAACAGGTATCCATACGGATTGTTTGCAGAGAGTGAGAGTTTGTAATCTCCTGTTTGATAATAAAGATTTCCGATGCCTATGTTGTGTGGACGTAGCCCAGATTGGTTGGGTGAACCACGTTAAACCTCTTTGTCTTATGTGCATGATTATTGTGCTGAGTATTTGTTTAATTTCCTGTGCATCTGATCTCCAACAAGTGGTATCAGAGCAATGTTGGAGTGCTGGTGCTGTTGATTGCTGTCCTGGAGTTTGCATGCTGGTGTTGCGTGGAGGTGGAGCGCAGTTGAGCGCTGTCCAACAGAACTGTAAGGCGTGGAGGTATTCCGCTGGAGCGTTGGGCAAGCCAATCTCATCCACAAGCAGCGAAGGAAAGTGCTGATGCGTGGCCGTGTTGGACTGCTGTCCAACCAGCGTAGAGGTATGTCAACCTGCGTCGCTGGTGCGTG
Source organism: Pinus albicaulis (assembly GCA_034641835.2). NCBI lineage: Eukaryota > Viridiplantae > Streptophyta > Pinopsida > Pinales > Pinaceae > Pinus > Pinus albicaulis. Next base: position 37,807,751 of record CM076581.1, on the reverse strand, counting down.
ATTGAGCTGTGTAACATGCGTGGAGGTGAATCGGCCAACAGACCAGAGAAGCAGCGTGGAACGGTGATATGTGAGCAATTGCAATTTCTTTAAAACAAAAACGATTTTTTGAAATGCCGTTGACCCTTTTTTTTTTAACAAATTTGATTTGAAGTATTTTGAAGGCGCTGTTGCATTAAAGTTTTTCAAAATCGAGTTTTTGCAGTAATGTATAATGGTATTCAAAATGCCATTAAAATCATTTTTATTGCAACATTTTTCCTTTTGAAAGAAAAAAAGGGAACAAACGATTTTTTAAGTGGTCACAATAAATCGTTTTAGAGGTGGTTTAAAAATCGATTTGACATTTAAAAAAATGTCAATGCCTTTATTTTAAAATATGGTAACTCCATATTTTATGAATATTTTTTAAGATGGCATTTTATTTAAGAGGTGTATTATATGCCATAAAATCGATTTGAAGGTTTATTTAAATTGTAATATGCCATGATATTATAAGGCAAGGGCAATTTTTTTTTTGAAGCGATTTTATTTAAAAGGGCATTCTTTATTTTAAAGTTGGGTTCTGGAGATTATTGTGTTTTTGCTGTACAAGATGGCGAAAACTCAGAGTGCCCGATTTGAAATCGAGAAATTTAACGGCAAAAACAATTTCGAGATCTGGAAGGTAAAGATGCATGATCTCCTGGTACAGCAAGGCGTGGCGAAAGCGCTGTTGGGGAAAAACAAAAGGCCTTCTTCCTTGACGGAGGATGAATGGGATGAGTTGGATGACAGAGCTCTGAGCGCAATTCGGTTATGTCTGGCGGATGACGTTCTGTTCAACATTGTGTCAGAGAAGACCACCGCAGGCTTGTGGATGAAGCTTGAAAAGCTCTACATGACGAAATCTTTGACAAATCGGATTCTCCTGAAGCGACAGCTTTATGGTTTGCGGATGAAGGAAGGTACCTCGATTACTGACCATCTGAATGTTTTCAATACTCTAATGGTACAATTACAAAGTCTAGATGTAAAATTTGATTCAGAGGATAAGGCAATAACTCTATTGTGTTCATTGCCCGAATCGTGGGATCACTTTGTTACTTCCATAAGCTTTAGTACTGCAGACATCCTTGAGTTTGATGATGTGGTTGGAGCCTTGTTGTCCGAGGAGACAAGAAAGAGGTCGAATGCTGACACCTCTACATCAGAGGCAATGATGGCTAGAGGTCGTTCTAGAGAAAGACGCTTTGGTAAGCACAGCGATTCGCGTTCAAAGTCGAAAGGGAAGAAGAGTAAAGTAAAGTGTTGGTTTTGTGGCAAATCGGGGCATTTAAAGAAGGACTGCTGGAAGCGACAGCAACAAACTTCTAAAGCAGATTCTTCGACAGAGAAGAAGGAGGCAAATGCGACAGATACAGGTTCGACATCTGGTTCAGGTATGAGTGATGAAGTATTATCAGTTAATGTGTCAAATCATGGTCAACATTGGTTGTTAGATTCCGGTGCATCAAACCACATGTGTATCCATAAAGAATGGTTTAAGGAATATAAATCAATTAATGATGGAGTTGTGTACATGGGTAATGATGTAACATGTAATATTGTGGGGATTGGGAGCATACAACTACAAATGTTTGATGGGACAACTAGAATATTAACTGATGTGAGGCATGTACCAGATTTAAGGAAAAATTTGATTTCATTAGGAGCACTTGATTCAAATGGATATAAAACTGTAATTCAAGGTGGAGTAATGAAAATTTACAAAGGCATTTTACTAGTTATGAAAGCTAAGAAAGTAGGAAATCTGTTTCAGTTAGAAGGAGGTACAGGGTCAGATTTTGTGTCTACTGTGTCTGAACATGACAGTAGTTCCATTCACTTATGGCATCAAAGATTGGGGCATATGAGTGAAAGAGGGTTGAAAATTTTGGCTGATCGCAAGCTACTTCCAAATCTGAAGTCTGGAAAGTTAGATTTCTGTAAGCATTGTCTGTTTGGAAAACAAAGTAAACAAAAGTTTAAAACAGACAAACATACTAGTAAAGGCATACTTGATTATATCCATTCAGATGTTTGGGGACCAGCCCCTACAACCTCATATGGTGGTTCGTCATATTTTGTATCGTTTATTGATGACTTTTCTAGGAAAGTGTGGGTCTACATGTTGAAAAGGAAGTCTGATGTTTTTACAGTTTTCAAGCAGTTTAGAGCATTGGTAGAAAACAACACTGGTAGAACTATAAAATGTTTAAGAACTGACAATGGTGGTGAGTTTACTTCCAAGGAGTTTGAAAACTATTGCAAGGATGCAGGGATCGAGAGACATAAGACTACTGTTTATACTCCTCAGCAAAATGGAGTTGTTGAACGCATGAACAGGACTCTTTTGGAGAGAGCAAGGAGTATGCTGAGTAACGCTGGTTTGCAGAAGGAGTTGTGGACAGAAGTGGTGGCTACAGCTTGTTATGTGATAAATCGGTCGCCATCGACAGCGATAGGTTGCAAGATTCCTCAAGAGGTATGGAAAGGTCACCCTTGTGATTATTCTAAACTCAGAGTGTTTGGTTGTGATGCATATGCTCTAGTGCCTAAACATCAGTGAACTAAATTAGATCCAAAATCAAAAAGGTATATCTTTGTTGGGTATGGTGATGGAACAAAGGGATTTAGATTGTGGGATCCTACTACCCACAAAATCATCATCAACAGAGATGTAAAGTTTGATGAATCCTCTCTTGTACAGTTAAATGTAGATAATAAATTGAAACAGGATGATGTATCTGATTTTCAGCACATTCAGTTTGACAGCACTTCTAATGATAGTCATGATGACCATAGTTCAGATACTAGTCATGAACAGGTTTCAGAATCAGAACATGAACAGGGTTCAGGTTTAGATCATGAACAAGTCTCAGATACTGATCGGCAAGAAGTTCCTATAGATGGTAGTCAGCCAATTGCAGAAGCACCAGAAACATCCTTAAGGAGGTCTACAAGAATCAAACGCCCTCCGAGAAGGTATGATGATTATGTTACTTCAGTTGCATTTACTGCTAATGACAATGAACCTCTGTGCTATCAGGAAGCAATAGAAGGTTCGAATAGTGACAAGTGGAAAGCAGCCATGAAGGACGAAATGATGGCCTTGAGTAAGAACGACACATGGGATCTGGTTGAGCTTCCGAAAGACAGGAAAACTGTGGGGTGTAAATGGGTTTTCAAGGTGAAACAAGGTGTGAATGATTCAGAAGACAGATACAAAGCAAGGCTGGTTGCAAAAGGATTTTCTCAGAAAGCTGGCATAGACTTTCATGAGATATTTTCACCAGTTGTTAAAATTGTTTCAATTAGAATTGTGTTAGCATTAGTTGCTTTGTTTGATTTAGAGTTACAGCAACTAGATGTTAAGACTGCATTTCTACATGGAGACTTAGATGAGGAAATTTATATGGAACAACCGGAAGGGTTTGTTCAGCATCGCAATAAGAAATTTGTCTGCAGGCTCAAGAAGTCATTGTATGGTCTGAAGCAGTCGCCTCGACAGTGGTACAAGAAGTTTGATTCTTTCATGTTGAGTCAGAAATATTTAAGAAGTGAATATGATCATTGTGTCTATTTTAAGCAGTTAAGTAATGGCATGTTCATTATCTTAGTGTTGTATGTTGACGATATGCTTTTAGCAAGCAAAAGCATTGATGAAATCAACAGGTTGAAGACTCAGATGGCAAGGACATTTGATATGAAAGATCTAAGCGCAGCAAGACAGATTTTGGGCATGGAGATTTTCAGAGACAGAAGTAATGGTAAGCTGTGGCTATCACAACAGAAGTATGTTGAGAAGATACTTTTGAGGTTTGGTATGAACAATGTGAAGCCTGTGTCAGTCCCTTTAGCTTCCCATTTTAAGCTTTCTTCCAGTTTATGTCCTAATACAGATGAAGAAAAGGATTATATGTCTCGAGTTCCATATGCCAATGTAGTAGGGTGTTTAATGTATGCAATGGTTTGTACTCGACCAGATATTTCACATGCAGTTGGGGTTGTCAGCAGGTACATGGAAAATCCGGGTAAAGAACACTGGTCAGCAGTGAAATGGGTGCTTCGGTATTTGAGAGGCACAAGTAGTTATTGTATCACTTACAATAAGAGCAGTGAATATGTTTGTGGATATGTTGATTCCGATTTTGCAGGTGATTTGGATAAGAGAAGGTCAACTTCAGGGTACGTTTTTACTCTTGCAGGTGGAGCTATCAGCTGGATGTCAAAGCTACAGAACATTGTTGCTTTATCCACTACTGAAGCAGAATACATTGCTGCTTCTCATGCTTGCAAAGAAGCGATTTGGTTGAAAGGTTTGTTTGGTGAATTTGGTAGGTTGCAGGACAACATCAAGTTATTTTGTGACAGTCAAAGTGCAATACATTTGGCTAAGAATCCGGCCTATCATAGTAAATCAAAGCATATACCGATCAAGTACCATTTTGTAAGACAAGTTATCACTGAAAGGGGAGTCTCTCTTGAAAAGGTGCATACAAAGGAGAATTGTGCAGACATGTTCACGAAACCAGTTTTGTTAGAGAAGCTACGCTGGTGTTTGGCTTCTCTTGGCTTGCAGAAGAGATAAAATAATAATAACAAGGCATCAGGCTAATTGTTGTCAAGGTGGAGATTGTTGAGATTTTCTGTTTTCAATAAAATAGGCAAAATCTCAGTAGATGACAACAATAGGAATTAGTTCCTAGATTAGCTCCAGTTTGTTCGGAGGGAGTTAATGCATCCTAAATTTGATGTGAGAGGATTTATGAGGCAGTTAGTTCCCCCCAATGAATTGTATATCCCAATGATCATATCGCGTAACAGTCTAGCTAGTTCAACGACGCTGGCTATAAGGCCCACTATCTCGATAATCGCAGGCATTGTCGCGATAAAGAGATCCTCCTTCCAATGCCTTTCCTTCAACTTCTTGTTGATGAAGATAAACAAACTGCCCACCTGAAACAAACTATCCTGTTAGCGCCTCAAATCGACACGAAAGAAAGCTTCCCCGACAAAGATCAGGTCGCATATCAATCCATAGAGCTAAGCATTGAAACCGTTCCAATTTTTTTTCCCTCCAATTTCTAGATTATGACACTCAAATTGCCCTCCTTTATAGTCAATGGCTAATATGAAGAGGAAAGAAGCTTCCTCGAAGGAATTCGATGGAATTCCACAAAAATCGGACTCAAAACACCAGTGATGTGACCATCGACCGGCTAATATGAAGAGGAAAGAAGCTTCCTCGAAGGAATTCGATGGAATTCCACAAAAATCGGACTTAAAACACCAGTGATGTGACCATCGACCGACCATTGTCAAACCTCTATCGGGCCCTCCTGTATACTGAAAGGCTAATATGAAATGAAGAGGAAAGAAGCTTCCTCCAAGGAATTCGAAGGAATTCCACAAGAATCAGACTCAAAAC